>JAUMHR010000060.1:12179749-12191795 GCA_032361145.1 Enteromius fasciolatus | reverse complement strand
TCAACCCAATAGAGCATCTTTGGGATGTGGTGGAACGGGAGCTTTGTGCCCTGGATGTGCATCCCACAAATCTCCATTAACTGTAAGATGCTATCCTATCAATATGGACCAACATTTCTAAAGAATGATTTCAGCACCTTGTTAAATCAATGCCACGTAGAATTAAGGCAGTTCTGAAGGCGAAAGGGGGTCAAACACCATATTAGTATCATTAGGTCATTTATTACCTCCCTTCACATTACAATGACCAAGCCACAGATGCCTGTGCCAAAATACCAGTTACTAATACTTTTTTTAATTCAAAAGGAATTTATTAAATTAAATCTAAATAACAGAAAATATGTTTACAAGGTTAAATGATTTTTATTTCAAATAAATGTTCTATTGAATTGTTTCATGAGCACTAAATTAGCATATTAGAATGATTTCTTCTTTCATGTAAAACTGGAGAAATGGCTGATGAAAATTCAGTTTTGCCATTAAGTAAATACTAGCATGTTGAGCATAATTTATTTATTTCTTTTTTCAAATATCTTACTGATCCTAAATGTTTGTATGCAATGTTTATGGCTATATACATTTTAATATTTGCATGTGCCACGCATTGCTTTGTAAGAATAAGAACAAACTTGCAACTCAGCAGAAGACTTAACATTTCTTGATGTAGACTTATGAAAAAACGTTATGCACACTGTGTTCCAGAGACAGGAAGGGAGGAGCTTTTATGCAGCAAAACATACATGTACAGTATACACTTCAGCAAAGGCATGATGTTTTGTTTTGGAACACAACCTCAGTCATGTGGGTACCTGCGCCCGCAAAGGCACGAGCCATAAGCTTCATCCTACATGCCGTCTTGTCGCAAGCGCTCTCAAATGCGTCAATATGGAACGCTCATGAGAACAGTGGCTTTGACACCTTGAACAGTTAAACTAAAGAAAAAATTGTGAAACTGAAACTGCTGTAGAACGATGTGTTGAGCAATTTCCTTTAAAGACAGTCTTAGCGAAACAAGGGTCTACCAGTGACCCTTGTGAACAAAAAGTTTCATTTGCATCAAAAAGTTGTATCTGGAACAATTCAGATACGTGTCAAAAATCTTGGTTTAAAGTAGTATATATATGTAGTAATAAAAAAAATCACCAGAAATAAAAATGATGAATGTCTTCATGAAGCAAGATTGTACATCAGCACAATCTTTTTTCAGTAAGACCATTTGAATAAATATCAAATTTACAGCTTTTGTAACTTCCCAATATCACAGAATAATGATATAGTCAATGAGTCAGTGTGGTTTGGCATGATTTTAGATACATTTTTAACTGAAACTGCCTATTGCTTAACAGAAACTCTATTAGCTATGAAATATGAGACATATCAATTTAACTTAAGGAAAACTTATGCAACTAATGTCAAATACGTAATATGTAGTTTTAGTTTTTTTTTAAAGTATAATGATTCCTGCTAGTAATTACGAGATCACATAAATGGGTGAATTATAGCTAAGAAGCTGACATTCATTAGGCAGTTTCATATCTTAATGCAGCACAGTTTCATATTTAATGTGTCTCAGAACATGAATCTATCAATATGAAAATACTTCCAACTGTCATAAAACAAAAAGGAAGGAAAGACACCTGCACGAATGTTTGTTTTCAATGTGGGACATTTACCTCTTGAGCACAGTTTTTAGCTTTTCCATCAAAGCTCACAAATGCATCACCAATTCAAACCTCATCACGGGGCAATGTGTAGTCGGTGTACTCACAACATGCACTGTTTTTCTCATGGAGAAGCAAGGATGAATCAGCCACACATCCCAATGTCTTCTTCAGCAGTTTCTCTTGAGTTATCCATGAAAAGGAGAGAAAAAAAGTCAATGGGACTTTTTTTTGAAACATGAATAAAAACATGACCGTTATCAGTCTACTACAAGATGATTCATTAAGCTGTTAATATGCTTAAATGAATAGTTCTCCCCCAAAAAAGAAAATTCAGACATCATTTACTCAAGTTATTCCAAACCTGTTGAAGGTAGCCATTGACTTTTTTAGTATGAGGAAAAAATACTATACAAGTCAATAGCTACTATCAACTGTTTGCTGACACACATTTGTCAAAATATTTTCTTTTGTGTTAAACATCCAGAATAGAATGGAACATTGATAACAGTGACCAAAAAATAAAAAAATACATTGACATATTTTATGTTCCACGGGAGAAAGAGATTTGGAACAACATAATAATAATAATGAATAATGACAAAAGTGTCATTTTTGGGAGAACGATACTTTTAATAAATGTGTCTTACTATATATATGTGAAGCACCATTTTTCTTTATGCATTAGAGATCTATTTAGCCAGATATGAAAAATTTAATTTAGCTTAAACATAAACCAGTTAAAGACTGGCCAGTATAGCTGTATATGATCTCTAAATAAATCATAATATGCATTCTCAGAGCTGTGATATTCTACATAAAGGAGTGGTACAGGAATGAATCACAATAGGTAAAAAAAATTCTATTGGTAAACGGTCAGTTGACTTACAATACCCACATCAGTCAAAATCTCACATGCACACACAAAATCAATAATAATAGTAGTATGATTAAATCTCTCTCGGTTTCAGGCTTTCCACAGAATGAATGTTTTGCTGCTCAAATGCGTTTAGGGAGCACATTGTAAATTCCTTTGTGTTTTTATCCAAAGGCCCTCCATTACGTGTTAACTGTCAGTAATCTGTGCCTGTCAGAGGTATCTTCTAGATCTTACCTCAGTGCACTTTGGAGAAAAGAAAACCACTAGTTTTGCATCATGGGTTGGGCTTACCCCACTAGTCTTCACACTAAAAGCAGGCAGAAATGCTTGCATACATAGTATAATAGTATGTAATGGAAACAGTTTAGGTCATGCATGCTTGCATTACTCAGTTAATGACGGCTAATGAAGTTCCACAACACTCACTTATTTCTTGTAATAACCTAGACCAAAATAAAATTCAGGGAATTTGAAGGGATGTAAAGAATTACATAAACTGTAGTTAATTAAGAAATAGCTTTCCATTTTCCATTGGCTCAGTTTACTGTCATTCATCAAACTGGCTTTAACTGCAACAAAAATGGATAAATGTATATAGATTATCAAAGCTTTATAATCATTATTATTATCAAGCTTTATACCTGAAAGGTGAATTGAGTCAACTTTCTGAAATGTATAGTGGTATGGCAAATAAACTGCTGATAGGACTGATAATCGGCCTATTTTGTCTGAATAAAATAGTATGGATGCTTATCTTCGGTGGATTTTTCAAGCCATTGTATAACACTTGGGAATTCATTCAGTAAATGTAGTTTCACTGGTTGTGCAGTGCACTGTAGTTTCACTGACTGTGGGTGTTTGCGAAATTTTTTACTTAATATGACCAGTCTGTGGTGAACTGTAGACTACGCAGAAGCAGAGAAAATGTGTCGTTTTTTGGTGACAAGTTGACGTGCTTTAAATGACATTTAATCTCATGAAATCATCAGGAAAGAAGAAGCTTGATCTAAATATAGAATTGTTGTTGTATTTTTAAACTAGGCCAAGAATGTTCATAGTCAGCATGATTTAGAAAACATACAATATTTCAGCAAACATATTGTCTCTCAGACAGAGATGTGTTACAGCTGGTGTTTACAAACCATGTACATCACAAGTGCTGTAACGTGTTATTTTTATATGCTTACATCCAATACATTTTATTGAATAGGAAGACCTCATAATTCCACTGAAATCCCAGTTCACTTCTGTGCTAGGGATATAGCAGGCTATCTTAAAAGCCAGACCAATTAACAAACAGAGTGCAGGCTTAGGGAAAGCTAAAATTACCCGAGCAAGAAGAGTGTTTCGTTCGTATTTTGAGGTGATGTTGTGGTCCTTCTCCCGACAGGTTTTGGGAAAAGTTTAATTTATCAACTGTTACCGATCAGTAACAGACAGGTCAGTGTCTACTTTTTGTTGCTCTTTGAATATTTCCATGTCATGCTGTAATCTTGCAGTTAAGTTTTAGTATTTTGCACGATTGTTTCGTTTTCAAGACATACCTGTATTTACCTCATCAGTTTGAGTCGGCACATAACATACGGTTTTACCAAACCATATTACGGGTACACCAATGATTTTAAACTTCAGACAAGTGCCCCCAACCCCCAGCCTCTGTCTACGAAGCAAAGAATACAAGAGAAGAGAGTAAAAAAATAGCCTGCATTTTTTTTTTTCCCAACTTAAAGTAAATTAACATCATTTCAACTTCAATCTAAACATATTGTTGTTGTTTTTTGCATAGCTGCATAACAGGAATAATACAGTACCCAAGCAGAGTGTTTAATTTCACAGAAGGTGCAAGAGGCCAAATATTTAAATTGAGTTTCAGGAGCAAGTCTGACATGCATTATTTTACAATCAATGGGCCATTGCAAATGTAAAAGGTCTCTGTGGTTTTGTATACCTAGGAGCTAATTGTCACCCAAAAACCACACTGGACCCCTTACAGTCATCTCTGTATGTCTGAGTTTACGCTCACCTGTGAGAGTTGGCTTGATGCACATACAGGGCTTCCACCATCTGCGTAAAAAGAAATGTCAGAGATGAGACACTATTCAGTTCACTGCTTCTGTCTGAGAAACGTACAGGAGATTCCCGCAACTGCCGAAAAACCGGATGAAGTTCAATCAAACATAGGACAATAAGATAATTTATAAAACTAATTTTTAATTAGTTTTTAAGATCATTATTGCTTCATTTTTCAAAATTCATTTACACCAATTAAGTACAAAGGATTTATTATTATTATTATTATTATTATTATATTATTATTATTATTATTATTATTGTTTATCTATTTTGAAAAGTGTAATGATAGATAGAACAATATAATGTTATATACATAGATATATAGATAAATAGAAAAAAGCTTCTAGACTATAAAAGCATTATATTGTTGACATCAGCAATTTCTTTTCCAAAACTTGGTTTAAAAAAAAAAAATGGTTCGTGGATAAGATGATGACACAGTCAATAAGTCAATTGACGGTAAGTCAACACCCACCCTCCTCCCCACCCCAGCAAGCTAGGATGTATTATAAAGGCACCCCAAACCTCTTCTTTACATCTTCTCTTTTGAGGGCTAAATATCACGACAAAAATCAAGAAAGAAAAGGGACTGAAGAATGGTTTTCACTGGAGTCATCCTTTCTTCTCTGCTTTTGCTTCTGCTTTCTGACAGTGCTCAATGCAGAAGAGTTGACTGCAAGACTGATTGTTGTTCATTTGTGGAAGGCTTTCCTGTGAGACTGAAGGAGCTCCGCTCTGCATACAGAGAAATACAGAGGTTTTATGTAAGTATATTTAGACTGCTCAGACACAGTGAGTTTAGTCTTAACCTCGCAGATCTCAATCTGCAAGGTATTTCTTGCAGATTCTTTTTTCATGGTTGATTGAGGTTTGAGGTTCTCTCTAACAGGATCTTGTTTACATTTATTCTCCGCAGGAGTCTAATGATGACTTGGAACCTTTGCTGAACGAAAACGTGCAACAGAACATTAACGTAAGCACCAAAATCATTGATTTACTCTCACAGTAGCAATAGCAGCGATTATTCAAATTTAAAATGAGCAACAGCAGAAGTAATCATTCTGAAACTGAAGGTTTTGTGCACGACGCGTACAAACCAAACTAAAATCTCGCCTTACATCTTGCATCTGCACATTGCTACAGCGGTGGCCAAGTGTGGGTGTCTGAAACTGCTCGTAAAAGATAAATCTCATATATGATCCACAGAGTCCTTATGGATGTCATGTCATGAACGAGATCCTGCGCTTCTACTTGGACACCATTCTGCCAACAGCTGTCCGGAAGGACCACTTGCACTCCAAAACACCAGTCGACTCTATAGGAAATATATTTCAGGATCTCAAGCGGGATATACTGAAATGCGTAAGTCTGTTTTTCAATCACTAAGTTTAAAGGATGATGCATTACTGTCACATTTAGAGTAAACTATTCTATTCTATATCCTTGGTGTCAAACACATCTTAAACCAGCCACAATCCCTCAAAAACCAGCTAATTTACCGGCCAACCAGCCTGGGCGAGCAGCAAACCATTTTAGGCTGGTGTTTTTCTTTAAACAGGGAACTGGTTAAAATGATGTTGCTTAAGTTAGGATGTGTAGAGTTATGATGGTGACCGTTATTTTTTTTTAAACGTATTTCAGGCATCTTTAGGATGTCGAAATTTTGCACATATGTAGAAAGCCTATGTGGCTTTTTAGTAGCAAGAGCTATTGCAAATCGACCAAAATATCTAGTGCCTGTTGTGCAATCATATTGTGAGGCAAAGAAGTTGTCTTTAACATTGCAAACTACATGAAATAACACACATCTATCTATGTTACAGAGGAATTATTTTTCTTGCCAAAATCCCTTTGAGCTCTCCAGCATAAGGAACTCCTATGAAAAGGTACGTCTTATACAGTCTTCTACTTGATGCTAATAAGAGTAGCATGTTACACCATCTTCTACTCTTATTCAATTATCTCTAAAAGTTATTCTAAAGGTTGACCCCATCTTTTTCTCTTCAGATGAAGGATAAGGGCGTTTATAAAGCCATGGGAGAGCTTGACATGCTCTTTAAGTATATAGAGCAGTATTTGGCATCAAAGAGAGTCAAGCACTAACAGGATGTCACTATGGATTACATGGTGGCCATGACTTGAGTCAAGTCTGAATATTCTGAAGAGGATCAATGCACAGATCAAGCACATACTGTAGGATATGGCACAAATGGACTTCATCCTTTAACTTGCACATCACCATTTCATCACACTACTTTATGATGCACTGGAATGCCTTCCCCTTCGCCTTCAGTTTCTGGATGTCACAATGGCAATGTTTTAGGTTTAACTAAAACCATATTAAGTCACATTGACCTAAATGAGTTTTATTTTAAAAAGGAGTTGCATTTTGCCAACTTGCTGATATAACTTGAAACTACTTGTGTAATACTGCTATTTATGTCTTATGAATCTTATTTATAATGGTTACTTCATCATGTATTTCAATGTATTGTTTGTGATTTAATTTGTTACAGAAACGTGTGATCAATAAATTATTGCAACTTAATAATGCAACATATATTTCCTTTTTGGGTTAATGTGGTTATTTGTCTTCCTCATTTTGACACGACTTCATACTGGTCATATATGACAAGCCTTGAGCGTAAATGTAGCCAAGTCTACGTTCTAAAATGCCCTATCATTAAAACAGTGCTGTGGCTTATCACTTAACACTATCATATACAGGGTGTGTCAAAGTGAGCTAGTAAGGGTTAAACCGAGACTGTGCTAACCTCAAAACTGACCTAAATAGAGCAGTTACCAGCAGCTTAGCAGTCAGCCCTTTACTGTAATTGCAGCAATGCGCATCTCACCCTAATGAGATTAACTATGTAACAGCTAACACAGGCTGTGGAACTTTAAACCGGCAGCCGTGGCGTGAGCTACTGAGTAAGCAAAACAGTATGGGAACAAAAACTGTAGTTTCACTTGTGACAGAACGCTAAGCAGCGCTGGGGTGGTTAGATGGTTAAGGGAAGCAGTTGAAAATTGAAAGCTTTTGCAAAACAGAGCATAGAGTCATACACTTTTGCATCGATCAACAGCAAACAATCATAGGCTGTGCATGCAACCTTGCAGGGTTTCTCTATAAAGGTACCTCCTTTTGAAACGAATCACATACAGGCTTCCAAGCCAGGTTTTCTGATGCAGAAAAGATTTCGAGAAATGTGTGGTTACTGCAATGCATAGTTCTTAGATGCAATATTGCAAATGTTCTATTTTTATTTTTTCTAAAAGCACATCTCAATAAATTAAGGGCCTTCAGAATTAAAAGAAAGCTGTCCTGCTTTCAATGCACAACATTAATACACACTAGGAGAGGATGGGGTGGGCGATTTGACCAAAATCCTGTGTGTCATTTTACTTAATGGTAACAATACATAGTTATAGTAAGCTACATAGTTATTTTTATGAAATCAGCATTTTCGACACCATAGAATTTTCATAATTCATGTCACTAGTGTCAATTTGACAAAACTAATACTAGAATAAAAGAAAAAAAAACTCATCACTGAAGATAAATACAGTCAAAAAACTACACAAAAAAAACTACAGTAAAGAAATTTGATGGATAGGCCCATTTCTATGGTGAGCGGGAGGGGACGTCTTCGGTTTACTTAGTTTTGTCATGGCCACAACATTTTAACTCATGGAAACGTGATAATTTTATGTATTAATTCATGGCTGCCTTTCATGTTTGGCAGGCTATGTGACATCAGAGCTCTTAACTGGGAGTACATCAATCTACTACGAGTTCACAGGTGGGAAGTCATAGTTTGACTGCCGATCCAGAGCACTTAAACTGGTAGGAGGTTGGAATGGAGCAATAGTTTTGGGTGGAACCAGAGCCATAGGTTCTTGGTGGAACTAATGCACAATTGGCAATCTGATTGGCTAATGCTCACCAGAACCATAGAGAACCAACGGCTCTGGCGCTAAGGCAATACTATTCCTCTGCTTATTATTACTCCATCCTTTCATCAATACTAAAAATGTTTAAACTGTCATCCATGCATTTGTCTCCTGCATTGACTTCTGTAATTCCCTCCTTTTCATTGGTCTACCTGCCAGCTCCCTCTCCAGATTACAATAAATCCAAACTCTGCTGCTAGAATACTTATTCATACCAAACGTTCTGCTCATATAACCCCAATTTTGTATGATCTCCATTGGCTCCCAGTTCCCTAAGCAATTCATAATTATCCCGCTCGCTTTTAAATCCTTTCATGGCTTAGCTCCCCCTCATCTTTGTAAAATGCTTGTCCCCTACAACCCGACTTGCTCCCTATGTTCCTCCGACGCTGGCCTTCTTGCTGTCCCTTGGCACCACCTCTCATTCAGTGTTATTGCACCCACATTTTGAAATTCTCTACCTTTGCTCACTTTGTTGTGTAAATAATCTGAATTTAAATCTTTACTCTTTTCTGAATGTTATACCTCCGATTTGACAGACTAACTGCTTTGTTTACTGAACTTAACTAGTCTTGATCTACTTGTCTCTTAGGACCTGCTTTGTATTTGCATTTTGTTTACAATTGACTTCTTGTTTGTGTGCTGCCCTGTCCACATAATGTTCCTCTACTATCTCCTTAATTATTGTTTTCCATCAATGTCAGTTCGTAAAATCTCTTCTTGGTTAAATATACATTGTAAAGTGTCCTTGCTGTCATCAAACCGAGGCTTCTTAACCATTTCCCAGAAACTAATGAAAATGGGTGAGTGTGATTTTGCTTATCATTCAGCAGAAGGCTATGCTGGCTGTCTGTAACATAAGAGAACCGAAGCTGCTTCAGTTCCGCAACAAGCAGCCACCAAACCAAAGTGAGAACTTACCAAGTTGTTGAGGATGGTCATACCACCTTTTGCTGCCACTGATTCACGAAAGAGTGTGAGTCACAAAGACTTCCTGTAAGACTCTATATGCCAGTTCAAATACTGTACGCAGTGTACCCATATCTGACAGTTAAAACATTTCAGACTGTCAAATTTCTTAACTGTCAAATAAAACCTTGTCTCTTATTGTGTTATGTCTCTCCCCCAAATTCTATACAGTATTCTATTGAAAATTAAATAATTACTTCACATCATTTAAAACCAAATGAATTGAATACAACCTCTTTCACTAAACTAGTAAAATGCTGACTACTTTTAAATGTGTTAATAAAGGTTAAATATGATGGCAATCGCTAACATATGAGACTTAATTCTGAAACAGTGACATGCTCTTACTCAAGTTTCTGTTTGGCACACTGGCAGTCATTTTTCTTTCAATTGGCCAAATGCCTATGAAAATGTTTCACATAAAAACCCTTTTTTGTTTGTTTACCAACAATGAAACTGCATTAAAGACAAAATGGTTTCAAATGCACTTTGCCTAGGCTGATAATGATCAACAACATCACCCACATCTTAAACCATTCTACTGAAAGATAAAAGGTGCACTATCAAGAAGACACTTTGAAAGCTGGTAAGAGTTACTGTACTATTAACTAATAGTTTAATTTGAAAGGAATGCATGCAATGCACTATAGGTTCTTTTGGACAAAAAAGCCAAATCCACAAATACAGATTTTACTCTATACAGAGAATTAGATTTCACATTGACCACTATAAACTGTTTTTTAAATTTTATTATAGTCCAAGAATAACCATATCTAAATCCTCCCATTCCCTTCCTTGCCTGACAGGTCAAGAACTGTCTTTTTTGTATGTATATATATATATATATATATATATATAGTGTGACGGCCGCCGATCAGCGCCGCCCTGGCAATCATCAGTTCACACCTAGAGTTCATTTGCCCGGGCCAATCGATCACGGCCAAGCCGGAATAAAAGGAGCACTCAGACAAAGAGACAGTGAGCTACGACTCCATTGCTTGAATGCTGGATATTGACTGACCTCTGTTTTTCCCCCAGACGACACGCCGTGATCGAGACGCCCGGGCTACACCTCAGAGCACCTCAGAGCACCGTTCACCTGGCACCTGGAAGTAGGAAGAGGACACAGTTTGCACCAGCCACGCCGAGCACCACCACCGACATCACCTCAGTATTGTTTCACTTACCGTCTGCACTTGTAAACTGCACTTTTGTGTTCAACCATCTCTGTGTCTGTCGTGCTCTCTAGCGCCAGGGATCACAATATATATATATATATATATATATATATATATCTGTTTTCCACAAAAGGTGTGGCAGATTGTAGACACGGAAGTAAAATATGATTGGTTAACACTCATCTCTCTTCTAAACACTACATGAGCTAAACAGTTAATGCTGAAGCAACTGTTCTTCTTCTGTAGAGGTGGTGTTTAGACACACTATTACATTACAGTTGTACATTCTGTTGTTTTGGAAGACTCTTTTAATATACTGAACAGAAAACACAGCCATAATCATCAACAACAGTCAAATTGGATTGTTGGGATAAATCTCGAAGGTCTGTACAGAGATTAATAAAACAAAATATGGAAATTGCCTAAAAAGTCTTATGAAGAAGCTGAATATTTTGTAGCTAGCTATATTTGAAAATCCCTTGCTAATTGCTATGATGTTATGCATTAGATAAGAACAATTTTATTCTTTTAATATTGTTTTCGAAATACTGACTCAACCAATTGAATAAAGAAAAAAAGAATGCCTACCCAATCAATTACCTGCTATTGTATACTCAGCCTCACACCGTTCCAAACCTTGCATGATGTTCTTATTTCTGCAGGTTAATTCGCACCACACTGATGCTGGCACATGGCAACACATACAGGTCCTTCTCAAAAAATTAGCATATTGTGATAAAGTTCATTATTTTCTGTAATGTACTGATAAACATTAGACTTTCATATATTTTAGATTCATCACAACTGAAGTAGTCCAAGCCTTTTATTGTTTTAATACTGATGATTTTGGCATACAGCTCATGAAAACCCAAAAATCTAAATAAATTAGCATATCATGAAAAGGTTCTCTAAAACGAGCTATTAGCCTAATCATTTGAATTAACTTATTAACTCTAAACACCTGCAAAAGATTCCTAAGGCTTTTAAAAACTCCCAGCCTGGTTCATTACTCAAAACCGCAATCATGGGTAAGACTGCCGACCTGACTGTTGTCCAGAAGGCCATCATTGACACCCTCAAGCAAGAGGTTAAGACACAGAAAGAAATTTCTGAATAGGCTGTTCCCAGAGCAACACATTCTCACTCCCAACTCGTCAACGTTTTGACGCTTGGTCAAGACCATTTTTCGTTGCATTTTGACAATCAAGGTACACCTTTGTCGTCACATTTCGACGTGAGGGGTCCTCCGTTGTGTTCAGTTGTTTGGCTTAATGTCATGGTTTGCATGCATATATAAATTTATTATATAATTTTTTACTTTTATTGGAGCA
>JAUMHR010000060.1:12156258-12179649 GCA_032361145.1 Enteromius fasciolatus | reverse complement strand
CACTCTGGATGAGCTTAAGGCCGCTATCGAAGCATCCTGGGCCTCCATAACACCTCAGCAGTGCCACAGGCTGATTGGTCGGATGAAATATGCTAATTTTTTAAGATAGGAATTTTGGGTTTTCATAAGCTGTATGCCAAAACCATCAATGTTAAAACAATAAAAGGCTTGAACTACTTCAGTTGTGTGTAATGAATCTAAAATATATGAACGTCTAATGTTTATCAGTACATTACAGAAAATAATGAACTTTATCACAATATGCAAATTTTTTGAGAAGGACCTGTACATCAGGTTTTGGTTTCGTCAAAAAAAGTAAATCTTATGGGTTTGGAGCAGTGGTGGAGGTAATGGATTACATCTACTCACTTTAATTAAGTAGTTTTTTTTCGCGTACTTGTACTTTTTGGAGTATATATTAAAGCTGTACTTTTACTTGTACTGAAGTACAAATTTAGCAAAATAATCTACTTTGTTATTTTTAAATCACAGTCCGTTACCGAGTACGCCCACATTTTTCAATTGTATTCAAACTTTTGATGCATTTCAGTAGCCAATAAAGATATCCAGTCGTAAACAGACCAATAAAAGCAGTGACATCTAAACCAGCAAATGCTGATGAAGATTATTCTAACGTGTCTATTCTGTCTATGGTGATTAATGCATGTATGTGTTACTCACCAGCGGTGACGGCCTGACCAGGATACAATAGTTCTAATATAAGCACTTTTTATAAGTGTATCTTAGAGTTTCAGGATAAGAGAGATTTCATGATGCAGATTTCAGAATTCATGATGCACATTTCAAAGATTTTAAACAAAGAAAAAATACAACAAGCACTATGTTGCGGTTCATGAATATACACGTGCTGCGTCTCTTGTGCCTCTCCTCGCATCCGCCTCCTGTCAATCACACAGTCTGAATATCCACACGGGATTGCAGGTATTCCGCATACTGTACAATTAATCATTCCCATGCAAATGTGAAAAAAACTTAGCCTGGGCCCGCCCATACTTCCTGTGATGCTACATTCTTTTCACGAGCAAAGTTAGTCTGGCCAAGCTGGCGTTTTAGAGCATTTCAGTTCCCAAAAAAATGGGAACCAATGAGAAACGAGCCGCCCCGGCACGATGACGCAGCAGTTCTGCGTCTGAGAACCATTTCAAACATGGTGTGTACCGAGCAGCAACAATCGTTCGACTCTGCTGTTGCAGCTCTTTTGAGAAATTTTCATGACAGCTTTTCTTTGAAAACTGAGCAGAAGTAATTAAAGTAAATAAAGACATTTTCCTACTGCTTTAATGAAGGTTACGGTGGCTTCAGGTTCCGTCGCTACGCATACGTCATCGGAATGAGTGGTCTGATTGGTTGTAGATTCGTCCAGTAGTATACAGAGGCATCTGATGGACGCTTGGCCAGACTAAGTTCCTATGAGCATAATAGTCGTGAAAGCCAGGCATAAACTGGCTGCAAAGTCTCAAACAGGCCTAACACACAAGTGAACTGTACTGTGTACAGTCGCCTGTGCTTTTAAAATACTAATGGTTTCTCTTTAATCCAACATTAAAATTGGTAAAAAGGTATCAACCAAATAGATCAATGCCTGCCTGACGGAAATACTACTGGAAATTTTATGCAAGTTAATCGAAATGCACCAGAAAGTTTTTCAATCAAACTTTAATTTCTTTACAATGTAAGCATGCTAGAAATGTTTTGGAATGGGATATTTATATCCTAATCCATATATCCTAATCTGTCTATCTGCATCACTACATTGTACAGACATTCAAATGCGTCGGACATTTCATTTATCTAAAGCAATATAAATGGCTCTTAAGGTAAATCACTGCTGTTTTCAGGTTTTGAATACCTCAGCTAAATTGAGGCCATTTGTTTTATCATTTTTTTACAGTTTTTTTGTTTTGTGTATATTCAATTCAGTTTGAAATCAAATTTTAAATCATTACTCCTTGTGCTGTAAGCTTTTGTGACAAAGTTACCCTATTTTAAAGATAAAAAAACAAAAGAGTGAGCAAATGTTTAAAAGAGATTTTGTAATGATAATGATCAAAATGTATATGTAGATAAATAAAAGCCTTGAAAATCTGTTCAGATCAAGTGAACATTTCTATTTGGAAGACTTAAACCACTCAAACCTTGAACTAAGGATTGCCTTAAAAAAACTGCATGGACGACAAATATTGAGTAATAAAATACCTATATGGCAATAAACATTATGTAGTAGTTTTTCCAGTGGTACTGAAAATGATTAAGCTTGTCATGAAATCAAAAATGACCCTACTTACTTTTTTAGTGCACATTTGTAATTCTTGTGATGAACAGTTAAACTGTGCAAGACAATACACTGGAAAAAACAAACAAACCTTGCTGTGTGAATCACTGTCTGGCCATCTGGTATTTCAGTATAAAGATTATCATTTTTCATTATTATATGACATTGTGGACGTATATTTTAGCACAGTTTAGTGTTCAGATATTCTTAACCACTACTATCTAATCGTGCACTAAAACAAAAGTCAGTAAGGTTTTTAGAGCTTTTTAAGAGTGATTTGTACTTGTACTTGAGTACAGTTTTGACACCATTACTTTTACTTGTACTTGAGTATTATTTCAGCAATGTAACAGTAGTTGTAATTGAGTAAAAACATTAAGTACTCTTTCCACCACTGGTATGGAATAACATAAAAGTGAGAAAAATTACATAAAATTTGTTTATTTTTAGGGGAACTATCCCTTTACCAATGTTTTTTTTTTTTTTACCAAAAGTCATTCACTTTTACCGGCAATTTTTCGGACTCTGTTCAGGGGGTGAACAGGGGGCGATGTGGGAGTATAAATCTGGAATGGTTATTTCCCTTATGTGTGGTGTACTAAGAACATGAAGATGAATAATTTCTTATACACTGGCATGACTCAGCTAGCTAGAATCCAAACTAACTTGAAATTTTATAAAGTTTGTAGCACCGGAGACACAAAGCAAAGGAATAAAACATGCTACCATCTCTGAAAACAACCAGTACAGAAGCTTTTGAATTAAACAGGATATTGATATTCTCACATAATTATATAAAAACATTATGAAGAATCTAATGAAGAATCAGCATAATTATTATATTATTGTATTAATGAAAAAATATTTAGTTTACATAAAACTGCAGGGTCACGTGTTAACATGCGGGGACCAACTAATCAATAGAAATGTCTAAGGTTTAAAGGGTTTGCTCACCCAAAAATGACAATTCTGTCATTAATTACTCACCCTCATGTTATTTCCAATCTGTAAGACCTTCGTTCATCTTCAGAACACAAATTAAGATATTTTAGATGATATCCGAGAGCCACCTGTCCATCCATAGACAGCAATTAAACTGAAATGATCCCAGATCCAGAAACGGTCGCCGTGATTTTGCCAAGTAAGACATGATCCTGGATCTTTTGTTGACCCTGGATCAACGTTACTGTCCAAAAATATAGACCTATTCCCATCCCTGCCCCTAAACCTACCAGTGAGAAATGATAGCTGATTAACAAGGGTGTAGAAGCACCTAAATCTGATCATCTAAGACAGATATTTACATAAAATTATCCCTCAATTCTGATTGGTTGATAGGAGTGTTGTTCCAGGACTTTTGCTACACCTTTTGCATATTCCTGTAGCAAAACTCACTCGTGCACTTGTAAATCCCAACTTGAGCAAGCAGAGTCGGGGGCGGGGCTGGGGTGGGAATTAAGTCATTTTACTGGTCAATGCCTCACCAATGAACAATGCCAGCCACAAAGCAAACATTTGTATGAATATGTATCAGCTATTTTTTTACAACGCTTGGAAAATATTATGAAATATCATTAGTTTTACTGGTTTTTATCTATCAGTAAAAGCACAGCTTTTCGTTCGACAACGTCAACGAAGTAGTGACGTCATGCAAATTATATGCATACTGGCTGGCGTTGTTCATTGGTGAGGCATCAACCAATAAAACGACTTCATTGCAAGCCCCGCCCCCAACTCTGCTCTCTCAACTTGCATTTACAAGTGCACAAGTGAGTTTTGCTACAGAAATATTGCAAAAAGTGTAGCAAGATCTGAGAGGTTGTGAGGGCCGACTTGTGGTTGTAGAGCGAAACTGAAGAAACGCGCTAAGATAAATGTGTAGAACACAATTGTGCCTGTCATTTTGTTCATGTGAATGACACTTTACACATTTGTAACTATTAATCTGCAACTTCAAATTCTCTCATTCAATTTAGCAAGCTCTCGAGTTTTGCTACTGTTTTACCTTCATAGATATTTGTCATTCAATACCATGCTGTGTGAATGTGTTCTGACTGAAAACAACATCGGTGAATCTCTACAGCCAATGAGAGAGCAACAACCAGGGCAGCGGGATTTTGGGGGAGGAGTTACGAAGGTGTAGAAGGCAAATATCTATAATCAATTATCTTCTTTTCGTTACAAATGAGCGCATATGCAATTTGTATGGCAAGCTTCTTTTGCTTGCTATTATTATTAATAAAAATCCCAGTCTCACTTGAGAACTCCGGGCTTGCATACGTGACCTCGCGTTGTTTCCATGTCACGAAACCCCGTCGCAGATCAATCATGCAGTGTGAAAACAGCAGCGACTGAATACTACCCCAGGCCCAGATAGTCAGGCAGTGTAAAAAGATCTGTGACGCGACTACTCTGAAAATCGTGCGGTCTGAACTCGGCTTTAGGAGAAGTCTGACTGAAAACACATTATGCTGTGATAAAGCCTCATCTGCAAAAATAATAAAAAGGCTAGGCTTTGCGGCTTTGAGGAGCATGCTGCAGTGTGATATCCTGTGGCTACAGTACTTAATTTTTTGACTTCTGTAACCCACCAACATTTTAGTTTTGTTACTGTTCTCTCTGAGATCACTGCGTTCTCCACAAAATAAAGGTTTAAGCAAGGAAGATAGTTATAGCAATATTTCAGAAAAAGTAGTCCTATTTATAGAATGTTCTGTAATTTTGATCTCCACTGTGCATATCTAGCCTATAGGCTCTTGGATTAAAAACGATTCAAAAAAGTATTTTATTCCTGAACCGGACATAGCTTCTTCATATTATTAACAGCCTCAGAAAACAAAACAATTGCGCACATATTTATTGCTGAAATATTATCTGTGTAGAAATATAAGCTATAAGGTATAGTTTAATTAATAGAATCTAGTTAGAAGCTATGGCTCAGTAGAGCGTGTGCTAGGTGCTTCCCCAAACAGGAAAATTAACCCCAAAGCTACATTTATTAGGAAACACTAGCCCACTACCCATATCCTTTCTGAGCAAAGATCTGTTTCGAATTCTTCATAAACAAAACTGAGTCTAACTATTGCAATTACTATTATCGATTTCACTTGACTTAATTTTCTCAAGAAGTCTTGTATTTTCTTTGTAATCTTTTTCCATCACCCGCAGAGCTTATTAGTACATCTTACTCGTCTCATTTTATTCCAGTGGTATAATGGGCAAGAAAAGTTCAGTTCAAAAGGTGAAATTAGTTCAAAATAAAGGCTTATTAGATTTGATATGACTGCATTTTATTACTTGGCTTGACACGATGAGAACTGAATGACATATACATGATCAATGAGTAGGAGTCATTTGACAAGTTAGTATAAAAACATCTTCCACAAAAACACTTCTGCAAATACAGGTCAGAAAGTGTTCATACTAGAAACAGTGGTCTTAACATAATTCTACAATGAGACGCAGACAGTTGGGTTTTAGGTGTTTTAATCCAAAGTTGAAGCAGACCAAGAAATAAGTACAGCAGTTAAATACTAAAAACGGGACACGTATCTGCCATTCTAACTTGTTGGCTGACAGTGTAATCTTTGCTTTGAAAAATGAATGTACGAGGAAGGGAAGAGATACTACAAAGTGGTAATATCAAAGAATCTTCAGACGTGGTAATTTGTACGGAAATCATTTAACATCTGCTACTTGGGAGTATACTGACATTGCATGTTCAACTTTGTTAAATCATATCCTTAAAACGAGGATCAATCACACAACAAATATGAATATACAGTAAAAAAAAAAAAAAAAGAGGGAAAGAAAAAAAAAAAAAGACAAGATACAACTTTTCAGCATTCGTCAATCAGTGCAGCTAAAAGTCAGTCTGCTGGATGAGTAAGATTCCCTGTATACCTTAAACATTTCCAGAACACAAGGCCATAAGTCAAAAGGGAACATTTCTTTGCTCCTTTATCAAACACCTGGTACCTATAGGCTGCTCTCAGGTGCATTCAAACACTTACTGCATGGTAGGCATGTAAAAAAAAAAGACAAAACAGACAAACAAAACAAAACAAGCACTGGCATAATGAAGAGTACAGTTGATGGCTTGTAAAACACATGTAGAACCATCACCTTCACAAAGATCCCATTTCATCATTCATTCAATCATTATACACTTGAGAAAAAATACAGACGGGTTTTGCTGAGTTAAACGGAAGCAAACTACATTTACTGTTTTTTTTTTTAAACAGGCGTGTTAAATAAAATGCCATAGCACGTGTTAAAATTCTTTACAAATCTCTGGAGGGAAAGCTAGTTGGAAATATGCATAGAATCAATTCGAGGCAAATCATTGCGCACCCAATACGATGTGAAATAAGCGTATCGTTTAGCAATCAGAGGGTTGAAACAATGCACTGGACTGGCTTTCCATAATCAAAACCAACGTGAAAGCAGGGCAATATGTGATTTTCCTCTCAATCTGAAGACCAGCATACGGCTAATTAGATCTGAAGCTCAAAAAAGATCTTGTATTTTACTTTTGACAGGACCCTGAACAATACTGACAGACATTTTTACAGTAAAGAACAGAGTGCGTCTACATTCAAAGAGTCATTTCAAAAATACATTTTCATCTGGACCAGCACTGTCTTTTACTGTAAAACAGCATTCAAGTGCCGAAATAAATGACAAATATAATGAAGAACGAACAGGAAAGCTAGCACTATGCATAGGCTTCTCAGAACATGAGAAGAAAAAGGGAAACTGAATAATCCATTACAGGGCCATGTATTTTACGAGCTGTCCCATAACTCAGAATGGAACATCATTGAAACGGTGTTAAGTGTGTATAACTCATGAACTCATGTACTCACGGCTTTTAATTAAAAAAAATAAAATAAAGGTAACTAAGCTTTCTGATTACCCCGCTAAACACCCTGTGAAAAAACAGTACTTGTGAACACTTTAAGGAGCAAATGAGTGAACACCAATGGCTTCTAAAGGCAAAAATGTATAGTCGTGTACACTACTTGTACAGACCGTTTGTTTTGGTAGCAAAGTGGTGTATTAGTTACACATACTGAGTGATTAAAATGAAACATTAAAAAAAAAAAAACTTTTTTGTTGAGATATTGCTTCCTTAAATCAAACTTTTCAACTGATGTATGGTAAAATCTGTGTGTGCATGTGCGACAGAGCGAATGTGTCCTTAGCAATCGGGCGTCTCGTTTTCAGCAGCCGTATTGTTGGCTTTCTTTCTCCTCTTCATCAGCAATGGATTGGACGAGTCTTCGATCCTCTTGATTTTGATTTGCTCATAGTCAACTCTCATTGTTGCCAAGGCACTAGTCATTTCCTCCTGTGGAACAGAGACATAATAGCACTAAGCAAAATGAAGATATGGATCTGAGGTGCAATGACTGCAAAAAAACTGCAGGATCTGTTCTGAGAAGACTTTTTGTGGGTTGCTGTACCTTGACATCCTCCCATGTGTCTTTCTCTTCTTTCAGAACACGGCTGGTGTGTAGGGGCGTCTGGGGCACTTCCATTGATTGCTATAGCAAAATAAATAACCATATAAACATAGTAAGCCAAATCTAATGTACAAAGGTCAAAACGGAGTCTAGTTAAAAAAAAAATGCTATTAATCACTCACATTGATCCAGGGGTTGTTCATAAACTCTGTGATGGTCATTCTTTGTGTCGGCTCAGTTTTCAGTAATGTTCTAATGAGCTGTCTCGCTTGAAAAATAGGAAGAGTGAGTCACGCGAACAATAATCATTCTTAGAAACACTCAAAACAAATGACTTGAAGATAACAGCATTCTAAGAAAGGTTTCTCAAGTTGATTTCACAAAACAGGAACTTGACAGATACCTTCGTCTGAAACATCCGACCATTCAGGATTTGGAAACTCGTATTGCCCCATACGGATTCGTTTTTTCATACCAGGGGATATTGCCAATCCGTGGTTGGAATAGAATGGTGGGTAACCACAGAGCCTGGAAGTTCAATGAATTGAGTTGAGCTACATCAGACATGCTTTATAAGTGGCTAAACCTATTTAGAAGGTGGCCTAGACAGAGAAAAATGGCATATGCACAACATACGAGACAGATTCACTTACAGAATATACATGATGACACCCAAAGACCACATGTCACAGGACTTGTCATACTTTTCTGGACCAAGAACCTCTGGGGCTATAACATAAAAAAAGATGAAAATACTTAAAAATGGGTTTGAATGGCCTTTCTGACATCGAAAATACTGATCATTCTGATACTCTTACCAACATAATAAGGAGTATAGCAAGGGGTAGCCAGAGAGTTGTGTGAGGTGGTCTCTTTTGCAAAGCCAAAGTCTGTCAGTTTGAGAAGGGCGTTGGGCCTTTTAGAGGTATATAAGAGGTTCTCTGGCTGCAAAGGATTTTCAGGCATATTCAGTTAAACCATGAAGGAAATCTTTTTCATTCTTTCAACAATAGCGCTCGTTGTAAGAATCTTACCTTGACGTCTCTGTGTGCAATGTTTATTGCATGTAAATACTGAATGGCCTCTCCTATACTCTTCATGATATCAGAAGCCTCTGAAAATGCGACAGAACAAGAAATCTATGAGAAGTCTTGTGTCAAATGGGCCTATTTATTATTTGGCCATTCTTACACATTACACTTTATAAGAGAGTAGACAATGCTGTTACCTCTCTCAGTAAATGCCTGGTCCCCTCTGTCCTGAATCCGACTAAACAGCTCACCACCATCCATGCTTCAAAACAAACAGAAAGCAAAAATCAGATGACATATCACAAAAAGTAGTTTCATATTTGTAAAGACAAAAAAAAACAAGAATATTAAAAAATATATTTTATACAATCAAGTTATTATGTAATAATGTTATGATACATAGTTCAGTGCTAGATGTATTTACTATACAAGACCATTTACTACTGCTGCTACTATTATTATTATACAGTATTAACCCCCACATTTGGCTGAATGTACAACAGTGGATTTCAAACGGAAATGTGTCGGGTAGCTATAGCTAGTTTCCTCTAAAAGCATCGATAGTTCAAACACATGTGCTGAAACTCACAAAAAATGACTTTTGTTTAAATGCATCTAACAAAACCACACACATCAAGGGGGGATCTTTTGTCACCTTTGTCCCCATGTCATCACTGTGGTTATCATTTCCGAATATAGCAAACCACTGCTAGGTGTGCAAGTCATGTGAGCTCCATTTCTTGAAAACTTGCCAGTTGCGAGAAACTGGGTCAGTGGGCTTAAAAAGACTATCTGGGGGGGGGGGGGGACAATGATGGGGTAAAAGAGAAGAATCTATGTAAGATTGTACGGTTATGATTTTGATAATTGGACTCAAAATTATTTGGCCTACTTTGTGTGCTACTAGCATATCCGCTATTGTAATGATAATTTGTGAAAGAGGGGTTCAAACTGCTGATAACGGTGTACGTCTACGTACATGCGAAGATTCGTGCTGTTCTCACATCTCCACTATAGGCCACAGCGTGCAGCTCAAGTTTCATTTTTAAGGCTCATACAGAACAGCAGCCAGTTTCAGGTGAACTCATCAAACGACTGACAGAAGAAGAAAACACGGTATGAGTTTTGACTGAGAAAGCCTAAGAGATAGGGGCTATGAAGAACCACATCACGTTTTTGCTGCTTTCAGTCTCACTAAACCTCAGACGCTTCATGTCCCATCAAGTCGACATATAGCTGAATGTGGCAAAAAAAAAAGTGTTAAGCTTAGGCGCTGAAATTTCAAGAGCATGTGATTTATAGTACAAAACACCATAGCCCCACCGAAGGGTTGGGTTGCAGCATCATTTCTATGCGCATTTTTCTTAGAAAAGCCGTATTTAAAAGCTGAACATCAGTGTTGGCATTTTCCATCGCCTGCTTCACACTCAGTTCTGATGACCTGTAGATTCGGTTTCCTGCACGATGAGCTGCTGGATATATCTGGCCTGATTTCTTGTAATCTATTCATGAGCTTCAGCAATCTATGATAGACCTTCAGCCAGCTTATTTTAATATTTGCATTATGACTATCAGTTTATATGGCATATCTATAATATGTTAATGATAAGCCACTGATACCACATGATCACTCATGTCTAGAAGCTCCTCACACACTCACTTCAGTCCTATAAACAGAAACAACGGTTTCTAACGAAACACTATACTTCCCTATAAATCTTGCATCATCCATGAAACAATATTATGCTTAATAGGAAAAAATGGACTGTCATGCAGAATATCAAATTAATGTATTTGATCCATCAAACAGAGCATCTGTGACAGGCCACGAGTCATAACGGCTAAAATTAATTGTGCGGAAATCTGGAAATGCACAGTAAGGAGGGGTTATTTTCTTTGTATTTAGTAGATTTATATTAAGCCACTTTGCGGTCTCAATCTCAGGAGAACACAAGGGTGTGACACATCTAGTTGACCTTCCACAAAATGAGTTCCGCTAAAAAGATCGGGATAACCTTTTATAGCACAAAACTCTCAGTTTGATGGTCAGTGTCAAATTTTTTGTTGAATTGGCAGTGAATTTACATGTCCTTAGGCAGACTTTTGACCCTTCTGGGCTTTTGTTAAAAATTACATTTTTGTATTGCTGCCCACAGATAGTCTGATCGACAGAGGAGCTTTGTCAAAATCAAAAGTGCATTATTGATCTTAAAGTTTTAGTTCATCTTCGGGAAAACATTTTTTTTATGAAAACCGAGGGATAGAGAGCAACATAACTGAAACTAGCGTCAAAGGTTCAATCGTAATTTTATCAATCTACAAGAATACTTTTTGTGTGCAAAGAAAAGTAAAATAAAAACTGCAGGGTCAGAAAGCTCAAAAATATTTTTATTTAAGGTCTGAAAATGAACGGCGGTCTTACGGGATTGGAACGACGTCAGAGTGAGTAATTAATTTTACGTGAACTTTTACTTTAAGAGATAACATTTCTCAGAAATGGATTTAAAACGCTGACAGTTAGCAAGCCAAAACACTGCATGTCATCAACATTCGACAAACCTTTAAAGAAGTTTTCTTTAAACGTCTCAAAGAACATCTAGTGTATCATTCTGGTTTATCCCCATGTGTGTAACCTCTAATGAAAACCAAAATAAATAAATAAAAACGTTCAATTCTAAACTCTAAGGGCCGGTTAGGAATTAGATTAAGCCAGGACTAGACCTTTGCTAACTTAGGACATTTTTAGAAACATGTCTTACAAAAATGCATTATCTGTGAGCATTTTAAGACCAAAAAATGACAATAATGTATTTTAAGATATCTCGGTGCAAGCCTTTTCCAGTTTAGACAGCTCTTGACATTTATTTTAATCTAGGACTAGTCTTAAACCCTGTTCGGGAAACTGCCCCTAAGAATTCTCACCCTAAAAACTCACAAGCTCATATCTACTGGTAAAGAGTAGTGGTGACAAACACAGTTTTTGACTTCCTACAAAACAGGCGGTAAAGAAAATGTGCGAGTCAGTGCATACGTGAGATCAAGACAAAGGCTATCAAATCAAAGAAATGGAAAAAGATAGGTGTGATTTCTGATCCTCACATCATCATAGCTGATATACTGAAGGTGTGTGAATTCCAGATCAAACACTTGAATGGAGATGTCACAAAAACATCACTTTGATGTTTTCAGTGAAAGCATGCATTTCAGATAGCCAAATCATGTTGAAACTAGACAAGACTGTGTCACAAACTGACTTAGGAAGCAATACTAAATAATACTCTATGCAAATATTATGTATTTAGTGCACAGTCTGGGTGTTACATCGTGAATATTCACAATTAGCGGTGGGCGATACGACCAAAACCTTATACAGTCATAGGAGCAATTTTATTTTAACGATAAGAAAATATAGACCTATCATTTTTTTGCATTTGATGCACAAGGCTTCAAGATAAAAATTATTTAATAGCGTTTCTAGTTATAAATAATAATAATTTAAAAAAAAACTATAAAATGTTGGCGTACCATGTGAGAAGACATACTAAAACTCTTTCCACTTTTACAGCATTGCCATTCTCTCTTCTCTGAACTCTTTTAAATAATCATACCAGTAGTTTGCAATTTAAGTAGTCTATTGCAGGCTTAACCAAAACATTATTATTTTGTGTCATTATACGAGAACTTCCATCCATGCAACTTGCATTTTGATTACAGCAGGGACCGTCCCAATGATGCAGCCTGGGTTCAACTGCTTTGCACAGGAGCACACAATGGTGGTAAGCAGAGATGGATGGTACCAGCTAGCATACATGTTGCAAATGTGGGAAACAACAGTGTCTGGTTATGCAACTACATCTAGTCTATATGAAGGAGAGGTCACCACATTAGAAGGTACGTCATCAGACAGGGGACTTCTGAATTTACTCAACCATGAAAGGGGCACATAGGTGTATGAGAGTTTACCGTAAGCAACATCTAAACACCTGCTGGTAAACTATTTACACAGATGAGGTACTGAAACCTCAGCAAAACATTACAAATGAGTTAAGGGGCTGTGTAGAATGAGTAACGAAATGAATCAAGGTTTTCATGACATTGCAATTCAGGATACAACCAGACACAATGCTGGGTGCGCTGCAAATGTCAAGTCATTACACTGCTCATGAAATGTCTTCTCAAACTCTAATTGGCCAAACGTTACGATTTGACTTTCTGTTCCCTTAAATAATGACTCTTTAAGCCGAATTGCGGTGATCCAGTAAATAAAGTTGATGCTGATCAGTATTTCCCATGGGGCTAAAAAACCTTAGTTTTGCTTTAGTTGAACTGTTTATGAATGGAACATTCATATTCCAAGAGTTATAAATTGCTTATAAATGGAAAGTTGACTAAAACGGAAGTGAAATACAGAAATGGCCAAAAAAATAGGGCATTTTTATCTCTTGATCGAAGACTGAAAACGATGATGACGCTGATGACTCACCACTCCATTACAATAAGAAGGCACTTCCTGTTTTGGTAGAGATTCTCGTAGACGTCAATAATCCTGACGATATGGGTACATGAAGATGCCCGCCAGTGCAGCTCCACCTCTCGTCTAGCTTTGGGACAGTCATGAAGCATCTTAAAGAGAGGATGAAAAAGTTAATTAGTCTGACAGTGAATATTTTCTCATCATTCATAACTCACTTTGGTGACACAAAAGCACAAAACAATATACATATGTAACAATTTAACATTTTTCCTCTAAATTATATTATTTGTGCTTTTTCATTTGTATTTAAACCCATATTATATGCCAAAAGCATAAATGAGGAAAAAACACAAGAAAGCAATACATCGAGTGCTACTAACATCACAGTGCAGAACAACCGGTTTTCTGGAGTTTTGCCTCCCCCTACAGCTACTAACCCATTATTACATCAAGATTAGGCATTGTTTTTATTAACACCATGCATTTCTCTCTTTTTTAATGCATTATATTAGTTTAGTCCAAGTTATCTAACAACAACTTTTCTATCCCGTCACACACATCCCATTTAAATCAACAACAACAAAAAGAGAGAAAAGAAGTCACATAATCGGCTGCTAAGCCATAGTTTTGCCCAAATGTCAAACAATAAAACGAACACTCAGTTCCACCCCCAACTTACATTTCAGAGCCCTGGAAACCTGTGTGGTGTTTTATAACTAAATGTCAAATACAGACTCCCAATCCTAGAAATGACCGAAACATCACTGATAATGTATAGCACAGCTGCAAAGCTGACTGAACATAACCTTCGTTTAAATCACTGAAAGAGGCATTTGGAGTGCAAAGAACAGAGACTTAAAACCTCTTTTGTCTTCTTTTAGTATAACATGAAGAGATTTATACTCCACAAAAACAAAAACAGGATAACTGCTTATCATAACGCAAACTACCGACTGACATGCTCGTTCATTCAGACAAAAGCAGCTTTAAGGAAAAGATCAATGGGATAAAGGACACTGACCAAAAAGAAGCTTAAATCTGTTAAACATAAGACAGATTTGAAATCTCTTAAGTTTCTTCCCTCATGAGAACACGCAAGCAGTTGGCCACTATTAAGGCATGTTGTACTGCAGTACAGAGTTATGTATGACAAGTAGTGGAAAGAATCCCTTCAGTAGGGGGGGCTTCATACGGTAGACGTTCTCTCTTGTCCAGATAGACGGCTTAGAGGTCTCAGGATTCCTGCCTTTGCACACCGCCCACATCACGCCTGTGAAACCTCATATCCTCACACCAGCCTACAGGGGGCTAAACGGCTTATTTGGCAGGAACCTTCACTTGCTTGCCAATCATGTATACAGGTGTGATTCAGACCTACCGAATGGGAGAGGATCAGTTATTATCACAAATTGAAATAAAAACTGAAATAAATTAAATATATGTACTGTGTAAAACTCATCTGTGAAAATACAGACACATCACCCACACAAACTGCACAACAGACAGTAGCAGTCACAAAGCCTTCTCTCACCAGCCTTCTCTAGTTCTCAAGCACAGACAGATAGCTGTAATGTTTCATTTTAAGGTGGCATTTCACTAATGCTCAGCAGAACAAGAGGTTTTTTTGTTCATCTTAGTAGAATATTTAGTAGACTAGAGTGTGATGGACCTGAATGACTCCACTTCTACTTGACTTACCATCATTTCAAATACCATAAAAAGGTTTGTTAAATGTTTTGACATTTAATGGCATTTTAAAAATTACAGACAGGATAGCCTCTTGTTTTAAAAATACTACATACACCAAGGTCTACTTCCAATCAGAGACTGATTTAATGTGAAAAGGGGTAGATGAAATAATATCCAAGAAGTGTGACTTGCTACCAAATTTTAGGATTAAAAACACATTTTATAACTTTTGTGCCACTGTCATTAAAGACTGCTTAATTCAAAGTGTAAAAGGTATAAGGTAGCTCATAAGGTAGTCATAAGGTTCTCACAAAAGTAATTATCAGGGAAAGTAACCGTTGCATTACTTAAAATTAAATAAAAGTTTATTAAATGTGTCAAATAACTTGGATGACTCCAATATTAAAATGTTAAATGAATGAAATGAAACTAAAATCATTTTTAAAAAAATACTTATTTAACACTGAACATTTTTTAAACATTCTAGCAGACATTATACCAAAAAATAAATAAAAAATTCACTTAAGTTAGTAAAAGTTAGTAAAATAATATTTTGTGGGCATTTTTGAGTTGCACATCCCTCTTCCAGCATTTAAAGAAAATCACTTTAACCCAGAAACATAAGCTAAACAGGAAGGATTCAGCTTTCTAATGACTAGTATTCATCTATTCCAAACTGATGCAGATCGTTTTGCTGGCTACATTAAACCCTTGAGAAAATGAACACTAATGACCGCAAACAATGTTTAATTATTGGGTGAAAGTCAAAAGTTCAGTTTCATTAAGCTTTGAATATTTTTGAAATAAGTCTCCTCCAAGGTTGCATTCATATTTAGAAGAAAATAACATTAGAGTAGATTACAGATTTCTGAAGGAAATAGTGATGCTGAAAATATCAGCTTTTCCATAATAGGAATAAATTACATTTTTAAATGCATTAAAATAGAAAACTGTTCTTTTAAATGGTTATTTTATTTCACATTCATAATATTACTTTTATCGTATTTTAATCAAATAAATGCAGTCTTGCTGACCATAAGAATTTTTTTAGAAAGTCTTACTGATTCTAAACTTTAAGTAAATGTACATCAATAAATAGTTAAGTTAATAACGATGTGTTATTAGCAATGGATCATTTTCCTAATTTAGTGCTTGATGTAATTTTGTATAACTGTTGATATCATTTAAACTTGAAAAGGAGGAGGGGTGATCAGACACTATGGCTCTCCTGTCTGACAGAGATCAGTATGATCCATTTCCTGTGCAAACCAGAACTCACTACATGATGTGGCTGTTTTTCAGTAACTATAGACCTTGTAACATTTCCCAGAAATAATCCATGGCAACATTATGCAAAAAGAACAAGATGACAAGAAGCTCTGGCAGGTGTGTTAAAAAAACAACTGGGTTTTATATCTAGGTCTAAAATAAAGCTCAGTCTGGTAAGGTGAGACATCTCATTGTTCAAGCGGCACATGTAATTATATGCTAGCCTGATGAACGGAAAGTGTTGCCAAGCCAACACAGACAAATTATTGATGTCACTGAACTAATGCCTGCTTTTTGTGAAGACCAAAAAGAAAAGCTTAAAGCACGTCCTACTTAACAAAACACAAGGTCTGATCTCTCCCAAACGTGGTATGGAGTGGGAGGAGGCAATCTGTAAATCGAAAAAAATACACTTCTTTGCTATCATAAATGTAAATCAAAATAAACTGAAAATGACTTATCTGCCACCTGATCGTTAAATGATTTGTTACACCAGAACTTTGGATTGCACTGTCATTCTTAGTAAGGTTGTGCATACTGTGACTGTGTAAATAAGGGAACTCTAAATGAAACTGCGTCATAAAGGGTCTGAAGGTACACTAGGTGCATGCAGCTTGCGTCACAGGAACAGAGATTTGAAGGGCAGCCATCTGTCCAGCCTGAAAGCAACACGGTCACCTATATTAGTGCAGTGACTTTAAGACGTTAAATGTCATTAACAAATCTGGCATGGATAACTGTGAGTGACAGAGAGGAAGGGAGATATGGCAGGTGGCACGAGCTTTGTTTTGCATGTGAAGGGGATAGGAAAGAAGGGGTGGCGTCACATGTGGTGTCGTGTGAGAGGGGGAGGGTGTTGGTTTTCTCCAATGAAACATGTGGTGGGGCTGAGGGTGCTCCGATTTCACTGCCAAACCCCAAAGCACCCTTGATATCCTGCTAATGTCCTGACAATAAACAACAACCTGCTAAGACCTCAAAACATTCAAACGCAAACAAATACGACACCCACGGCGGCATAGGGGCACAATGTTTGGGAAAAAAAAGGTTTTAAAATCAAAATTTACAAAGCCATTCAAGTTCACTGTATGCTTACTAAATATTTACAGGCAAAGTTATAATAGAGAAAAGCTGAATTTTGTCATACTAGTCAAGTGTTGACGAGTGTTTTTGAAGAACTAACAGACAGTGCTTAAATAAATGCATTTGAAATAGATTACATTCGCTTTAGACCATCTGCCATCAAGCTTATAAAGCGGGACAGTTCACGCAACAATAAAAGTTCTATATTCATTTACCCAAGGTTGCAATATGTCTGTCAAGTTTTCACATCTGTGTCCAGCCCGTGCTCTTTACACTTTAAAGAGCAAAAATGTTGAGTTAGCCTGTTTTTCTCCTTTAACTCTGCTCTTTGGTCCCCTTTTTTAAATACCAGTGGATCTGCAGGAAAATCATGTCCATCAGTTTTGCCTTCACCCGCTCAATGGGAGAATAGCAGATGTGGCCCATTCACCTTCCTGAGGCCCAGTACAAAAGATCCCCTCCGCACGCACACAAAAGAGCAGGGTGAGGGGGTTTCTAGAGGGTGGGAAGGGAGGGTTTGGAGGTGGAGGGCTAGCATCTTCCACCTGCTTCTGTTTACTGGGGACTGAGGAGACAACAGCCTGTAAGCTACTTACTATGTTACTCTGGTATTAAATGCTCTTTGTGTCCCAGTGTGTGTTTGGGATATGTGCATGTGTGCGATGACAGACTCTTACTCATTGTGATGACTGGCCATCCACATGTCAGAGTAAACATGTTTGTGTCAAAATGTCTTGATCTGATTAAAGACATCCGTCTCTGACCCCTCTGACTTAAAGTAATAGTTCATCCAGAAATATCAATTCTGTTTACTTACTGAACAGCTCCAAATCTGTATGAATTGTTTGTTCTGCCGAACACAAAGAAAGATATTTTGAAGAAAGTTTGTAAACAGGCTATGTTCAGCAGAACAAGGAAATTCATACAGATTTGGAACTGCTTGAGGCTGAGTGAATAACGACAGCAGGGCTGGAGGTGATGATTTACTACTAATCAAAGAACTGGCTTTACTGGAGAGATGTGCATGACTATCTCATGCAGTACATAACAATATACAATTCCTTTAACTCAAAAAGACCGTTGTCTATGACATAATAACATAAGAGAACAATTACTACTAATTTGTTCAGAACTGATTTACTGTTACCAAATTTCATTCCAGACCATGACTAACAGCTGGTAACACTTTTGACACTAAAGCTCTTTAATGCGTTACACCTTCCTTTTCTTCCTGTGACGTACGTATGGTTTAGGGCCAGACACTTGGGCTTGTACTCACATGAAGGGCTTTGGAAAGTGAATGCGTCTAGAGCTCATTCCCTTGCTGCCAAAACAACATGTCATCCGAAAACCCACAACAGCACTTACAGGCAATGGATGCCAACTGAACTTACTAGAAAAGGACTGTATCTGAACTAACTTATTCACAAGATTATTGCAAGGGTTTTAGATAGGAATGCACCAGTTGACCGGCAATAAATCAGGCACACTTAAGAAAACAGGCCAGAAAAACAGAAACAAAAAAAACATGTGGTTGCCAATCTCACATTATGAGTATGTCTGTTTTCTTGGCCAAATGGCCGGAAATGCGCCCTCATGTGCACTACATTGTAATTATTAGTGAACATGTAATTTGTGCATACCAAACAGAAAAACAGATACCACAAAGCGAACAGCTGTACTGGCACACAAATAAGAGTTGCCCTCTTGCGCTTGCTGGAGTTGTGTGAGCGTATCCGTCCACACCCTGCGCAGGTGTACACAGTGAACGGTGGTTCAGCGCAGCTTATCACGTGTTGGATGAGAAATGAAACAGACAAACTTATAACAAAGCTGAAATGCTTTTTGTCAAGAAGAACTTGCATACACTTTTGAAAAGCCAGAAGTAAATGTCAGTTCTGTAGGATGGTTTTGATTTTACCATAAAATTACATTGACTGTAAAAGAAATCCGCTCACTAATGTGAGACCAGACAAATACTTATCATAACACATACCGTATGTAAACAGACATCACAGTACTGCATGTGCACACAGTATTTTAGTATCAATCAAATGTTTACGTTTTTGTTTTGTTTTTTTAGGTGAATTTTCAACTCATACATTTCACGCCACATGATGTCACGTGTCATTCAGGGACATTTACAGGTTAAGTGTGAACGCATGCACAAATTCCAAGAAATTACAGGCAGTGAGAATGAAGCAAATCTAATAACGCAGGAAGAATTGCCGGAATACATTACCATATATTTTCCAGAATCTCTGTGTGAAAAAGGCTTAAGATATAAAATACTTTTTAAATATTTACAAAATATTTTTGCTAAAAAAAATAATGACTGGAAAAGCATAAAAAATAAAAAATGTGAAATTAAGTTCTGATCATAAAGAATACTTTAAAACCACAATTAACAGTATGGCTTCTACAACTTTCATTAAAGATCAAAACAACCTGCTTTTAAAGCTTAACATTTTAAATGGACTGTGATAATTATTGATATTGACAAAATGTTATTGGGATAACTTTTTTTGCCAATAATTCCCAGTCCCACTCTTTAATAAGGCATACAAGGTTGTATATTAACACAAAGTTGTCAGTCACACTAGATGTTCTTCCGTTTTTGCATATACATGAATGGAAGTAAAGCACACAAGGGGAAGTTTTGAGTTCCAGTGTGCATTTAGTTTGCTGAACTCTGACCTGTGAAGTTTAACCAATAGAGAATTCAAATATCTTGTACTGAAATTTGGAATGGAATAAAATTAAATAAAATACTGCACTGATTGTAGTGTAGCAATGTTGAGAAATTGTGCGTGCATAATGTAAAACCAGAGCTTCACAAAAAAAATTAAACTCTTATAAAACACTGCTTTTAAATGTAGTTTATAAAATATCAATGTGTAAACTCATTTTTAAATAAACTTATCAAGTAACACAAAATTGATAAGTATTACTTAGTTGAAAAAAAGACTGATAAAAAGAACATCTGCATGAATAAATTAAGGTCAACAATAAGGTCAAAATCATACATTGTCATTTTAGACTTTAAACAAGTATTACAGTATTTCAGAAACGGATGATAAGGAATACTGCTGTGGGCTCAAAATAATGTTAAAATTAACTGTTTTTTTTCCTTGCAAAAATATGCAGCCATGAAGCGTCTTCACAATACAAGATTCGTCCACCAGGTGTCCTTGCATTTAAGAAGAAAAGAAGCTTATAACGGTTAGAAGTTTCACTTCTACAAGTCCGCCAAACATCCTGTCCCCACTTCCTCAAGTTGACTGTGCAGCTGTTTGTTGAAACTGAGTTCACTACACTTGATTCCCACTCCTCTTAACCTACCACCAAATTTGACACATTTTTCTGATGTTATTTCCCTGTGTTATCAGATGACATTTTGGTGTAAATCACCATCACTAAGCCAATGATAATGATCCTTTCAGCAGTCATGATTCGGTTTGGTTAAGTCATCTCTTTTCCCTTAGGGGTTTTCCACCTGTCTCACTGGTTGAGAGATGGGTAACTCCTTACTGGATGTGGTCAATTAACTTCCATGGAAATGGAGGAAGGGCCTACACAGGGGACTGCTCATGTCAAAGTCTAATAAGCTGATTTCATATTCATTAGACTGGACTCCCAGAGTAAAAACCTTTTAATAAATCTAAAACAAAAGGGGGGAACATATGAGATATGAGACTTTAATAATTTCAAAATGCCACTTCTTAGGTGTGATGGAAGACTACTGTAATACATTTAAAAAAAAAAAAAAAAGGTTGATGCCCTTACCACAAACTAAAAATAGGGAGAGGAAAAAACAAAAAAAAAAAAAAAAAACCCCTCAATTTCCAACCTTAGATTATATAATTATAGCATTTTACACTAATCATTCAGCTGCAAACTGTCATGGTCAAGACCCTGATGTTTGCATATGGAGCAGCCACAGGCTCGGCGCCCGCTTACCTCCCCTCACTGCTACCAATCTACACTCCCTCCAGAACTCGGAGATCCGCCAGTGAGCGACGCCTCACTGTACCATCACAAAGAGGCACAAGATCTCTTTCCAGAACATTCTCTTACACCGTTCCTGGCTGGTGGAATGATCTTCCCATTGATATCCGAAACTCCCTTACAACTTTCAAACGACTTCTGAAAACCCAACTTTCAACACTAATTGACATAAAAAAAAATGTCTTTCTTTCCCTTTCTAGCCTGTACTTATTTGAACAGTGCTTGTTATATGGTATCATGAGCACTTCCTAAGTCGTTTTGACTCTTTAGGACCAATTGCTTGATGTTTTCCCCACCTGTAAGTCGCTTTGGATAAAAGCATCAGCTAAATGAATAAATCTAAATGTAAAATGCAAACACATCGTAAAAAACTGATTAAGCACGATACACCCAAACATAAACAATACAACGTAAAATTAAAATAAGTACATTTTAAAATTTGCCTATTTGGCAAATTTAGGACCTGGGGTTGAAAAATAACTTTTAACAGTCAACAATGTCACAGAAAAGAAGTACAGCCATATGGCAGGAGGGCAATGCTAAAACACCTTTCAAAGTCATGTGTTTCATACACAGACAAAATGTAAAAATACCAGGTGGCTCTTTCACTACTTTAGGCTAAAGAACACCATAGCAACCCTTACTAAATATAAATATCGCAGTCACAATACAGACGTGTGAAAACTGACTGGGCAGGCAGATGCAACATTTCACTTGCTTTAGGCTACAAAACATTTAACCAAAAGGAGAGGACAAAAAAAAACCCACCTTGAAACTTTGCTTTGTGTTATAACACAAATTTACAAAAAATAGATGAAAAATTAATCATCAATAAAATTATGCTGTAATATAGAAATATTATGTGCACATTCACACAACAAAAAAAAGTAACATTCGAGAGAGAGAGAGAGAGAGAGAAGGCCTACATCCTTTTAGCCCACATCCTCATGTCCATTATGACTAGATAATCCACTCCTTTAATTATCTTAGCTTTAAAGATCAGCTAATATATCTAGTAACACATTATCAATATGTCTGATAGCTCACACTTTTAATCATATCTATTAAAGCAACAAAACCATGTTTATTTCCTTCCTTCCAAGATGACAGAAAGACTGCCTGTTGCTAACCACAAATTATGAATGAGCAGAAAAGTCTTCGACGGCACATATATAGAGGTTAACGTAACAGAAGAGCTGTAATAAAAACTCATCTTTTACTAAGAGCCTCTCAGCATTTAAATAACTCAATTAGAATCCACAACAATGGACAGTTTTTTGGGAAATAAATGACCAATACTTGTGGTTTGTAGATCATATAAAGTGAAACCAATTTTAAACAGCATTGAGGGAGGGTAAATCACATGACTTCCTTGTTTAAAAGATCATAAAAGGACACTCCATTTAGGCTTGCATCACAAGCTTTTTTTCCCCCTCAGAGAACTGACAAATATCAAACATGTTTGATATCCTCTGACTGGACTGAATCAAATAGAATCTGTGACCATGCTCTTTTCTATTAAATATGTCAAGTCAAATATGCAGACTGGCTCTGACATTCATTCAGCAGCTGGTGTCTACTTAACCAAACTGTAAATCGAGGCAAAAACCGTGTAGTGCATTCCAGACTTTAACCATGATCTTCTGATCATTCCAAAGTGTTTTAAAAGGCTTGTGTAAACAAGTTTACATGTCTCTTGATGTGTACATTCCTTTTTTTTGACAGGTTGATGAAGGGCAGGCTCAAGCAGCTACCACTGCAGCTGAAGCTATCTAAAAATTTACCTGATTGTGGTTATACAACAGGAAACAAGTGACAAACTAGAAATTGCAAACCACTGAAAGTCCTACATTTTTAATAGCGACACTGTGGGAAACCAAAAAAAATACATTTAAATTTAGCCGATATGACTTTCTTCTTTCAGACAAACACAATCAGATTTTAAATTACAACTCAAACCACTAACTTCTGGCAACGACGGTCATATGCGCATTTGAGTCGAGTTCCAGCTTCTTGGCTGACCTCTGATTTGACGTATGACTAGGGCTGCAACAACTAATCGATAAAATCGATAAT
>JAUMHR010000060.1:12120638-12154603 GCA_032361145.1 Enteromius fasciolatus | reverse complement strand
GAGAAGCTGCACGTTGAGTTTCGCGGGTGATTCTACGCACAGCTTCTCAGTGATCTACGGCTCTGTGTATACTTTAAACATCCATGACAAATTTAAATCTGCATGTTCTTGTTCATTAAACAGCACAGTCTAACAAGTTTGAGTCCTCGTTATGCTAATTATTCTTTGACTTTTTCCTTCCTCATGCATTGCAAAAAAAACAAACAAATGATGATACCGATCAAGCTAAAATTCCAAGTATATGAAAATCAGGAAATTTCTAGGTAAAAGCAAGCCAATTTCCTTAACACGTACACAGGGAAAGGAACTGTTGTTTAAAAAAAAATGATGCTTCTTTGTGGGGTAGAAGCTTCTCAGGTCAAATTAATTATACAAACAGCCAGGTCAGCTATGACTCATTTCCCCCAACATATGGATCAAAGGTACCCTGACGCACAAAAACTAAATGCTTGCATGTCTGTGTCCCTAACACAGTTCATTAATGGGCTCTCCAAACCACTATCAGTCATTATTTAACACATGCTTTATAGACCCCCACTCTTTCCTGCCTCTCACAAGCATGCAATGCTCTTCTGTAGCTAAAAACAGCCAGGCCGTGTGGCAGTGACGAATGCGGGGCTGAGCCAGTTCTGTCACCGGAGAGCACAGAGATTCAGCACGATGACAGAGAGGGTGCTGACATCATCAGTGGCCCTGGAAGATCAACAGGGCTTTCCTTCAACAGAATCATCCTATCCCACCAAGCTGAAGCAAAAAGCAAATACAGTAGTCTTCAATAAGAAGGGGAAGAGACTTTCAACTTCACCGTAATAATGAAGGTCTTTAAAAAGACCTCAACCAAACAAACGTGGAGTGGGAGTAAATGAACACCTCTGCATTTCCACTCTGCTGCCACAGACAGTGAGTGGGAAGACCACAACCACAGAAGTGGATTATTTTGACCTTTGAGACATACATTTTGGCCCAAGTCTTGTTGCCTGGCTTTTAACTTATCAAAAACGGCCAGGACTAAATATCTGTGTATTAACGGAATACAAAATGCAATCACTCAGTAGAAGAGGCCATCAGACTTGCCTCACAACACATAAGACTACCGCTATTAGTATGGAAGCGATTTGATAATTTATTTCATAATGATGTGCAGTTTTGAAAAATAAATAGATTTGTTCAATACATAGATTTTTATTTCATCATATTCCACAGAAATAATATGAAATGGGTCATAATTCACCTAAAGGCTTTTATAACCTATAGCTATAAACCATGGGCCAGAAATTGCAGGTCTTGGGACAAAAAAGTACCAAACATAGCCCAAGTTAAGAAAAATATTCTGGCTCTGTAGTTCTAATTGTTGTTGTTTAATATTGGACATTTGATAACTCTTTATATACTTTTCAGTCAAAATAATGGGTGTAAATCATCTGAAAACAATGTCATAAGCTAGATCGTTGAACTTAAATGAAAAGGTATATGATTATCAAACATTTTGCATTTGAAGTTCCTTTTATAACTAACCACCAATAGCTCAGAACTTTATTTTAATGGATTCATTTAATGAATGTAACAATAATGACACGTTTTCATGTGGCTCGAAATTACTTCATACATATACATTATGTATATATTTACACATACACTGTGGAACTATGCTTTTATTTTTATGTCAGTATAGAGGAGTAGTTAAGGGGAAAAACTAGTAAATAATTTGAGGGAGCCATTAAAATGGTTTAAACAGCATAACTCCGCTATACATCAGAAAACGGACCACAAATCTATGTCTCCAAACCCACACTGATTTTAAATGGATAGTTAAAAACAAAAAATAAATAAATAAATAAATTTTGTCATTTACTGTTTGTTACCAACATTCTGCAAAACATCTTTAGTTCAACAGCTGGAAAATCTCATACAGGTTCGGGAATTAAGTCCAAACTTATATAGCCTAAATGACACCTCATAATTTCGGTATGTAACCAGATACTCAGCTACTACTAGTGAGTTATCTAAAAAGCATGTGACACTATTTGGTGGAAACTTCCAAATAACTAAATACAGGCCAATGTTGGTGTCAACCTGCTACTAACAACCAAAAATGGCATGGTAAATTCAACATGATTGACTGCAGAGTGAACTGTCACACCCATTCCACAGTCACCTGACCAAAACAAGATTCACCTTCCTGTTTTGCGTAACTATGAGTGAATTTGCGTCAGTCTAAATGAAACAAAAACTCCTCCTAATGAAGGTGGAATGGGTTATGTCATTATTTGCCCTCTCATCCAAGCCATTCTGCCCAATACAGTCATTAAAATCAAAGGCCAGCTGGAACAGGAACCTGCCACCTGGTTCTTAACAAAAACAGATGGCTGTCCAATTTCCATTGTGCTCCTAAAATGAATGATTAACTCATTCACAAATCACTGTGTACCCTGGAAGAACACCTGCAGAAGGCCTACTCGATTACTATTAAATCCCCTGGAAATAAACACCCCAAATGAAGAATAAAACACTGATTTGATGCTATATTAATGTGAGAGAGTGGCCTTTTTAACAGCCAGAAAACAACTCAGAGGCCTCTTATTATTATTGAATATAATCTAAAGTACATCCCCCGTTTAAATGTACAACAGCGTATTTAAAAGTGTTTATAAGAGTTTCCATTTTACCTTTAAAGCATACTTCTCCCCACTCCTCTTGTGAAAGATCTCCAGAACCCTGCCATTGATGCCCAGCCCCAGGACCTGACTAGTGACCTTGTACTCGTCAGTTATGGCATTTTTCTTGATCTGAAGTGAGGCTCTTCCCATCATGAATTGGGCTGGATTCTGTTGCTGCTGCTGCTGCTGGTTTGGAAACTTCGGCGGACTGTTGGCGTTAGTCAACATCTCCCACCTCTTTTCTTCCCTAACTTCAACAACTAACTACTTCTCCCGAACTTCAGTTTTTCTTTGGCAACACCCAAGGCGAAGATTTGCCTCAGAGAGCTCGACTCCAGGCACATAAAATACGTATAAAAGCGATAAAACTCTTGACTCGGACTCTCTGATGCGCCGTTATTTCGGTTTCTTGGTGACTAGCTAAGCTAGCTAATATCCATGTCGAGGGTCAACCCACCAATTCAGGGCTCAGAGAGTTAAAAAGGCGACTTACATAAAACCAGTTCAAGATTAAACGGCTTCGAAGCGTCACGGGCTTTTCAAAAGCACCGCCGAGAGAGCTAAAAACACAAATGTTAAATTAAAAAGTCGACAATAGCATGCGCTCCAACCCGACTCATCTGTGAAACGAGCACTAGCCCTTCGCGACTGTCGGCCAGCGTCTTACTGCTCTGACGTCATAGCGAAGTTCAGAATGGTTGCCCTCTTAAAGGAGCCGCAACCTAATTAAAATGCATCGCCACTGAAAGTGCACTTGCAACAATAAAGGTTTTAAATATAAAATTATCTATATATCCTTAACTTTTGAATTCAGTTAAAACTGACCAGATAAAGACTTTCCTGGCAGACAGGGAGATTAATTTAAACCAGCATAGCACATAGATAACAGCTTAATTTGTTTATAACTAACTAACTAATTAAATAAACTCATTCAGACATTGTCATCCTTTTTTCTTGTATGCTTTTTAAGTTTGCTTTCATTTAGTTTAATCTCGGAAAATATCAACAGGTGTCGCTGTTGTGTAAAACTTATGAAAAAAGTTCAGTGAGGTAAATATATGTCCGCTAGATGGCGCAGTTTCAAAGAATTTCACGAAGTTTGTGAAAGTAAGGCTACTATTTATTTAAAAAATAGCTTCATTTATTATTTAAATTTTAAAAAACACACATCTAGCAATAATAATAACAATAGCACTCATCTTTTCAATTCATAGGGAAGATATGCCCTATATAAACAAGTTCTGCACTTTTACGTTCATAATAGGAAAAGACGCAGGAGGGCGCTTTAGATTAATTCACTCTTTGAAAACAACAGATTTGAGAATATTTCAACACTCTTTGTTTTTGTCTTATGAAATAGCCAAAGGCACAGAACAGATTTATAGATTTTATTTTGCAAAAGGACCTGAATCATTCTCAAATAGCTTTAATAGTCAGCTGGTATTGTTGAGAAATGACTGAAAATCCTCCTTATGTCATTTCTGGCTGTGTTTTTGTGTTATGCATGTGCTCATTTGGAAAACAAATCAACACTGACTTGTCGGCTATTACAGATTGTAACATTTCCTTTTTATGTGAATGATTGGGGCATGTTTCATTAAAATGTTGCTATCTGGTAGGCTAAATAATACCTGTCGAGTTCAGCAAATGTTAATAAGGTTGTTACTGGCATTAGCTATCTACAAAGGGTGTGACTTTTATGGTGTGTGACCTCCAAATAACAACAGATTGTAAACTTCCAAATAACTCTATCTGACTTACAGGCAAAACATTGGCCAATGCTGGTGTCAACCTTCTACAAACAGCCACAATCACATGGCAACTTCTAATGATTGAGCTGACATACCCATTCATAAAACATTACTATTTTAAGTTACATGTCTATTGCTGACTTCTGAATAAACCCTTTGAGCCGTATACAAAGTCAAACCTCAGAGATAATATGTGGCTGATATACGCACACAAAACTTCCTTAAGTGATATTAACAAGCAGATACAGTTTAGCCTACTGTAAAACATGCTTTCCGTTTTCGGGTGGAGATGTAGGTGTTATTTTGGCAAATATTTAATCAAGATTCACATGGTTCACTAAGCATACAGCTCTCGTTTTCACATACTCACGGCTTTACACTTTTAAGGGGCCCTGTGGCTGTTATCAGTGTGTCAGCTATATTTCACACTTGCTGGCCCTTTTTTTGATAGAGGTGGTGACCTTAAAAGAGCATGGCACCAAATAGATAGCAGATATCTTGGTTATGAATGGACAGAAGGAGAGAAGAAGAAAATCCCTTCTGGTTATTTAAACTATGAGTCTGAGACTTGTGTGTTTATATAGCCTATATATCTTTTTTTTGTATGTGTGTGTCCAACCAAAAGGCCCATTTATTTCTTCTTTGCAATCTTGCCTATTCTTATCATTTCACAGAATTTTAAACTTCTTATAAAAACACAGTCATTCACTCATTTGGCAGATGCAAGTGAGAGCAACATAAACAGATTTGTATTCTCCTGTCTGGTCCTTTCAAATGTGCAGGGAATTCTGTAGTCTAGAGCATATGAGCCAAGTCACATTTACAGAGTCTATTTACAGCAACCTGCTTCCAGTCGAGCTTGCTTCCCAAAAGTTAAAAACAACTGGGTCCATTGGGGAACTTTATATTGGGAGAAGGATTTGATTTCACACGTAGTCTTTAGAAAACGTACTTGGCTTGGTTGTGTGGACAGATGTGTGTGTGAACCCACTGCACCCAACCAATTCAACCAGTGTTTACCATATGTCAGCCACTTCCTGCTAACGGCAGTAAGCATGATACGACTGGCTAGCATACAGATAAGGCTGCCATTTTTCTAGCTGTGTTTGTGCACCGACACAAGAAATTGCCATTTAAAGTCTCATATGCTTACATAAGCTACACCAATTCGAGAACAGGTATAGTTAGCATGTCTTTCCCCCTTCCTGCCAGGGCAGAAGACAGGTCGACATGTTCCAATAATTTATACAGAGACAGTGGAATTTAGGTGCTGTAGCTTAAGAGACAGTGTTATATTAACATTAAGGCCAAACATATAAAGTAGATAGACTCACAGGAACATTTGAAATGCCACTGTCATAAAACTTTACACCATTAGCTTGCAATAAAATTGATTAAAAAAAAAAATATTAAGGTGATGTAAAATGTTCATGGTGTACCATTTGATCTCTTTCTTGGTTGCTTGGTTGCGCGTGACAGTGTTGTTGCTAAAGTGGATTGTTTCTATGGTGATGCACCATCTCACGTCCAAGAGGGGAGCTTGCCATCATAGTTTATTCATTTTATTAATGTTTTTTAAAGCATATTTAATGTGCTTTTCGAGTTCAGAACTTATGCATGTGACAAAGCAAGCCATTAAAAGCGCAACGGTTCATTCAGATGAAGCTCTATGATGCTGCATTTGACAATAGTAAGAGATTGAGGTGAAATCAAAGCACCAATAACTGAAAAATCCAACATACACAGAGTAAACTCACAAATGAGGAACTTCAACAGAGTTCCCTGCCCATAAAATAGCCGGGTACTGTTCTGGTAGGTCACATGATTCTGTGTGGAATTTCCCCTTTTCTGCAGAGAGCCTCGTACGGAACATGAAATAAATGTATTGTTGTAAAGGGAAGCACTTGCACTCATCTCCACCAAGCATTTCGTCATGGCCTCAGGTCAAAGCAAGAGATGATTGATGAGTAAGAGATTATGAAGAAAGGACGTCATTGTTTCGAAATCTATATGTAAAAGTATCTAGTAAAAATCAAGCATGCATTGTCAGTTTATTAATTGCGCAAACACAAATCATTATGCTGATTTCAGATGCTTTTATTTAAACTAAAGTGATTAAAATAGTAAGAAAAAAGTAATCAAAGAGCCAACAATCGTTAGTACGCAATGTCAGAGTTATTAGACAGATATATAAGGAAACTAATTAAGATCCTTTGAAATAATTTTATACAGCATTCATTTAGTTCATACATCCACATAAACTGAATCAAAGGGCAATCAGATCTTTGAAACTGTCCCACAAAGAATTTATTGGTGTACAGTGAAGGGTGCTAACTGAATTCTATTAAGTGCTCTTGGGTTAGTAGGGCACCACAGGGTCTGTGTGGATGGTCCCAGCGCTTGCACGTCTGAGTCACATGAAAATGCCTGTCGTCTCCCCCTTGTGTCATTTCCATAAACAACAAAGAACTTGATAGCAGAAACTTGTTAGCCTACTTCTGGGTGCCAGGTTCCCTTGTGTCTCACTCAGCTAGAAAAACTGCCCCACTTTACACTTCACTTCTCAGTCACAGGAGCAAACAGATGACACGGCTAGGACGCTCCATTTGTCATGTACAACAGATTTGGAATTGTTTTTCTAAATGGGCCTCAGATGAACTTTCAAGCAGGTCTATACCTCTGTAGCCCCAGACCCAGTAACCCACTACTCCAGATGGGAATCGGCCAGGTTGGCAGAAGCTTGGTTTACAAAAGAGCGCACAGAAATAATGATCATCTGTTCAGTGGTACAATCACAAGTGACCTAAATATCATCACCTTGGAATTACAAGGTCCTGACATTTTTGTCAAAATTAAGTTTTGAAGTCACATATTCTGTGACTTCAATGTTATTAAGTTAAGTTATTTTAAATTGCATTTTGGGACTTTTTTATTTAGAAAACTAAAAGATTATATCTGCAAAGTATGTGGAAGGCTGCAAAAAAGGTGAAGCTCAGTATCTCAAAACTGCTCAGAAAGAATATAGATAGGACCTTATATTTCCAAGATGATGATATATTTGCATGTAATATAAGTACTCAAAAACTACTGCAACGCTGCATGAATTGCATGAACAAATTGAGTAAATGATTCCATGACTAATTCATTAAGCAAGCCACTTTCATTCCTGAATGATTCATTAAAAATTAAAATAATTTACTGTTGAAGACAGTCACTAGTCCTTACTGCTTTAAATATGCCTGCAGAAAGTTCATATATATATATATATATATATACACACACACACACACACACACACACATTTTACAGTTGCCTGTTTCTAGCTATACAGATTTCTGTAAAATGTTGCATGATTAATATATATATATATTAGAAGACTGTCATTGTCAAATTAGACAACACATTATATATTATGATATAATTAGTTATGGCCGTGTTTTTACCACAGCATTTTTGGCTTTCTGGTCTATTTTTAGCATATCCAATCTATGAGGCACACGCTGACGTACAACAGATCCACACACCTGCTGTCGACTCTCTCCTCCTGTACCCAGCTGATCTATGATCAGTTCTGGCCAGTAGCAGTAAGGAAATGTGAGCCACTTGCTTCATCTTACAGATCTTTCAGTTCATGCATTAGGTGCTTCTGGGCACAGATGCCAAATCCGCCTAACCCTTCTGATCCTGCATTTAGATTACAAGAGCCACTTGTGTGCAAGATTACCACTGAAACATAAGTCACCCCTATATCTGCTTGTGGGCAGTCTAAGCAAATCTAGGCAAGTATGAAGATAATGTATTATTTCAATGCAGTGTCTCACATCCAAAATGAGGTTTTTCTATTCCTCAATCTGCTCTAGTAAAGACTTCATACTTTAAGCACACTTCTTTATTTCTTTACATTGACCTGGTCAACATCAAACTAGTGGCTCTCTAATCCATGACCTGTTTTGATCCCAGTCACGTTTCAACACTTGACACTTTGGCATTCAACAACACAACCCACTGCCCTAGATAAAACAGAAGGCGGCTTTTTCCGTACAATCAAATTTGCTAATTAAATTTCGTATGGACTTGAGACTGATTATTCTTTTCAGTGCATATATTTTAATGCTGATCACCTGGGTTGCCTTAACCACTCCTACCTGGCATACAGTCCATCTCTCAGGCATCCCTCAGAGTCTCCACTCATGCATACCCAATGGCCATCTTGGGTTTTTGAAACAAAGGTCATTTGGGGGGTTTCCTTATCATTTTTGCATTAACGTTAACCTCTCTTTAAGCTAATCCATCTCCGCGTTGTCCAGAGGAGAGAGTTATAAATAAACTGCCATGTCTCAGACATCTGCATAAGTATCACATTCTAATATTGTGGCAAATACAAGCCTCACGTTTCAGTGTAGATTTCACTGACTAATAGGATTAACTGAATTACCCTTAGCAAGGCCTCTTGGCCAATTAGACTGCAGCTCAAATAGTGAGCACAGATGTCTCCTGCACAGAGTTTTCCACGACAGGCTGGAATGGACACAATGCAAAGCTGACTAGTTTTACCTTAGTCTCGACTAGTCTAATTATAGAATGCACTGCATTACACTTAAAATCAAATAGTTATCCCTTGTTATTTAAGGTCAACAATGCAAAATGCTAATGCAGACTGAGGCCTGTCTATAGAGATCATGCATTGTAGCCAGTTTCAGTAGAAGTCACAAGGGAAAGCCACAAATTAACTTCCTTTCATTTCTCACAAGAGAATAAACGGAACACTTTGTTTTGAAGGAAACTAAGGGCTACATTTGAATACAGGACGATAAAGGTGTATATGAACCTTTACTGACAAACGTTTTTTAAAAAATCTGAACTCTTTATAGAGGATAAGTTCAAGAACTCAGGATGGTAAGTTCAAAAAGCTGCATTATTCACCAGATGCCTTGTAAGATTTGTGATACCACCGAATATAATAGCAGCAGGTACATAAAACGATTCTGCATTCTTTATATCAAAACAGACTGACGTTTACTTGAGGCTGAATTATTTAGAGATCTCATACTGAAGATGCCGTGGTGTTTTATTCGGTTGCCTCATGCAGTTGCAAGGTTGTTTTCTGCATTCTTTGATTGCAGAAGTTAACTGGAAATATGGAGCTGAGTATTAAATTGATTTAATTCTTAGTCCTGTCTGTTTACGTTTTGCCCAGGACAAGATAATGCACACCACTTCAGATGTGTATGAGGATTATTCAGTGTTTGCATAGTCATGGAAAACCTGGAAATGTTAGGGATATTTAAAACTGTGACTTCCAGGTCTGGAAAACTCACTTGCATTGAAATGTGTATATATATATATACACAGAGAGAAAGACAGAGGGACATTTTACATACACTGCCCTCCAGAAGTTTGTTAACACCCCTGACAAAGCGTAGTATGATATCAGCATAAATCCTTACTTTTTTTTATTTTCATATGTCATTGTTGTATCCAGCAATTATTTTAATGTTTATTTTGTAGAAGTATTTATGACTAATCATGTATTTGGAAAAAAGCCGCTACGTGTATAAATGTAAATAACACAGTATTTTGCATTGCATTTAACCTACTGTAAGTAAAATATGAGTTTTAATACTTCCTCAAAACAGATTTAACAGAATATACTGTACAATGGAATTTGTATGTTTGTTTGGTCTTTGATCTGCTTGTGATGGGTGCTTAATCCCTGATCAAGTGTCTGTAATTGCTCTGGCACTGACGGAGCAGATGAACGGGAGTCCTTTACTTACCTTGACCTGACTGCTGCCTTGTTTCCTTTATACTGATCCATGAACAGCTGCGCTGACCCAAATAACTGTATTTATCAGTATAATATATGCCACAAAACCGATCTTGGATCAGTGGAAAAGGAGACTTGCAAACAGCACCCTGTCATGAGCAGACGGATATAGAGTCCTTCAAGGCCTTGTTTTGAGCTCAGTCCTGCTGACACGGGAAAGCACTCAGCGGTTAGTGTGGTAGGAGAACAAAGCTGAGCTGCTCCTTCAGCATGCCAACAGCTGCTCGGCAGGAGGCCTGGCCATAGAAAGCCTGAGCTTCTTTCACCATTTGCTCATATACAACAAAGAAAGACAACAAACACAGACATCTGATAACACGCTCACATCATTTCTCCTTCAAAAAAATACAAGCGTATTTTGGAGAGAGGAGTTTTAGAAGATGAGTTATCCTAATCTGACAACTTCATAGAAAAAATAATATATACAAATAAAAATGCTCACATCTTTGACCCTAACTGAACATGATGTGTTAATGACAAAACAGATGTATTGATCTCCAATTAGTACGTTAGTACCTTTCCAAAAGTATTGGCAGTGACAATTTTTTTTTTGTTGCAAAATTTGCTACTTAAGCTGTTCTTAAGTGTTCGTTGCAACCATTCTTAAACATTGTTTCTAGGTTATGTCACTGCCAACACTTACAATACATTAAACAATGTGAATGAACTCCACAACAGCCAAAGCAGCAACTTTAGCAAAGTGAAGTTTTTCAAATAACAGGTTTCGGGAGGAAGCGCTGGACGAATCGATCTACTGCCCAATCAAATCCTTCCTACCTACTATAAATAACCCCGTTTCCTTTACTTCCTTTTCTCGTCTTCGTGCATCCTTCCTCCACACTTCTCCACTCGCCCCTTTCTGCCTTCGTCCGGGGGGCATGCAGGGACCGAGCCGGACGCCGAGCTCTTGCCAAACCCCTTCCCGCCAGGACAGCATGCCAAATTTGCTTTATTCTTTATGATTACGAGGAAGCGCGAACTCGTGAAACACAGCATTTTTTTAAGTTCAGGTTTTGCTAACTTTATTTGTTTAATCAGTTTATTTGATTTAGCAAGAGTGCATTCAATTGATTAAAGTTTCCAAAAAAAAAAAAGTCAGTTTTTAACATTGATTATATTAAGAAATGTTTCTTAAGCATCAAAACACATAATTATGAATTATTATTCATATTATTAATAAGAACAAGCCACCTCTCCTGTGTATTTGTGAACCACAGGGAGGACAAATCTTCCCACAGGGGAAAGGCAGGACCGAAAGTCACCTGTAATCTTGTCCGGGATGGTTTTTCTGCATAGCAGCCTCCCAACTGAAATCTGACACTGGCTACAAATAACCTGTTTACCTAACAACAGTGATACTAAGCAACAAGCTTCCTGTGTAATGAGACAATGTCCATGCACAATATGCTGCGGCCTAGAGTCAGTTTGACTTTTATTGCATATGAAGATGCACAATAATTACATCAAAATAATTAATAACATAGCAAATGTTGTACTCTTAAGTCAGATTTATGCACTTAAACGGTGATATAAATATGCATAAATGTGCAATAAATAAATATATATAAATATATAATTTAGCACTATTTACAAATGGCAAGTTTTACGATTTTTTTGTTCCCAACAAGTCCATGGCTGAGACATAGAAATAGAGTAGGATGAACTTCAGTTAATAAGTTCCACAAATAGCAAGTAACACATTGAATTATACACAATTTTAAAGTAGAAAGTTTACTACTTAAGTGTAAAAAGGCTGCGTTGTGTGTCACCTTTTGCTTTGATATGTCATTTATATATGCATGTATTTTTTTTTACATTTATTTGTCAAGTCTGGCATAAACCAAGTGTTGAATTTCAAATCTATTTGTTGATCATGACCTCAGTGTGTTTTTGTCTCTTACTCTGTATGTGGCACAGTTGAAGCCCAAACCTACACAGCCTCTGTGTCTTAAAAGTAATTCAATTTACCCTTTTCCCTCAAACGCCTTCACATAATTTGGAAATCAACTATCAGACACAAAAATATCACTAACAACATCCAACACTGTTCACTTCATTAAGTGTACTTTGCAATAAAATGATTTGCATGAAGACCCTGGATAAACTGCACAAGACTCATACCCTAATTACATCTTTATGGAGCACACTCTGAACAAGAAGGTTGCCCAGAGAGAAAGTAGGCCACTCAGGGGATGCTAACAGCAATTTTCACAGCACTACTTTAGAGCAAAACCTTCCTTAAAAGGGAACAGGGGCTGCAATCCAACAGTTCTTTCTCTTTTGTAAACAGCAGTATATACTGCAGTCACTATGTCCACTCTCAGTGCATTAAAAGGTCAGCCATAATTCATTGTGCTGCTGTCAATACTCCCTTTGTCTTTTTTTATATTACCCTATATAACATAAACAAAAAATTATGACAAAGATACCTTGAGTTGGATGTTGATTTCTCTTGCCTGTGTATTTGAACATTTAGGGTATAGAGGGCTACTTGAGAGAGTTGCATCACAGGACTCTTTAATGACTGGGGGGGGGGTCATAAATAATAAGTTGTCATAATGAGGCACAAAATATGGGGTTCCTAAGCAGACGCTTCTAAGACGGACACTCCCAAAGAGGAACGTTTTGCTGCTCTCCAGGCAGACTGTGGGGTCATGGGCTATTTCAGTGCTGTCTGAGGCCTGCTGAGCTCAGCTATAAACAAATCAGCAAAAAACAGATGACAGACCGAGACAGAGCATGAGAGTCCTAGGAAAAACAAAGTCAAGACACAGATGAATGAGGAAGTTCATACAGAAAAGCAAAAACGCTGATAAGATAAAGAACACTAAAGGCAGTGTTATTATTAACTGAGCCTGTTACAAGTGTATTTTATTCAGAAATTAACATGAATAAGTATATGAAGAGTTCAGATGTGAACTGCTGTTTGAAATTTACTTCTAAAATTTCAATGTTTATTAGCATCCTGTGTTTATGTTCAGTTATCCCTCTTGATAAAAATGTCTGTTTTGGAAGAAACTTTCAAACGGAATTTACATAACTCTTCACATTAGATTAAAAAATGTAAACTTAAAAAATATGTATGCTGTAACTTATACACGTCTTGTAGCCTCACATTAAAATTGTTTTAGAAATGACGACAACGACATTTAAAACAGTATATCTTTGGATTTGGAAATTAGGTGGTTACACCAAAAACTGCCTTCTATTTCATTTAAAAGTTGTATTTAAAGTAGTATTTCTCAATTTTTGATTGTGGCCAAAATATAGCCATGTTCTTATGAGATTCCCACATCTGACCTGTTGCTAGGGTAATATAAGTAGGCCACCCTCATCATAAGTATAGCTGCTTCTTCCACGTCTGTGTGCCAGCCATCGGCCCATCCTGACCCACTAGCAGCGCTCCTGTTACTGCGGCTCTGGCTGCTGCTCTGGAATGTGGAATGTTCGGGTTGTGGGACAAATGTTCCGAAAATGCAGCCCCACCTTTCAAACTGTTTGCCACCACAGTTGTGGGGACCTGTGCGTGGCTTGTGTGGACATGTGTTAGACTGCAATTGCACGAGTGCCTTTGTGAGGGGGGGCAGGGCGGAGCGAAGATTGCTGAGCTTTAATAAAGCATTCCTCCCACCCAATAGAGCAGCTGAAAAATTTATCAGAATGGAAACAAAAGAAGTTCAATGAGGGTATATAAGCAGACACACTCATGCTTTTGTCCAGTAGCGCATACCGCAGATGAATGATTTCTATTTAGCAAGCTCGTCAATCCTAAAACTTTTTCGCTAGAAGAGCTGCTTCAAGTTAGGACTTCCCAGGCCTGTTGTTCAGCCTTAATTCTTGATCAACAGGCTTTCATAAAGGGTTTACCAGTCCTATTCTCACAACAACTGTCGCAAAGAACAGGGTCATGTTTTACAGGAGCATTTTTGTGGGAATGTAGTTCACAAAAACTTAATGATACATCAGTGACTCATTTTGCTCTGATGCATTTCATTCAGTTAACATGAAAGACGTCACTATGACTATTACTAAGATCCAGGTGGGCACACAATAATATGTGCTTGTGTGCCACTCATGCAATTATTCCATTCTAGCCCTTTTCATTAGATCACCTCAAGCTAACAAGCGTATAAACACTGCACTTTAGCAATGGTGGGCTTCAAAATGGGGTCTATAAAACTAGCTCACATCAGCATGAGAAAAATGTCAGAGGAGAAAAAAAATTTACAGTATGTGCAAAAGTCTTAGGCCACGAGTATTTTCAGCAACAAAAAATGGTTTTAAGTGGGTTATTTCTATCTTTTGCGGTAGCGTGTCAGTTGGAAATATCGGTTTACATTTCCACACAGAGATCTGATCTGATCATCATCCAGTCTGTCTGGAATCACATGAAGTAACAGAACAAACTGAGACAGACTCAATCCAGAAGAACTGTGGCAACGGGGCTGTAAAAAAAAACGAGGAGGATGCTTTCAAAAATAATGCCATAAATAGATTTCATTTATCAATAAACTTCTATTAACTAAATCAAATAAATATTTGCTATCACAGCTTTTGGTAAAACAGCTTCTGTTCTGAGGTACACTTACCCATAGTTTTTCAGGTAGATTTCCAGGTAGGTTTTTTCTTCATCTTGGAGACGTTGGCACAGTTCTACTGGATTCAGTCTGTCTCAGTTTGTTCTGACTGGATGATGATCAGATCAGATCTCTGTGTGGAGCACTGGCTGGTGTCAGACTCCTTGTGCAGACAATAATCTCACTGCATTATTATAATTAGTAACTAAAATAATGTTTGGAAATGTAAACTGATATTTCCAACTGACAAGCTACCGCAAAAGATAGAAATAACAGACCATTTTTTGCTGGTGATAAAACTAGTGGCCTAAGACACAGCACTGTATATAAATCTTCCTCATTTAATGTGTTTATAAGAACTAAATGGGTGCAGTCTTGTGCTTGTAAACCAAGGATCGTGTGACTTTGATACACACCATACCAAAGCTAATAACATTCTCTGAAAGCAGTGCATGCAAAAGCATGAAGCGCGTGACTATAATATTAATAAACAAAAAGGATGTTTTTCTTGAGATTATCGTTCATTGAATTATCCTAAAGTCGCTGTATCATAACAGCTGTTGCTCTGATTCTTTTATTTTGTGCAGAATGTTTCATGAAATTATTTTCAGAGGAAACCCACACAATGTTTCTGCATCGTATTCTATCATAACAACTCTCTGAAGATTTTAGTATGGTAATAGATGACAATATGTTAACACCAGGAAATTATTTATGGTTTATATCGCAAATTAAATTGGGAGAGCGCAGACCACAAACGCAGAACCTGGTTTTTGTGCCACATGTTCCTGGATCAACATTTTTGTTGACCCTGGAGCAACACGTGATTAACCAATCAGAATTGAAGAACCAGTGTCGTTTATCTATCATTTCCTATCATTGTATTGTATTGTAAAACTTTATTGTCCACCTAAGTGGAAAATTTTCTTTGCTCACCAACACAACAAATAAATATGACATACATAGTAAAATAGGAAAATATAACCTATTTTACAGCCTGTCATTAAGAATTACAAAAGTATAGATATAAATACAGATAAAAATACAATTGATATCTACAAAATGATTAGTTAAACCTTTACTGAGTTGATGATTTTAATTGCTTTAGGAATGAAAGACTACTTAAACACGGGAAGGGAACACAAGGAAACTCTAAAACGTCTGACTTCAGAGCCTTAAACTGACAAAAAAGGGGGTGGGAGCTATCTTCAAGAATAGCTCTTGGCTTCTTCTCTGTCCTTTCTTCATGAAGTTGTGTTAATCGGTTCTGAGACCTTCCTATTATTTTATTTGCTAAGGATACAATTCTGGATAGTTTGTTCTAGTCAACAATTACATTGATCATACCAGACAGAAAGATGGAAGGTTTAAACCCTTTCAACGATGGATTTATACACAAGTTCAAAAATGTGCTTACTGACCCCAAGACCACTGATTGTCTAAGAAGAAAAACTTGCTGAGAACACCTAAAAAGTGAACTATCAGCAAAATTCAGCTGAGAATGCAGGATTGATCCAAGATGTTTAAACTTTTCTTCAATCTCAACTTGTTTGTTCTTATTTCAGAGATTATTCACGGTTAATGTTAGGTTTAGAGATATGGTCAAGACTACATATTTGGATTAAAATGTTGTTCCAGGGTCTACAAAATATTTTGACTTAGGAACACATCTAACACAGCAAAATCAAGACGTGCGACCGGGAAATGCACAGTACATGTTGACTTCTCATTTACTCAAAGAGGAATACAAACATTTGAAAATAACTGGAAGACAAATAATACAGAGGGGTGATAAGAGCTATTCAACTGACAATTTGTTGCAGTCTTTTTGAGTGGAATATGCTCGGACCGGAAGTGCTTCCCATAACTTAGGCTGTACTCACACTAGGCAGTTTGAACCGTGCCCGAGTGCGTTTGACCACTAAAGCGCGTTTCGTTTGACTAGTGTGAGTGCTCTGAACCCTGCCCTGGCCCAATTGGAAGAGGGGTGCCAGAGCACAGTTCAGTTGGACTCGGGTGCGATTCGCATGTAGTGTGAGCGCTAACCGTGCTGGAGCACGGAAAAGGACGCGTGATGTTACGTTTTTGCAACGCTTCAAAACCAACTTAGCGAAGAAAGGGTCGCTTCGGTCTACTGCAAAGGTGCAATATTTGTTTAACAATAGGCTGTAAGAGGGCGTTGGCAATCGCGGACCAAACGACTCAAAATTACTATCCAAAAAGTAAACAGAGCGATGGACTGCGCTCTTTCCTGAAACCGTCACACCATAATGGCGTAAGTGCGCCCCAGCACGAATGCTAAAACCCTATGTGAGTGCAGGGCATAGGGGAGGGGGGACAATCGTACTCGGGCGTAGTTCACGGCAACCATGGTGTGAGTACACCCTTAAAAGCTCAACCTAAAATTTATTTTGTCATTCCACTAGCATTCGGCTCACATTTTTAAATTCAAAAACACATTTTGTTTAAATAGCCCCTTAGATTGTTTTTCCTCCACATTAACATTAATGAACGGTCACATGCTCATCACAACGGCTGGTCTACAATCCCCCGTGAAGGCTCCATATGGCTACAGGACTAAGTCTTTGTAAAACCCTCAGGCTGGAAGACTGTCCCTGACACAAAGGGTGAAGGGAGGGAGGATGCGACTACTTGGACCATTCAAGCTGTGCCTGGCCACCGATGTGTCTATATGGGTCATACGTTCAGTGTGTTGGATCCTTAATGGGATTGACTTAATCTGCTCTCTTCTAGCAGGACAGTTCTTTCCCTAAATCTTGAAATGAGTGGCTACCTTGGCGCAGTGTTGTTTTGAACCTGTTTGAACATGCTAAAGTCTGGTGAAAGGATGGTCATGACTTGCCCCAGACAGGATTTTATAGTCACACAACTGCTGTGATTAATCCCTTGAATGTCACTTGTCTCAGTAAACTGGAAATACAAATTCAAAGGGTACTATCATGTTAAATATAACATGAGTATTTTATTTCTATTTATGATTACAGAAATCTCAGACAAGATGTGTTGTTGTTAGCTTTAGCACTATGCTAGTTACCAACAGCAGCTTATAAAACGTACACATCACACTCTTAAAAATAAAGGTGCTTCAAATAGTTCTTCCGACCGATACCATAAAAGAACCATTCAGTCAAAGGTTCTTTTAAAAAAACATATCTTGTACTTATTTATAATCTGAAGAACCTTTTTTGGCCTGAAGAACCTTTTGTGAAACAGAAAGTTAAAAGATGTTAAAGGTTCTTTATGGCATCATGAAGCACCTATTTATTAAAGAGTGCATCTGCGTAACATCTTATTGAATTGTTTTAATGTAAATACATTTTTTATACAAAATGGTCGGATGCATGTTGAATGAGATACTTTCTCATTACACAAAGCTTACTCTGTGTTAGCTTTTGATAACGAAGGAAAGAAAAAAACAAACACTTCTACACCTAACATAGCATAAGCACTCTGGTTTCATTTCATTTGAAGATCAACAAAAGACATGTCTGCTTTCGTGAGGTTAGGCAAACATGTTTCAAAGCTCATTCAGGAAAATCAGAAGTGGGTGGAAGGAAAAAGAGGGGTAAATTTGATTAAGGTTCTCTTGAATTCTACGTTTGGAGAATTATTTTGCATATAATAGGCTACTTACATCTCAGGATGATTGCATTAATTTGGATATTTTCGCCACCACAGATGTACCTAGATTCTCAAAATCACCTAAATGAAAAAATATATTATGACGAAGTGAGATATTGGAATACACAATTGTTAAATTATTTTCCCTGCACTCCAATACAGGACACTTCCGCTTTTACCATGTAAATATTGTGGTATGTTTATGAGCTCAGCATATGTAAATACCAACCGACCGGTTTGCCTTCTCTGCTGCTGCCCTCAGGGGAGTTTCAACAAGTTTCCGTTGAGGCTGGACGAGATCTCAGTCTAGCTAACACACATTCATATATTGCCTCATACAGCAATGTCTAATTTTGAATATATTCAGACCTCCGGTTACTGTTTACAAGTGTCCTGTTGTTTCTCCACATCACTTTGACCTACTTTTGTGTCTGAGATAATCTATAAAATTTGAACATTCAGTTAAGCCAATACTGTCATTTTGATCTGTAATTTTAGTTTTATAAAGATCGGAAAAGGGAACATGAGGAGAAGACGAAACATTAGCAGTCTTAAAGCAATTGAAAACATCACAACCAAATCCACATGAACTAGATTACTAGGAACAAGTCGCTTGATTTGATTTCCTTTCCTTTCCTTTGCACATATTCAGATATGTTGTTAGAATTGCAGGTGATGCTCCCGTTTGTTTACATGGTTTATAATGTGATCTGCTGTTTATGGCATCAGTATTTAAAATGAGGCCAGGCTTGTTTACATGAGTGTTTTAAAACTACAGACCTGTACAAAGCAACTCTTGAATACTTTGGACAAGAGAGTATCACGCAAAGACCAATCGTGACTTCTAAGTTATGCACACTTGTGTCATGAATAATAACACAAGTATGCACGTAATGTTCATACAAACTGTAATGATGTTTTAGTGCAAATTCCAACATTGTTGAGGTGCCTGCTGATAGTTGACTTAAGTTTGCCATGGAATAACACTTAAACTTTATTGTTCAGAATTCCATATAACCGTGTATTGTACTTTGGAAGCATGTTCCCTTTAGTCTTTACTTCACTACATTGTATCTAATCATAACAAACCATGTATCATTGGAAAGGTCTAAGATTCAAATATTTTACCACTTTTGTTTTTGTACTATGTAGGTAAATTAATGAATTTATGACAATTTATGACATACGAGTGTCAGATAAGAGGTTAAAACTGGATTACTTCCTGTTAAAATACAGAAACTATCCAATACAGTGAAGAGAATTCAGAGTTTATGGGTGTATATGGGTTTAATATATGGGAAAATCCGCTATATTTTACTATTTCCACCTGAGTTATGACATGAATGAATGAATGATTCATCTATGACATATAGTTACAAAGTAGAAAAGCTGAAATTTCAGTGTACACCATCCTTAATGGGGCAAGACGACAATTCCCATTTGAAAAATGAAAAAAGACAAATTTCAAGCAGAAGTCTGGTAATAATTGATTTTATTTCTTTTTCTTTTTTTTTTAGAAAAGAAACTAATACAAGCTCGTTTGCTTACTTACACACACTTTGTCATTATTTAAATCTTGTCATTTAATCCTGTTTCACTATACCACTTATTTTCATGCGTTCTGTGATTATCATGCTCTGAACCACATTTCCAACAGCCAAGAGAAAAAGTTAGAAGGAAGATGACTTCATTATCTCTTTCACTTCTCTTTAAAACACGGGCAACGGTAAAAACTCTATAAAAGGGTGAATTAAAAGCAATACAAAAACCTGACCATTAAAGCTGGAGGAGAAACATTAATCATCCCGTGCTTAGCGCTGACTTAGTCAAGTGTGTTCAGTTAAAGGCACAAGACTAGATTCCCCCAAACCGAGGGGTCCACGCACCGAGACGAACAACAAAGAGACAGCCAAGTAAACGGGTGCTTTGGTGAAAAATTCAGGATAACGCAAACAGGCAGAAACGTCGAAAATGTTAAGCAGAAAGATCTTGAGCGAGATGCTGTTATTTGTGCGGTAGAGAACTCTCTACAGCATACAAGATGGATTTCACAAGCAAGAAAGAGGTAGAAAAACAACACTAAAACCACTTTATCCTGGACACTTTTCCCTGATGTATTCCAAGAACACGCAGAACTGAAACTTTACTGGAAACCACATACGAACCCAAAAATGATTACAAACGGACAAAGACACCATAGAGGACCGGAGCTTATAGTCTAATTCGAGCACCAATATCTCTAAAGCTATGTTGTTTTCTAAAACCCAGCTTTATTGAGAGCCAAATCATCACCATCACCATCTTGTATGTGGAATCATATAAATGTCCATTAAACCCTAAAGGAAGGTTAAAACCTGAGAAAGAGGCGTGAAAAGACAATGTTGTTTTTCCAATTAAGAGGACTTTTACAACTACTTGCCTGGTATCCACTTGGTCCAGGTATCACACAGATGCTCTGCACACGCCACTCATTTTCACAGTCCTTTAGCAGATTAATGTCTTACCTTGCAACAGTTAGCTTCTAAACACTACGTGTTCAATTCACAGCTAGAAAGAGTGAGGCAGTGTCAAAAAACATGCTTGCGTTAGATCATACAACAACGTTCGGAATAAAATGCATATATTGTTTGTCCTGATAGTGGTTTCACATGGACAAATACTCAAAGTGCAGACACTGACCAGAGCCATTGTGGGTGGGTGAATGTGCTGCGTGCTCGCTGTATAAAGAACAAGAGTCTCCTGTAAACCTAAGAGTGAAAGGGAACAAAATAGGCCACTATGAAGAGATATTTTAGACTATAAAATTCAACAAGTCACTGGAAGTTAAACCCTCTATGTACTGATGCTAAGCTCTGGGGGAGGGCAAATACCCTGCATTATATATTTAGTCATATTGGGGATTTTTTATATATTTTCTTTCACATTAAGTATGACATTCACATTAAGTTTTTCCTTAAGTAAAACCCCCCCAAAAAAAACATTAAAAATGACTGGACAAGGGTGAAGTTCATAGGTCAAAGGTAACCTTGAAGGATGCGTTTCTTCAACATTTTGTTTAGTATTTTTTATATGCTTATGAAGTCCTCACACTATATGCATCTTTACTGTGCAAACTGCACACTGTTATTGAAAACATTGCCTACAATTCCCTTCCCCCCACCAGCAGTTTAGAGGAAACACACACTACCATGTACAGACAAACACATGATACTGCCTGTTGCCTTCAAGTGAAACCTGACAAATATCTTTCAAAACATCACTGATCAAAACACGTTCCTACAACACTTGTGAAAGAGAACCCATCTCTCTCGCCGCACGCCAGGAATAGGCATGGCCATCAGAAAGCACTGGGACCTGTATTGGTCTACCACTTGCAAACAAATAACTTTCTTCATCTTGTTCTAGAGTAACTTATCTAAACCAATAGCTTCTCAAATAATAAACAGAGTTTGAGCTCTCACTGGGATGCATGTGACTGAGGGAGGATACTGTTAACACAAGAAATGTGCTCATCTGAATTATCATGATGATAACATAGGCTTTAGTCTATAGTCCACCAACTGGACATATTAAAATGGTTTTAAATGAAAATTACAGTCAATTATTTTTACTAACTGTAAAAATCCATTCTAAGCCCTTTGAGTCACATACAAGCAAACAGCCCTTAGAGATGCAAAAGTTGTAGGTTTGTCGGAGCAAAGTAGTGTAAACTTCAGAAAGGACAGGATGAGCAGTCAGCATCAAAATTTCACCCACTCCAATCAACAGCACTCAATTCAAGACCAAGGTGTAAATAAAACAGCCCTGATGTCAACTTTGCATTTTACACGCTGAAGGCCATTTGATAAAAAAAAAAAAACAGTATAGTTGTATAAAATTGTTTTTGCTTGTTAATCTTCATTAAAAATTGAAACTTTTGAGCTGACACTCGTTTAGAAAAACCAACCAAAACAGAAAAACAATTCACTTCTAAAACTGCTACATTTGTCTTTATCCCTGAAAAGCTAAGGAATCTCTATGAAACAAGCTTCGGCAGCACTGTGCGAAAAGGTATACTTCCAGTGGAGTCCCCCATCATGGTGGTCCGCAGTTTGTTGTTGGTTGAGCCCATGACAGGGGGTACCTTGGAGATGATAGTAGGGAAAGAGGTGCTGTGCTCGGTGATCCGTTTGGGTGCTGTGGACTTCTCTCCACCAGGTATGGGCTTGGGCAGTCTCTTGTAGAGCCAGGGGTGTCTTAAGGCCTGGACTGGTGTCATTCGAGTACTAGAATCCCAATCCAGACACTTCTTCAGAAAGTCAATGAACGTGGGGTCATCGCAGCCTTTGAGGGCCGCCCCCCACTCCTTGCTTCCTGGCGGACCTCGCAATTTTCCTCGACGAGAACGACTTCCGTTGAGGACTACGGTGCCATTGCTAAGTGTGCTGACTGTACAGTAGCGTGGGTGGCCTTTGGAGCTGATAAAGTTCTTGGCACGCTTGGCTTGTTCCAGCAGTTTCTGAGGTGGCATACCTAGTAGCTCCATCATGCAGGCCAGCTGGTCACCTTCATCTTCACCAGGAAACAGAGGGTATCCAGTAAGCAGCTCCGCCAGAATGCAACCAAAGCTCCACATGTCTATAGGCATGCCATATCGTGATCCCAAGATGACTTCGGGCGCACGGTAGAAGCGGGACTGGATGTACGTGTAGACACGCTGGTGATCGAAACAGCTGGAACCGAAGTCAATGACCTTGATCCCACTCCTGCCTTGCTGCTTCAGTAAGATATTCTCAGGTTTCAGGTCACAGTGGATGATCTTATGGCGATGGAGAGCCTCCAGGCATTGGAGAATAGAGTGTGCAAACTTGCGTACCAGTGGGAGACTAAAACCCTGGAACTTGTTGCGTTTGATGAGCTCGTACAGGTTCATGCTAAGCAGCTCAAAAGTCATACATATGTGATTGCGGAAGGTGAAATTTTCCAACATGTGAACCACGTTCATGCTGCCTGTCTTGTCTTGCTTTTTCAGGTGCTCCAGAATCCGGATCTCCTCAGCAGCTTGCCGATGGAAGCGCTTTTCATTTCGCACCATCTTCAAGGCAAGGTGCTGTTGTAACTTGTGGTCGTAAACCTTCGCCACTTGTCCAAAACTACCTTTGCCGATCACCTTGAGGAACTCGTAGCGATAGGCAAGGTGGTCATGAGGTACGTGGATGTATCCTCCCTGGTCATCGTCATATCCATTATTGTTGGTGCCCCCAGCTACTGCCTGCCTCTTCTTGGCATTTGGTCCCAGGAAATAGATCTCAGGATAGTTGTGGATCTCCTGCTGCTCCAAGGTTGTCAGCTGCTGCCGGTATTGCTTAAGAGCTTGATCTGGGTTCATTGGGCTACCCAGCTTTGTGATTTTTGTTGAGCTCTCCGAGGACTTCACAGAGCTGTTGCTGTCCACGCTTCTTTCTTTGGAGATTGCAGGCTGGGGTTTAGCTGGTACTTGGGTTGTGCCATTGTGCTGGGTAACACCATTAAGTTTGCGGTTGTAGGTGTCTTCGTAAACATACTTCACTTTCACCTGTCCTCCGCGGATTGCTTGGTGATCCTTCATTGTAGGCTTGTTCACACCCTTCAAAAAGAAAAAAAGTTTTTTAGCAGTGTGTCAAACAGTTATATCCAGTTGTATAAGACAAAAATGAGAAAAATCAATCAACAATTTCAGCTGAATGGATGCTCAAAATTAAAGAGAGGTTTCCTTTTACTGCTGCTGCGTAGAACTAAAAAATCTATGTACTGCAGCTCTGAGGTTTTATCAGACCAGTGTTAAACAATCAATAGTGCAAACGTGCAGAACTGATCAGCTGCCGAGTAACCCTGGGAATAACATGAGACCAGTGGAGGGGTTTGATGCATGAGTGATAATTGTGGCGACAGAGAATGCCAGACACAGTTTTGCAGTCTGACAGGATCGTGAACTGAAAACTGGTGAAACAGGATGTTACATTTATACTCTCACAGGATACAGGAACACCTTTAAAGGCAAGAGTCTAATTGTTTAGACCTGCTAACACAGCGAACGCTTCAAAACGAAACAGAAATGCAATTGAAATACAGAACTAACTGCATTTCAGTAGACTGGGAAAACAAACAATGTGAAAATTTAGAAACTTCACCGTAGCAGCCTCTACAAATACTTTTAGCACGGCGCTTGGAAAGAATTCTAGCCATGGTTGAGGAATTGCCACTAGACCTAACTATATCATTAAATATGCACTAAACTTTTGCCTTACAAAATAAACATGTCATAAATAGCAGGCGCTTACGCCAGTCACAGTGGGCTTTCCTAAGTGAATGGGAATAGAGGAACCATCTTTCACATTCAGGATGTTTAATGTACCATAACTGCTCCAAGTCCCATTCCTATTTAAGATTCCACTATCAAAGATTTATAGTTGAGGCCAAGACTTTGCCTATTTGGCTCTGAATATAGCACAAGAAGAAAAAGAAGAAAGCAAAGGACAACAAATTAGGTCATGAAGATATAGTTATAAGGTGCCTAGAAGAGTGTGCCAGTCGTTTTGGAGGAGGAGGGGGCATGGAAAGGCAAGTTTCAAGGAGTGAGACATAAATAGATACCAGTGTGTTGGGAACTGAAAGATACTACACAGCCAAATGAATCAGCTGTTCAATCACAACAAAAAGGTTGAACTAAACAAGGAGTACATGACCTAATTGAAACCGGTTGTGTCAGTAGCTAAATAAATGATTGGAACTACTGGAAGCTGCCATGATTGCTTGTACCTCAAATGCCAGAAAATCAAAGTCCTCCCCTCCCGGATTGTTTATTGAATATTTACGGAAGACTGATTGCTAGTTAATTATTCACTAAGTGTAAAAAACAATTACATTTCTCTTGTCCTTATGATCACAGAAGTCCAGTATAGTAACAAGCAAAGAAGTGATTATAGTCTTATTACTGAAAATAATGTCACCAGATCCAACACATAACGCAGAATTACTTATTGCATAATAGTACAGTGGAGAATCGGATTATCATATCCTTTATCATCTCCGGTCCCACATTGACGTATCATACTGTAAGCTACACGGACCTCGCTGAAAGGCTTCATCTGTTCAGTTTGAACACCTGATATTGTTTTAGTGTATTTGCTCACCATAAAAATAGAAATTTGATTAAATCATGGTTTATTTATTGAAAGATGTGATACACATGCTGTGAGGCACAATAAACAGACTTGATGTGCTGCAGATGTAACTTGTTCCACTATTAGAATGAGGCTCGTCTAAACGTGTGACATTCCAAGATGCACAAGTGGCTGCAGAGCATGTGTTTAGGGGGTGAAAAAATATTTGAACATACTGAGCTCAAAGATCAGAGATCGAAAAACTAATACACTAAAGACCTCACAGTGGGTTCGATTTTCAAGCTGTTCTGTAGAATTGAATCGTGTTCTTTAGAACTGTTCACGCAAACGCTAGGGACATTTTTAGTGCTGACTAAAACTGAGAGAATCTGGGGGAAGTGGAAGTCAAAACTTACAGTGTGTTTGGGGAGAAGGGGCAGTCCAGAGGGACTCTGACCATTCACATCAGAGTCCTGGTTCACAATGTGATCGGTGCGCATGTAGGAGTCATACAGACTGTCACCGTGGCGAGCTGTAAAGAAAGAGTGAAAACGAGCCTGGGATTAGATTGTGAAATCCACAAGCAAAATATTAATTCATCATCCAATACAACCATTACATAAATGAGGATTTCTATTCCACAAACATAAGGAGAGAAAGAAAAAAATACAATGTTCCCATCTGAGAAACACAAATCCCCTTAGGGAGGAATGTAACCAAGTTGCAGGTGCACTAGACAACAGACAGTTCCTTGAGCACACTACACAGCAGGTGGCTACATATTAAACCAAGCTTCATGACTCATTTCAGTTTCAGCAGTTTCCACAACTCTGATTATGTTATTAAAACGTCTTAATGACCTAGACCACTTTTGCCTTACGGCAAATTCCATCCACAAATGAGAGTTTGTCAATCCAAATCTGCATGACTTTGCTTCTTCTGTGGAACACAAACGTAGATAATGTTTATTTTTCTGTACAATGACAGTATAATGATGTTTTGAACCCTATTGGCTTTTATTGTACAGACAGAAAAAAAGAGAACACCGACTCATTCTTTTAAGTTAGGTATTAGATGAATTATATTATTGAAGAAGATAAAGGTGAGTAAACAGTAAAAGAAATGTCATGTTTGGGAGGAGCTTCCCTTTAAAATAATGAATCTAGTAGGCTGGGTTACTGCATGGTTGATAAAATGACAACTGAATGGTTTAAAACATCATAAACTAAACAATCTTGTCATTTTGATTTATGTGCAACTGCACGAACCCTCACATACTATACATGTTTTTAACATTTGGATCCCTTTACTATAGCTCAGTGGAATTTGTCAATTCAATAAACCGTTAATATGTACATAATTTGGGGCTATTATTCTCACTGTACAATGCATTTCGCTGCTGACATACATGTGACATGTGTTTAATAAGCTGGAATAAAAAATAAAAAAAAAGATGTGATTGAGGAGATTGTTCAGATTTTCTTACTTTAGTGCATTAACAAAGAATTATTAAAACAGACGGTGCATTCACAACAGTTATCAGCTTCACAAGAGCAGCCACAGCAAACACACAGAGCTGGATATTACATTTCATATGGATATAATTACCTGCAGTTATGGGGCCATCTGGTTTTCTGCTCAGTATCATCATGGTTGCATGCAGTCAACATCAAATATTTCTTTTTGCTCTGAAAAATGTTTTCACTAAAGCGAGATCCATCCAAAACAACAAAGCAATGTCCGTCTAGCGAGGTTATTAGAATATCAACGGAGTCTCATATCCGAGGGGAAGCTTGTCAGATGTTCAGAGGCTAGATAAACGATTTCACAGTGCTGAAGGGTTCAGGCATGATCCCCTTTAAGCTGTTTTCACGAGGCTTATCAATTTGACCACCTGTATTGGAAGTCTGGAGAAGTAGTAACAGAGGTATCTGTATTTCCAGCAAGAAGATCCGAACCCATAGAGCTAGATGTGCATAAATTCACAAATGCATCAGAAGAAACCAAATAAGGGTGGTGAGAAGCGGTCGTCCTCGATAATAATAATGAGGATGATGACGATGATGAAGACTCAAAGTTGCAGGGGACACAAAAGCGTTTCCGTCATGACAAACGGTCTCTCTAAAGCAGGATGAGATTGAGTCCAAACATTAAAACGCTGTTTATTATCTCCACTCTTCCCCTCTCTTAAATTTGGTGTTGTTGGTTTGAACAGAAGAGTCATCCCAGCCCGAGCACACGGTCCAGCAGGCAGCTAACGTTAAAGCTCAGGCTAACGTTTCCTCATTCCCGGAGAGTACAAGCCTACCTTGCTTTCATTATAAAAACAAGGAAGTCAAATGAACTCACACTCCCTTCCAAACACTTCCTGACATGTCAAACGAGTGTTCTGGCGAATCCTCTGAGTGTTTTGGACGCGGGTTCCGTCTCGTAATGGTGCGCGATCAGATGTGTGGTTTCTTAGCTTGTTGCTAAGAGCGTCTTCAGCTTCGCCCAGCGCGACGTCATCAAACAGGGGGACTGCCTGGGGCGCGGCCAAAACAACGCCATTCTGGCTCAAACTTCCTTTAGTTTCAGGCCTTGACAACTGGGCTAAGATACAAAGAAAGTGCCTGTTGAGCCAAAATGGGGCTGTTTACTGCAGAGGGAGTTTAAATCAAGACATAAACAAAACGAAACTGCATTTAAGCAATGACGATTACATCATTTTTAAAAAAAAATTATTTACCCTAAGAGGTTTTAGACTGGAAGAAAATTGCAAGAGAATGTAAATATTAGTTTTACAGCTCAGCGATATCAGTCAGTGTATTTTTTTATTTATTTTTATTTTTTGTAAAATGACTTATGATTTAAAAGGCACGTGAATGTTTAAAGGGCCATGGTGAAACTTAAAAAAACGAATTTATTAATTTCATTATAGAGTTTGGAGGCGTAAAGAGGTTCTATTAATTCAATGGTAATAAGGTGTTGTTAACATAATGTATTTATTATTATCAACGGGCAATGAACACTATAATTATTACACTCTTTATTAATAATGTTAGTTAATAATAAAGTTGTTCATTGTTTGTTCATGTTATTTCACAGTGCATTAACAAACAAAACTTTTGCTTTTAATAATGCATTAGTAAATGCTGATATTAGCATTATTTAATAATAATGCTGTACAAGTATTGTTCGTTCTTAGCTCATGTTAACTATGGATAAGAGATGTAGAGATGTTAAAACAAAATGATTATTGGAGTGTGCATTATTATTATTAAATACAATGTATATACTGTAAGTGAATTTACGCCATTTGTTTTTACACAGGTATGTTTAGCATTTGCATTTTTACGTTTAGATTTGCATTTCCAATAACACAACAATAACTAGGAAAGATGCAAGCTTACATACAGAGACAAAACAACGTTTTAATAGCTAATATGTAATATCTTCTTCCGCTGTGCCCCCTTCGCAGTTTAAATATGGCCTGTACAGAGATTTAAAAAGAAATATGCAAATTAATGTAAAAAAAGAAGACCAACTATGACCCAGTATTCAAAAATGATGATGGCATCACTGAATAGCAAACTTTCAATCAGTGTAGATGGAAGTTTTTTTTGTAGCAAATTTGAAGTATTATATTACATACTCATAAACTAAACACAGATGGCTCAACTAAAGCAAGATTTATTACGAGATAAATATGAAAAATATCACGACAAACCTAGAGTTATCCTAAGCTGTGCCGCATATCCTAAATTACCTTGGCAAGTCTGGTGTTGTTGTCAAACTCTTTAGAGCCCAGATATAGATCAACACAGGCAGAAGAGCACATGCAGGGGTGACAGGGGTGATATGGTGAGTTAAATTGGGTGTGCTTACAACAGGACCGTAGCCATAGTATGCTATTCTTAGCCGTCAGTCTTAGGGGAAGCTGAAACCTGTCTATCTTTGTGTCTTCGGATGACATATTGACATTGTTTTTAGGCTGACGTCTCAGTAGCAGACTGAATGGGTGTGAGCACTTGCACCTCATCAGGGCTCATTAACATTATGATGGACACTCACAACTGCGGGCCTTTAAAAAGTTTCTGGTTGTCCTTAAATATTGCAAGACTTGTCCAAGTATGGGCATGCTGTTCAAACAGTAGGTGGATTTGTAAGTGTTTATTTAAAGTGTGGAGCCAGTTCAAACTACACTTACAACTGAAACTGTAGCATGTTTTTCTTGTAAACTGAACACAGAATCCGACCCTTGGCTTTTATTTGTTCTACACACAAAAGAGTAGTTGTGAAAACATTGTGCTTGCACCTTGCCATCCTTGTACTGCTACACAGCACCGTATAAATATATATGGTTTAGTATGCATAGTATCTAACAGTTTACAAGTACTATAAATCTCTATTACAAATCATATTTGGACATCTTTTGCATATTTGCATCTTTTACAAGATGTGCGTGCATTTAAACTACTATGATTAGGGTTCCCTCTGCTGGTTGTGTATGACTTGTGCAATCTTGATGCTACACTAGTATTGATGTAAAACTGGTTTATTTCCTATATATAAAAACATATGCTAGTCACATAACAACACATGCATAATAACATTTTAAGATGCATAAATCAATATTACCATGAAGGTAAAAAAGTAATGTAATACTGTGCATCTAATTTATTGTTATTTTTTGCACTTATGTATTTCATTTTAAATTATTGTTATATTTTAAAAATTATATTTATTATCTATTTATAATAATTAAATCTATTATTGTAAAATGTTAGCTGGCTTATTTCAATGTAAGTATATATTTTTTCTATTTATTTCTAAACAGATTGTTTTATTTATAAAGTATAAAATACAGAATTACTTAATAAATAAATACTTAACTGAGAAATTGTTAGTAAATTAATTGTAAACTAATTACAAAAAAGGCTTCTAACTCATAGAACAAAAAAATAATATATTTTTTTTTAAGTAGAAAGACTTCAAACGCACTTCAATAATATTTATTTACTTACTTTATTTATTTACTAAAGTTACATTTATTTTTTATTTGTTCATAACCCCAGTTAGTTGCTTCATTTATTATTTCAAAGTAAATAAAAAAGACTCATTAACATAAAAGGGTGACCTTTTATTTCATTCTTCAGTATATTTACAGCTTACAAGACATTTGAAACATTTGATACTCCAAAACAAAAAAAGATTGCCCAATAGTACTGATTTGTCCACATAGTCAAGTTTACACACACTGAAACTAAACCAAATATAAATTAAACTTACACTCATACATACACACACACACACACACACGCTTTAACATTTTAAACACTAGTCCCAAAAAGTCCCACATGGACCTAATGGCTCAGACAATGAAAGCACCTGGCAACCGCCACTGAATGTGTGTGGACTCTCTCAGTGTGGAGTTATAGGGAAGGACATCTAGAGCATATGTACAGTACACAGTCAAGATAAGCTACACAGAGACTAAAGGCACTGCCAGCAGGAACATGGCTGTCAGGGTAAAGCATCCTGAGCAGACATACAACGCCCTGCCGCTTGCTTAGAGTAGAAGTGATACTTCCAGTCCAGCAGGATCTGTACCCATACAAGATCAAAATATACAGGCCGAGCACATGGGCAGAATGATCCAAAAGGAAACGTATGACTTTAAAGTGCCTCAACAAACATACCAGTCCGAATTATAACTCATCACAAATCTGCTCGCTAAAGATGTCCTGTTTGGTCATTTAAGAGATTGAGACTTAAATGTGCTTTTAAAGAAGAAGAGAAATGAAATATCAGTGCCTAGTACATCAAATTGTGGGTTCACAGTTATTCCCGACCAATATGGAAAACCGCTTCAGTGCTTTTGAATGTTCTTCACAAATAATAAATTCCCTCAGTGTCACAGACACATTCAACTCACACGCACCTCCAAAATGCAGCAGACGCGCAATAAAATAGGCTAATTAAGTTAAATCCATTTCATTTTCCCTGTACAGAATAATATTGACTACTGTACATACTGGCGGACCACTCAGTGGTTTGTGTCGGTGTGCAAATCACAGACATACTGACTTCGCTTTACATTAGCAGAAAGATCTTCATAAAAGCTTTATTTCGGATTTACAATATAGGGAGCTTGTTCTGTTTTCCTTTGGTGTAATACAGATTGAGATACAGCTTGTGGTTTGGATGCGCAGAGCTTTTCAGAGCGCTGAACTAGGAGATGCCCTCTAATCTAGCATGACCTTGCGCATTACTGTATGTGCTAACAGCCGAAGCGATTCAGAAAAGCTTACCATGGCCCACAATCGTCACTTTCACTGATGCTCCCTGCACATTAAGTACTGGTGGCGCACTTGAGACTTGAGACAGAGGGCAGAGGAGCTCAAAAGGTCTGTGTCTGAACATGCTTGGCCGCCCAGATCTACTCAAACTATATATATATATAGTTGCCAGTGAGCTTCATTTAAATAGAAAGAAAGCGATATTTTGACTCAGTGGGGTGAACTATTGAGCTGCAGGGTGAACCATTATCAGTAATACAGTACATTTATAGTTATATTAAGACAATCTCCAGGATAATCAGTATAGTTGATGTTTTTACAGTAGCATGTTACAATTGTTTATGAACTGTATGATTTGATATGTTTACCAGGTTACTATTTGTCCTCTGATATTTTGCAGGCATCATATTTTTTTAAACTTAAGCCTCCCTACGTCCTTTTTAGGACAGGAAGTGCTTTTTCTACTCTGCTTTTTCATATACTGTAAATATTCCCTGATAGAGGACATGCGGTAGACACAAGCAGAGAGACCAAAGGGAAAGTCATGCTTTAAGTAACACTTGCAGTAGCAGCAATAGCAGCAGCATGTAAAAAAAAAAGACACACAGACAGGGTCAATGTTAAAACAAAGAAAAAAACAAAATGAAACCCATTCATATCAAAAAGCATGACTGCCAGAACAAAATATTCCTGGGCTTTCAACAGTGTGCCATTTCTGGAGAGAAGGATTAGTCTTGAAGTACTAAGCTTTAGTTCCAACCTCCTCTTCGTCTTAGTCATGTCTCGATCCCCTTTGCCCATCTTTGGGGGTTAAAGGTCACAGAAGCATGCTGAGAGCTTGTACAAAGTCCTGAGTGGAGGTTTTGATTTCATCTGTTGGGCTACTGGTCCTCCAGGCTGGCCCAGTGTTGGCTCAGTGGGGTGAAGGAGGTTCATTGTCCTACGTTAGCCCGGTTTGCTCTCGACTTGACCCAGAGCCTGTAGCAACTTCTCCTTGTAGGCAGAGTAACGCTGCTCCACCTGCCGCACTCTCTCCTTCTCCTCCTTCTCCAGGATGATCAGAAAGTTCTGCAGCTCAGGAACTGAAAATGCATGCCACTGGAAAAAGACAAAATGCTTTATCAGCAAAGCCAGACATTTGAAATAATAGAAAGAACATTTGAACTGAAATAGAACTGTTTATTTAACCTATGTTTTCATGTGTAAGATTAATTGCATGGCTTATGTGTTTATCAGAACATTCATTTTGTTAAGAAAAAAAAGTACAATAAATATATATATATATATATATATATAAATGTACACACACACATTGTTTAGCTTTGTAGAGTCTGCTGTATCTCAAACAGCAGAGCATGGAACTAGAAGCACCAAGGTCAGGGTTTTAATTACCAGGAACAGCTACAACTGATAAAACCTTGAATGCATTGTAAATTGTGTGATTCAATCTTTCAGGTATTCCTATCCTTGTGGATACATTTGGTCCTTACAAAGTACATCTGTACGTACGCACACACACACACAGTCACCTTTGGTTTCTGTGAATTGTAGGAACTTTCTATAGACTTCTATTACTATTATACTGACTATTTCCCCAAACCCTAACCTACCCCATACAGAAAACCTGTTTGCACTGTTACACTCTCAGATAAACTTGCACAATAAATCTTTTCTATTTTTAATATTTTTGTCCCTTGTGTCAGCTCAAATTTGTGTGTACTACATTGTAAAGGCCAAATGTCTCCACAAGGATAGGAAAACCTGAAATTTTTGACATTATGTTTGTGTGTCTCATTAAATGATTAAAATACTTGATCATACTGTATTTATGGTGGTGGGCAAATACTATAAATATATATATATATATATATATTATTTTATACAGAATTGAAAAGCTCACCTCCACCTCGCCAGTCTCATTTTCTTTGAGAACAAAAGACAAGCTCTCTAGATCAGGACCTGCTACTAGCCTCAAGTAGAGTGGGCAGTCTGATAACGGCAGCTTCTGGGAAAGATCTGAAAAATCAAGAAATAAGGGATGTTTTAACATAGTTTCGGGAAGAGCACGCTGAGTGTCAGCACAGCCGGTACCCATTGACGCTCATTAGT
>JAUMHR010000060.1:12083245-12098616 GCA_032361145.1 Enteromius fasciolatus | reverse complement strand
CTGTGCCACTTACGTTGGACAGAACGTCCAACAGAAATAAACATTAATTATAAGAAGGAATTCAGTCATGTGCTCGGTTAAACAGTGCCCTATTCATTCACTCTCAACTGACTTGAGCCCAAGATAGATTTTTATAAAAATCAGAAGACCTTATTTCTTTTACTCAGTGCCAACTAGCAGCTGTAACATTTATTACATTGACATCAATTGCGCTTTTTGACATATTTGTTGTGTGTGGTGCCATCTAGTGGATGCCGCATATAAAATACTGCACCGTTTGCACAGGAGGAAGAGTGACACCCAGGGTGCGATTTCTCTGATAAATCACGATAAATGATAAATTACCTCATGATAAATTAGCAAATTTTCTTGATGTCAGGAAATTTTTTGGTTGCTTTTTTAAGAGTCAGTTAAAAAATATTGTATCACAAAATGATTCGAAGCGCACAAATCTCACCCTGGTGACATCAATAATTATAGATGAGTGAATCTTTTCGCTTACGCTTTATTATTTCTTAAGAGATGAATTTTAATAAGACACAAAATCAAATAAATAAATGCCTATATATAATATTTATATAAAATATAATAATAATTTGAAATAATTTTTACATTTAATAATTATAATAGTTTTTTTTTATTTCTGGCGCTGCTTAATTAATTAATAAAATAATAAAATAATACAAATACTTTATTTTACTTGAAAATATGTGGAAAAAAATAAAGTTTAAATATACTAAAATAAAAAAAACATAAAAAAATACATATATATTATATTATAGAAGTTACATTATAAATTATATTTTATTACAGACTATTTAATATTCTATAATTTTAAAAATATATAAAACATATTTATATATTACTAATATATTTATATAATACAACAATGTAAAATATTCTCAATAGAGTAAGAATCAAACTTTACAAGATCAAACGCTAGATGGCGCCACTGTGCCAACATCTTTAAAGGTTAACAGAGGCCAATGAAATAAGGTTATTAAAGGGCTGGAACAAACAGCTGCTGTTTTATTTTTGCCAAGAGACGTTTCATTGACATTTTTTCCTCCCATAATTGCCCATCTAGTGAACTCTTTCCACATATTTGCTTTATAAAGTAGCATACTTTATAAAAAAATTCCGCTGCAAGCTGCCCTCATCCTCCTAAAATTCCCATTATCATCATAAGAGAGCTAATAAAACGACCTCAGATCAGCACAGGGAGTAAATTCAATAGCTCAAAAGCACTCTGAGCATCTATATTCATTGCTCAGAGCCACACAGTAACCAAGGAAACGACACTCTGCGCCACTGGATGTTCTCCAGCACAGGCTGACCGTGATTTTACACGACGTGGTGTCCTGCAGTGAGACTGCAGCAGTGTCATATATATTCTATAAATAATCTGGCCAACAACCCAAAGTGCTTTAGTGATAATGGCATAGAAATGGCTTGTTTTTGCATTCACGTGATATCTGTTTCTACACACCGCGGGAGTGACAGATGTCAACAGTCTACGGTGATTGATTATCAGCGGATTGATTATCAGCCACAAACACATTGCCACTGTCATTGTGGAAGAACAGGGAGGTGCAGATCACTCTGGAAGGAGATTGCGAATGCTAAGAGCCTCACAACACAGATAAGTCACATGGAAAATGGACGTCACTTTCGATGGGCTGTCGCCACAACACTGGCAAAACATAAATCTTCAGGGGAGTGAGCGTGGCTATGAGAAAGAGGGTCCAAACCAAACAGAATGACTCACGGTCAGGAAATGCAGGAAAAGGCTTCCATCCGGTTCTGTCTCACCTTCAACCTCAGCTCGATATCAACAGCGTGTTTTAATGCAACACCCTGATAACTTTACGCAGCTATGACTAATAAACGAAAGACCTGACACGTGCAGCAGCAGTCAGGTGCCATGGGCCATCCTGAAGAATTCGGGCCTTACTTTTTTTTTTGTTACGGACTGATTAAAATATAAAAGCTAGAAACTTTTATTTTGTAGTGTATTACCAAACGACTGAATACATTCTTTTAAACCTGTGTTCTGCTTAAATGTCACAATGACATTGTCATCTTTTCAAAAAGACAACGCTTCAAGGACGAGTTGTTTCTTTATCACTTGTGAGACAGTGTTTTTAACCTTCTTGACCAATAAACAAGTGATAATCAAAAGAAACATTAGCTTGTAGTTTCATGAGATTATTCTCAAGGCTTTTAATGTCAAATTAAACATGACAACGTTCAACCCCATTACCAGCATTCCTGTTATCCTTCTGACATTCATTCATCTAGCTTGAATATTTAATAAAAGTATTAGATAGATCTGTTTCAAATGATACCCATTTTTGCCTGAAGACTCACGCTATGCATGCAAAAGTTACATAGAGAGGCCCTCGTAAAAACATGGCTCAAAGACCTGCGTTGAAGTATAATAAGCAAGTACTGACAAACAAGAAGTCAAAACACTTTGATTTCAATATTATCAGTTTATATTCGAGGCAAATCTAAATGTCCCAAACAAGACTGGAGGTTTACATCAGCCAAATCTTCTTTAGATGAGATAATTAGTGCTGCAGGATGCTCCCAGAGCCCATGTCTTTATCCTACAAACTGTGTGCTCACATATGCTCCCCTCCATCATCACGTCCTTACTGCAGAGCCGTCTGAACCCCCTGAACCTGATTAATCTGAAGATATAGCACTACCAACCGCTAATCACTGACCGTCACCTTCTGGGGTTCCAGACAGAAGAACTGTAAAGAGATTTAACACGTTTGTACATCAGCGTGCTATCAGCGTGGAGGATTATACAATATGCAAGATTTACCCGTAATGAACCAGACGGAATATGACTAGCAAAATCACTCCCGAACAAGATTTAAACTCACTAAAACATTCAGATTTAGTTTTTTCTCAAGTATTATATAAACCACCATTCATAAGTCTGGAAACACTAATACATTGTCAATGTAAAATATTTATTATGCATTTTTTAAATTAAATTAAATAATGCACAGTATTGCTTTTTACTGTATTTTGATGCTTTCACGTTTTAGTATTTCTGCACTTTTTGAATGCAGTTCATCATTTTTGCTGCTAAGCATAATATTTTGTTTGTTTAGTGTTGTCAATTTTGACACTGACAACAGACACTGGACAAAAAATGTGCATTATGACAATAATTAAAGGATTTACATTTATGTTAAATGGGGGATAACAAAATATGCAATAATGAATTTTAAGGGGGAAATGTATACAAATTGAAGATGTGTTAATAGAAACAGAGGACCATATAGAGATCTTATATATATATATTTTTTTTTTGCACTTGAATTCCCCGTGGCACATTAAACCATGACCTCAATGTATTTATTTTAGCTGCAGAGCTTTATGAACATAGCGGTCACACTCATGTTCTCGAGTACCACTGGGGTCATTGCTAGAGAAACCCCATAGACAGAGCATTGCAGCATATTTTACATAACCTGGAAATACTGCAGTGCTGCTATAAAACAGGAGTGCCTGTGACAGAGGAGGTCAAACTCTTGTCCTTGTCACATTAAACACAATGTTTATTCGGCCATGTGCGGAATTTCCTCAGTACGAGAGGTCAAATACGCATCTCTGGGCCTGTCCCTTTAAAACATCACTTCCCACTCGAACACAGTCACTTCCTCTTGGAGTTAACCAAGTCTGCTGATCAGTAGAAACATTTCAGTTGTGTAGCTGGAAAAGCGTGCCAAACTCCCCTCAGATAGCTGGAACGTAAGGGGGAGTTTATAGAGGGAACCAGAACACTGATGCCTTTTTGTCCCTCACGCGCCTTCTCACCTCCTACTTCCTTCTGACATTTCTGATCTCCCCTTCTCTTCCATACATCAGCATTTTTCCACCTCGGGAGTCACAGTTCCTTCTCATATGCTTCCCAGCTGTGTTCCCCCTCCTACGAGCTCTTTCACTCTCTCTCTCTCTGTTTCTCAGATTCTGCATCGGTCAGCAGCATTTTCTGCCATTTCTTTCTCTCAGGCAAGTCAGACAACCTGACCCTGTAACCTTGCTGTGCATCTTTTCCCATGATTCAAGCATGCCCTTCATAACAAAAGGCAAGTATCAATCGAATTTTTGTAGAGGGAACCAGTCGCTGCAGTGCTCTAGTCACACACAACATAGCATCATATTCCAACAACCTGGTCCCAGTGGAACCTATCTGACTGAACCCAGTAATTTAAACCGAAATTATTGTTTCTAAATTAGAAACAGACACAAAAACTCCAACGAAGAGACACAAACACAGCAGCAGTTTGACTAAAACACACTGGTTCATTTAAACAGCAACAAACGTGCTAAAGTAAAGAACCTTTCTGTAGACTCCCATACAATGACCGCTCTTTATTAGAGGCACGCTGAGTGTGTAGTGTTTATTAACGTGTAGCTCTATTATATCGAGCAAGCATAGACTTTACCATTCATACACAACCCCTGGGATAATAGTTCTGGGTAATTGGTGGCTATTTAGTTTGTAGTTAAACTGAACAGATCTCTTCTGTCTTAAAAGCGACCACACAACAAAATCCGACCTTTCTTTCCAAGTTGAACCGTGTCGAAATCTCAAATTAGGTCGTGTGCAATACTTTACTAATTGAAATGCACAGACCGGGCCAACACTGAATTATTTTAATGTTTATAACATTTTGGCTGTATACAAATATATAAAATGCAATACTACATACTGTATTTCGTCCAAATAAATAACAATGCTTTAAGTTGCAAACATAGGGGATATTGGAATACACAATCAATCTTTTTTTAGTTCATTGTTCTTATATAGTGTAAGAGAAAATTAAATATTGTTGTTATCCAGGGAGGAATTAACCCACAGTAAAACAATGTCTGGCACTCTGTGACTCTGTGTTTATACCATTTTAAAACATAATGAATATAAACAGCCCCGATCCCATTAATGCTTAGCTTAGGGGAAGCGAGGCCTACTGAGGTGTAAAGTATCGACAGTGCAAATCAGGATCTTTTGTATCGCGAAGCATGGGAAAACCTTTTAGATGCTAAAGATGCTGAAATTGCACTAAAACGGATTTAATAAGCTGCACTGGTCAGGTCTCTGTGGTCCTGAGCACACGCCACGAACACAGCCTCACATGTGCAACTAGCTTGTTCACAGAAATGTCAACTTGAGCCGGATTGCAGTACACCGGGGGAGGGAAATTGTTCATTGAAGTTGAAAGCAATTGCGACCAGTGGATCGCTACTGACAAATAACATAAAGAAGGATGTGTCTAGTGTTTACTTTGAACAGATGCTGACAAAGTCTGAATACAGACAGGTTTGTTTATGGTCTTATCAGCATTTCACAGCAAACTTTCACAATCAAGCTCACATGCAAAGTTTTAGTGTCAATTTGAGCTGACAGAATACTTCTACTTCAGTCACATCTATGTTATGTGTGGACATAATGGCTCACTAGATTAAGGTCTTTTGGCTATGAAGTACTGTAGCTCATTCTGGCCAAAAACAATTTACTTGAAAAGAAATAAAGCAACTGACTCGACAAGTTAAGGGACCGACCACAGGTTATTTAGTATTTATGTGGTGTTTAGCAGGCTTATATTAAATAGATTATGCTGCAATTTTAGACTGACAGGAAATATATAAATATATATATATATATTAGATATACAAAGCATTAAAGAGAAGTAATTGTGTGTGTGTGTATAGAGTTAGAGAGAGATTTACATATATTTATATGCCATATGCTATAAATGTTTACTACAGTTGGTTGGTTGTTTTAATTGTTAGTCTGGACTGTGAGCATTTGTTAACCTGATTCAAATTCTCAAACATTCAATAGAAATTACATTAAAGGGATAGTTCACCCCAAATGAAAAAAAATTACAACATGATTTACTCATTTTGAAGCAAAGTGCATCCATCCATTATAAAAGTGCTCTATCCGGGGCTCTAGGTTTCTAAAGTTTTAAATATGGTTAGTCTTGCACAAATGCACTTGTTCACTTCAGAAGGCCTTGATTAACCCTCGGAGCCACGTGGCATATTTTTTGTTGGATAGATGTACTGTATTCATATTCAAGTCATATACACCTAGTATGGCTTGAGGGTAAGTACATTTAACTGAACTGTCCCTTTAAATCCTGTTGGTGATTTACTTCATGACATGTAAAATTCACACCGCCCGCTGCTGATTTCTGTCTCACTCAGCGTGTGTCATTCACAGCAGTGCGTCAGTGTGTGCGGGAGCTGATGGCTAACGTCATCACGAAGCAAAAAGGGTGAGAAAAGTGCTGCCATCATCTCTTCCAATCATCAACTCATAAGCATTTCCGATCCAGAGACTAAAAAGGCTCATATTTGCCAAACAGCTTCAGTGCTAATTAGATTGGCCATGACTTAGAAAGTGAAGTCTTGTAGGAGTTAGGAGCCAGATGTGACGCCATTATCAGAGCACTCAATCTGTGGTTCTGCACTGACACTTTAAATGTTTCTATATGTCAAAGAAATAGCACTGTTATGAAAACCTAAGCACACATAGACCATCACACGTGAATCCGTCAATCTCCACTTTCTTTAAAACTTAGAAGTGTCATCAGTGTAGCTTTCTTTTTATTCAAGGATGTTACTAAGTGAATAAAAGGAAAGTTAACTTGCACTAAAGCAGATCACTTTTTATTCGTTAGGCTGGTGTACTGTATCCCAGTCTCCGTCTACTCAAACAGACATTCCGGTCCAGATCAATGGGAAATTCAATTTCAACTCCCTTGGCTTCTGATCAAAACGTCATTTTGCCAAAAACAGCACTGAGATCAAATTCATCCACTGATGCCTGGGCGTCTAACTTGAAATAGAGACGAGAATACGTATGATATGATACATTGGGTCAATTTGATTCCACAAACACAACGTAACAGAGACTAACGTACTAATATTAATAAGTGGTGCTTTTTAGAGAAAGCCAGTATTAAACTTCAGTACTATATCACAGTGTTACAAGACATTAATGATACTTCAGACTGGTTGGTGTGTTATTCTGTTACTTATTAATTCACCAAGAACACCCTAAATATAACCGTCAAGATATGAGATCAACAAGAGAAATCACATAGCAACAGCTGTATAACACCCTAGCAATCCCCCTGTACGCTTGAGCAAATGTTGTTTAGTAAATGTACATTTAGGATCAGGAAAATCTGGTGTTGAAACTCCAGCACAACCAAGAATTATCCATGCATATGCATGATTCCATTGCACTCCGTCTGTCTGGTTTACTGGCACGTTCCAGAACCACAGAAGCTTTCAGCGGCCGAGTTACAGATCAATGTCTATTCAACACATGAATGGACAACAATAGATACAACACGAGAGAGAAAAGGAAACCCAGAGGGAAAGAAAGAGACCAGGAGAGCAGGAAAGGAGAACGAGAACGTGATGCGGCAACAAGAACCGAACAGGGCTATTTAAGGAAGCTCCACTGCGGAGCTCTGTGACTGAAGCCTAATTGGACAGGTCTAGTCACAGAGGATAAAAGTATATTAAGGTCAAATCTCACATTCACTTACTAACCCAAACCCCATCTCAAACCCTCTCAGACTCAAGTTACCTGATAACATAAGGGTCCCGCTACTGCTGGAGCGCCGCAGCATGCGGAGGCCCTCGGACCAGGAGCGGGACTTGGGCAGGCGGCGGAAGAAGCGTCCCAGGCGCTTGGAGACCTGTCCAAAGCAGGCACTGGCCACCGCCTCCTCCGTCCTCATCTCCGGCAGCATGACCGCCGCTATCTGCGGCCTGTGACGGCCATGACCCCAGTGCCACCACTGCGTCCCGCTCCAGGTGCCGGTCCGTGAGCGGCCTCCGTCCCGGTCGGGGCTTGGCGCCTGCGGCTCCGTTGCGTCGCGGTGTGGGCTCCCTGCGCCAGTCGCTCCTGTGTGTCCACCATCGCAGGGCTGCGCTCGGTTTTGTGTTGTGCACTGAATGCCCCCCCTCCTCCCTGCCTTTCTGCCACCCTGCACCCCTACCCTCTGACACAATCGCCACCTCCGCTGACTGGTTGTACTCTCTCTCCTGCTCTTGCCTCTCTGCGTCCGTGCTCCTGCTTTTCTCACGCAGTGCAGAACTTGTACCAGCTCAGACTGCACCCACTCATCCTGCTCTCTGCAGCATGTTTTTCACTGAATCCTTAAAGGCACAGCCGCACTGCTCTCTTTTTTTCCTCTCTCTCTCCCTGCCTGTCCTTCTCTCTCCATCTCGATCGATCTGTCAATCTCTCTCTCTTCCTCCCTCTGTATCTCTCTCCTGTCAGCCTGTGCCATCGTGCCACTTCCTGTGTGAGAATACAGTCCCGTGCTTGGAGAAACCTGTTGTCCTGAAGGACATCTCAAGTTCTGAACATGTGAGTCCTCCTCTCCACACCTTCCTCATTCCCTCTTGTGTATATCTATAAATAAAGAGAATTCAGTGCTTGCTCCATTTATCTCAACAACAACTAAAATGGAGGATTACTGGATAACCTTAATAAATCACCTTGTCCTCGTGCACATATTTCAGATTTGTGATCTAATACCTCATATCAAAGATTCAGAGGTTTGGTTATGTCAATTAAAATGCATATGTATTAGCTAATACCTAAATAAAGCACCTTATTGTTCGATTTAGAGATTCTGAACTTTGATGATGCATGAATAAAAGCATATTAAGCATCACCAAGCTCGTTAATGCAACTCGTATCACATTTCAGAGGTTGTATTATCCAAAAATAAATGCATTTTAATGGCCTAGTAGGTCACAAATACACATTTGGTTATCATAAAATAAAGGGTCAAAATCAAAATTATATAAAAAATATCAATTTATGCACCTCGTTTTAAAATTGAGAGGCTAAGAGATTAGATTTTCCCAAAATACATTCTGAATTATCTAACAGCTCAATAACACACTTTGTATATCAATTTAGAGGTATGGCTATCATAAAATACAGCATGTTTTATCTAATATATCAACAAGTCTATTAATGCATCTGATATGGCAATTTAGATATTCAGTGGTGGATTAACCAAAAATAAATGTATTTTAATACAGATAAAATAGCTCAAAAATGCACCTCATATTCCCTTTTATAGATTAAAAGGTTTGGTAATTCCAACATAATGAATTAGCTAATAAATGCATATTGTATAAACTGTAATGAATAGATCTATTACCTTAATAATGCATCTAATATTCCAGTTTACAGATTCAGAGGTTAGCTCATCATAAAATCTTGTGTATTATTCATCTAATATATCAACAAATTTATTATATTCCAATTTAGAGATTCAGTGGTTGGATTATTGTAAAGGTTTCATGAGCTAATGTGCCCAGCTTGAATAATATACTTTTGCTTTTAACTTCTGTTGACTATAATAGATGGGTGGCACATTTCCTGCTGTCCTCACCCCAGGTCTCCCAAAAGAGAGAGCGAGGTAGAGAGAGATAGAGGTAGAGAGAAGCAGCCAAGGGCAGCCTAATTATAGCTTGAGATAACTCCCAATGGGTCTGTCATACTTTTGCATTCTCGCTCCTCCTGTTCAGCAATAACTGCCCCATACACCCCATCACAGACCTCATTAACACATCTTTACTTCACACAGCCCACTCTACACCGCCAACTCAAACTGACTGCCTGATACTAATATCAAACCAACTTCATGCACTAGCTTGCCTTTCCAACCTCTGAATACTGTGAAGTCACGGTACTCAAACAGGAAGTGACGATTTAACAGGCCCAGTCCATCTGTCGCTTGAGGTGAATGTTGTATTAAGAAAGTAGACAAAGCTTTAGCTGTTTAACCATGTGCTTTAACAAGGATAACTCTGTCTGCGCACATAACCACTAAACCATCTACAACATGAATAACACGTTTTCAAGGGGGTTTTGTGGTGCACCCAGTCAGACTTGTGCCAGGGATTTGATTTAGTTTGCAAAACTGAGAATCGGGGAAGCAGCCAACTTGATTTGTGGGAAGTAAAAGCTGTAAATGTTTCCATTTCAGTTGAAAGACTAGATAAACATATAGGCAATTATAAGGCAGACATCTCATATGCGAGTTGAAGTCTTAAAGGTAATTGAATAACTTTTTTACGTTCACTGGCGGATGCAGAGCTTCCAAAGGTCAGAAAGTAAACAACAAATTACATCTACCCAGCAGCATCCCCAAAAGAAAACATTCCTCTTTCTAGTATTACAGTCTGTCTGAAACTTTTAATTAAAAATCAATCTGACATCTGAATGGCACCCATAAGCTATAATCCATCTGCAATATGGCTAAAAACAGTTTTACTCCAGCATGGATTAAACTCAAAGGCAGACAGGCAGCATCCTACCATTGCAGACGGATATGTACTGAACTGGGTGGGGGAGGTTGCCAGATTAGACAAATAAAGCCAGACTGAAGGAGAGGGAGAGAGCAGGTAAGACTGATGCTTTGAGACAGGCCCATGCAGTGAGGGACGCTTAAGACACTCAGTAACTCTGAGTCACACTAGCAGAGAGGCTACCTGAGGAGAACTCACTCACTCTCCTTGACTAAACCTTGAGACCTTGTTTAAACCTGCTGTGACTCAGCCCAACACATATCCGTCATATAAAGGGGATATTATTCAGAAACAAAATGGAAGTACTGAACACAATGGTGCATGCATTTCACAATCCGACTAATGAGAGCTGCCTTAGAGGATATTCTCTTATCACTCAGATATGTTTCTCATAAAAATTCTTTGAAATATAAATGGGATTATTTATGGCAAGATGATATACAGAGAAAAACTGTGGTACCATCTAAATATGTGATATCCGAAAAGGTATGAAGAGTGGTTCAAAATGACATTAAATTAAGTTGGGACCAACAAAACAAACTTTGGCAACACTTTATTTTATTTGTTGCTTATTACCATGCATATTACTAGAATATGAACCATTTCCATAGCTTGTAGATATTAAAATCTAAAACGAAAACATCTGAGAGCCAGGTGACTTAAGGAAAAGTCTCCATTTGTTCTCTTATGAATTGTATTGTTATCTAAGAGAAACAATTGATTTATTAAAAAGACTTCTTTGTGGTTTTTCTTTCCTTTGGGAGAGTAAGAGCACAAAGGAACTGTTTCTAGATGAAGTAACCACTGATTTTCTCTGACTGCCTCTTTCATTCAGTGTGTATAATTATGGGCTGTGTGCACTAAAATGGTGATCTGTAGTAGTCAAGACGCTCCATCTTTAGCCCGTCTGCACCACCGCAACATCTTAAATATGCCATTTCCCAGCATGCTCCAAGACACTTCTAAACAAAAAAAGCAACAATTACAAACTACAATGCTGTGCTTTACCCATGAGTGATTTCTGGTCATGTGCAATAACTCTGCTAGGGGCATCTCAACCAATGCTTATGTTGGAGGCCTATCAGGACATGCTCTTGGAACGCAACACAAAACTCCCATGAACTGAAACTGGCAAAATTTAGAATTTGGAAATCCCCAGCGTATCCCATTCTTATTTCTTCTGACAAACCGCAACAAAAACACCAGGAAAAAAATTACACCCAACCCTGGCATTTACGATAAAGGTTAAGGAGAAAGAGGAACAAGTGTTTTAAAAGCGCCGGTTTCAATGAAAACAGTGGAAATCTATGAAATGTGATAAGGAGCTTCTGCAAAGACATTCATACAACATTCTGTGTAGTACAATTCTGTTACATATTGTTTAAATATGAGTGTGTAAAAATGATTATGAAAATGATTGAAGGGAGAGTTCAAGTGACGCCTAGATGTGACTTTTCACTGCACTGGAAGGGCAGAACAGTCATTGGGGTTAATGTATAATCATAAAATCAACCCCAACTTCTAAATGACACACTCCATAAACCCCTGCAATTTAGCTGCCTCTTATGAAGCTGTTCACTGCAGTACCTTTTCCAAAAGAGAACTGCTGACACACTGCTAACTCAGCAACGCTTTACACATGCACACACATAGACCAGCAAACAGATGCACCATGTGCACACACACAAACAGGCCGAACCTTATGTTCTCAGGGTGCATTGGGTTGAACTCATTCATTTCAGATCACGGTAGGACATCCAAACACTGTATTTAATCTCTCAAATAGATTGTGTTAGAGGAGCTTTTTTTTAAGCTATAACCTCATCACAGACCTATAAATGGAATTTGATTTTGTCTACCTGTCCAAGTAAGCTTTATTTATAACAGAAGGTTTTTGTTATACCAGCCCTTTAAAAGCATTGAACTAGCTGAAATGCATAATGGGACATTAAAGTGCAGCAACAAAGTACAGCAGCAATCCCAGTGCAGAGGCAAAGCACGTAAAGAGAGGGAGCGAGTTCCTCTAAACCATTAAGAAAAATCCAAACTGATACAAACAGGGTAACTTCAGATATGCCCCTTCCCCTCCATGCGCAACTAATCAAACACAACAAATAACGAAACAGAAATGCAAACAATGACCTCTGCTGGGAACTTCCCCTTATCCTCTGTAAACCCTCCACATGTATCAGCATGCTTCATCTTGATGAAAAATATACTTCTGGAAGCCCCTACAACACTGGAGCTGTACAAACAACTCCTTGAGCAGAAAAGTCTTTAAAGAGGTTTTTTTTGCATTAGAGATGTTTCCCTCTTCCTCACAATTCGAACACTTATCAAGCCTTTAAGTTTAGAGAGTATTTTATGTACACTACATACAACAAATGATCGTAATAATTTATATTTTTTAATAATTTTATCCATCCAAACAGCTATTAATTCAACTTTATCTGTCCATTAATCCATTCATGCAACTATATTTCAATCTATCACCTGTCGATTCATCTGATCATTCACCCAGCTATTTTCAAATAATTCATCCCTGCATTCATCTCTTAATTCATCCCTCCATCCATCTAACTCTCAATCCATTTGTCCATCCATTAACTCATTTATCATTCCTCTAACCATTCTAATATGTAGCAATTTAGTCCTGCACTCTTTTATTCATCCATTAACTACTTTTATCTTGAAACCATGCCAATCATTTAATGCATCCATCCTACCTCCATCTACTGTATATATTCAGTGAGTATTTTTACATTTATCCACCCAGCTCTCTATTTACATATTTCCATCCATCTTCCTCCAACTATTCACCTATCAATCCATCTATCCTCCATTGAACCAACCAAACATCGACATGTCTATAGGTATTTGTACATTTATCTATCCAGCCCTTCATCTGCTTCCATCAGTCCTTTGCACAAACCTATCCATCTGCATTCATCCAACCTTCGTTATATCCTTGCATCCCACAGACTTCCCTAATCTTCTGCCTTTTCATCTATCCGTCATTGCATCCACCTTTCCGTTCAATCTAGATCCATCCATCCATCCTCATGTTTATCTAAGGTCAAGTTAGGAGACGAGAGATAGCGGCTACTTACTTTTACACTTTAGCGCGGCGCTGTTGATCTGGCGGTTGCAAGCGTCGCACCAGTCGTGGTTGAGCCGCCTGTAGATGTAGTTGTGGCCCTCTCCCTTCTCTGCCTTCACCCTCGGGTCTCTCTGGTTGAAAATGGACCATGCCTCCCTCCTGAGGTGCTCGCTTCGCATCTTCACTACTCCCGACCTTGCCTGTGTCAGCTTGTCGACCGCCAGACCTTCCAGTTCGTCTGTCGGGCAGCTGAAGTTTGATCGCGCCGAGGCATTGCGAACTTCTTGTGGGGATGAAGACGCAGGGATCTTTGCCGTGTCCTTCACCGAGCTTCTCCGGCCGCCGGCACTGTGTCTGCGAAATATCCCGTTATTATTGTTCGCGTTTTCTCGGTCCATGTCCACAATCGGTCCGTCAATATTACTACGTGGCCAGCCGCCACGGCTGTATGATGCTGGAGGCGGCTCGTGATTGAATAACGCGAGCGATGCTGAGACTGCGGCTCTCCCACTGTCCACATCACTCGCTCTGTTTCGCGTGATCATCTTGTCCAGAGACCATTTGCGCGTGAATTTCTTCCCGTCTCTCGACTTCAGCTTGTGGAACAGTTGCTGATCCGAGTCGAGGTGGTGTTGAGCAGGGTGCTGTCCTAAAGTGATGGACGCCATGTCTTTCGGCTGAGAGTTGTATGTGGGCAGAATACAAACTAAATTGAAGCGCCAGCGGCGTGAGTGTGACGCGCGCACTGAATCAGCTGCGCGCTTTAAATGTCACTGGCTGCGCAAACCTGCCCCTTACAAACCCATGATGTTGTCACTTCTGTTATTACACTAAACATGAGAAGAAAATTTTCAAAATGCCAAGACTGCCCACCACAAAAAAACAAAACACAAAACAAACCACGATTTGGCGATCACTATTATTCCAGCTAAATAACATAAATATATATATTTTTAAAAACCGCATGAATAAACTTTGTTCTTACTGTACAAGAGTTTATAAGAATTTCATATGCAACTCTTTATTTTTAGTCAAAGGGCCCCAATAGACTTGCTTAGGGCCCCCTATGACGTGAAGACATCCCTGTGCATTTCAAATTTGTATTAACTATTTATGCTTCATTATCTATACTATTCATTGTAACATCTGAAATACACATAAATAATTACATACACAAACATATAATTTCATATAATACAATAAACCACACACACACACACAAATATATATATATATATATATAAAGAGAGACATATTACATACAGACTACATGTGTAGTCTACTTTATTACACAAAATTTAAATAAAAAAAATATTTTTCACCAGTTGTGTTTATATATTTATTAGCGCCTTATATAGTCTGTCAGGTAGCACTTCACATTTAAAAGGTACCTCTTACCTCACAATACAGAAGTGAAGAAGTTAAAAATACTAAATATTTAACATGTAGGTTTACAGACTGGCAAAAGGAGAGTTGATAAAATTCCATTTTAAGTAAAACATATGCAAGCTTTGACAGTGAACCACATCTTTGTCTCTGTAAGGTCACCATAGTTCCCCCTGAGTGAGGAAATCCCCTTAACTCACACTCTGTAACGTACCGTCAGAACCCTCCTAACACATCTTTCACTTTCCCTATTGCAATGATCTGTAATACAGCAAGGTATGAGTCTATTGACTCCTGTCAGTATTTGCATGATGATAATATTTTGAGTCACCTGCAGTTCAGACATTTTTCAAAAGCCAAGGTGAACATTGTCAAATAAACAAAACCTCCTCTAAAGCTCCACACTGTGTGATGCTGTGTTGTGATCAATAAACTAATTAAATTAGTGCTATTGAACAATCTCTCAAAAACAAAGCAGACTGAACTCTCTCTCTCTACC
>JAUMHR010000060.1:12049279-12067097 GCA_032361145.1 Enteromius fasciolatus | reverse complement strand
TGTGCGCTTGTTAGTACGGTCTTTTGAATGGCATCTGGGCTCACCATCATCGCTGTTGTGGATTTCAGAGGGAGCGTCAGGTGCAGGTTCATCCACTAGAGGGGGCTCAATGTGTGGATTATCACTGTTGAACAGACCACAAGAAACGTTTCAGTGAAAACCTCAATAAGACATTAGATATGACAACAACACAAACTTTAACCATTGCTTTCATACAGGTATATTTACTTGCAATAGAATTAATTAATGATATGAATTGTATTAAGCTACGAATTTCTATTTTAATATTTTAAATAATATCATCTATGCTTTTGAAAGATGTCTCTTAAGCTTTCCAAGGCTGTAAATTCAAACAGTAAAAGCAAATTTATTGTAAAGTTTTACAATTTTAAAGAACGAATTTGAATTAAAATGTATTTGAAATGACATTCTAAACATCTTTACTCTCTCTTTTGATCAATTGAATGCATTCTTGCGTAAACAAAGTAAACAAAAAAAGATAATAAATAAAAAGTGCACCACCAACAAAGTTCGACTAAAAGCACTTGAGCCATTTTTAAAAGCTCATAATCTTATTTAAATGTACTTTTTGTATAGATACATCCACTATTTCCCCCCATATATTTTTTGACATGTAGACGTATAAAGACTGCTATAGTAATAATGAGAAGGAAACAGCAGAAGGAAAGCTGAAATAAGCACACGGCGTAGTGAATGAGAACCAGTTATGATTCTCTCTGTCTTCAGGCCTGAAATAGAGTGAAATGCTTCTTTGAAGCAAAACAGGAAGCAGAGCTCAGATACGAGGATCAAAGCTGGACTTTCCTGTTGCCTCTTGACTCTAAACTGAACCTGCGCTCACTCAACTCAACTCTAGCACAGAATCTACTATGACTATAAAACACAGTGCTACTAATGCACAGAAAACGGCTCATTCCCAAGGTCGGGTGCAGATAACAACTCTGTTATGCCATTTACAGGCCAAGACACCCTCTCATACCCTAGTATTAATTTAGTAAAATATCCAGCTGAACAACCTGATCTTCTATTGAGCACTCAAGCAAAAACACTGCCTAATTTACTGCCATCACTCTACTAATAAAAGCTGCTCTCTCGTAACATATGCTGGAGGAAATTCAAGCTCTGTAGAGCGAAAGCACAGTGCTCTGCCCAGCTGGAATATCTCTCACTAAGACCATCCCAGTTTATTACATACATAGACAGTTGGCAAGCATGAAGCCTGGGCTAATGAAAAGCTTAGTTTGATTAGAAAGCAGCTTTAGACAGGAGGAACCTGAGGGTAATGACTGTATAATGTACTAATCTCTTCCTGGTGTGTGTGTGTAGGGAGATGCTGTCGGAGAGGTTTGGCAAAGTACATGTCCATCACAGTTTCTGTGAATCTTTAAAATGACAGACCGGCCTCATTGAGCAGTTAGTTTGGCTGAAGAAGATCCTGTGATCCTCCTGTCACTCCATCTGAGAGACAGAGTGGAGCTTTGATCTGGGCTATTACGGTAAAACGATCCATGTGGCTTCTTCACCCATGAGCAGTTTGTGTTCAGGGAGGTCAGAAGCTGCTGTGAATTTTAATGTCTTCCCCAGAGACACTGTCAAAAACTGCCTGGGTCATCTTTTTAAGGGCATCACAACTGTACCTAAACTGTCATCGTAATATGAAAGCAAAAGTATTTTTTATTTACTACACACACACAAGGTGCTGTTTAAAAGTTTAAGGGAGTCTCTTCTGCTCATCAAGGCTGTATTTATTTGATTAAAAATACAGGGAAAAAAAAAAACAGTAATATTGTGAAATCTCATCGTAGCATCTAATATTGGTTTGCTATTTTAATATACTTTATGAATCTAATTCAGCGCAGTATTACAGAAATAAATTCTTAGTGTTGAAACTGTTGTGCTGCATCAGTTGCATTATTGTTTTTTGGAATGTGGAAATCTTTTCTTGAAAAGAAAAGTCTTGACCATGATTTTCTATTCATTTAACACATCCCTCATGAACAAAAGTATTGATTTCTTAAAAAAAAAAAAAAAAGAAAGAAAGAAAGAAAGAAAAAATGTACTGATCTCAAACTTTTGAATAGCATTGTAGCATTGTTTTTTTTTTTTTTAAATAAATGCTGTTCTTTTTAACTTTTTATTCTTTAAAGAACCCCCCCCCCCAAAAGAAAAAAAATATAAAGCAGCACAACAGTTTCCAACATTGATTGTAAATCAGCATATTAGAATGATTTCTGAAGGATTATGTGACACTGAAGACTGGAGTCATGATGCTGAAAATTCAGCTTTGATCACAGGAATAAAATATTTTATTTAATATTTTATTTTATTATATATTTTAAATTATATATAAAAGTATATTAAAATAGAAAACTGGTTATTTTAAATTGTAATGATATTTCACAAATTACAGCTTGTTTTCTGGATTTTCTATTTTGATCAAATAGATGCAGCCTTGATTAGCATACAAAAAATAAAAATAAAAAAAGACTTATTGATCCCAAACTTCTGCCTGGCAGTAGTGCTGTTCCAAACAAACTGCATTCAAAGTAAAAAAATAAAATAAAATATATATATATATATATATTGTTTACACATATACAGCATATATAAATTTAAACTTATGTATATAAACATTAATTTGTTTCCCAAATTTGTGTTTTTCATATATAAATATTAAATATACACAGTATATATATATATATATATATATATATATATTAATCAATTGTGAGATGAACTAAAATCATTTTCTTTTTATTTTGGAGTGAATTATGACATTTTTAGATAATTTATTATTTTGTATTAGACTGCTCAAATGCATCTCATCTTCAGATTTAAGGCTATAAAGATGCAAATGAAGTTAAAATACTAAATGAAAAATGGCAATGGCATTAGTTTTTTATTTAAAACTAAAATAAAAACACAAAAACCACATTTATTAAAGATAGGTAAGCATTAATACAGATTGTAAGAATTATCGAATAGATTTTTAGGCTAGACTTATAAGCAAATCCTGGATGACTGAAGTGATCTGGTTGGAAAATGCTCAATCAATAGGTCTGAAAAGTAAGAATAGTAATTCCTACCAAGGCAGGATCTGAACATGCAACGTCTTAACTACAGTACATTGTTAACGTGCCTCGATTTTACGTGACCTAAAGCCTCAAGAAGCTGAAACGAGACTCTGACTATACCATGAGCTAAAAATGCATATCTCACCAGCTCAAAGTCTTAATTACACCGCCCATGTAATCCAAACAATCCCATGCACAAAAACCACATGAAATGGAGCCTGCATCTCATAAACAAACCTGCTGCTTTCTTTTCACGATGACACAGCAATCTAAAGTAATTTCCTCTATCACATCCAAAACAATACAGTAGGGCATTTCATTAGTACTTGGCCTTGAGCGGAGGAGGATAACCCCATTTTTAATTTAAAACACGGCCCTCATGATGGTGGTTTTTAAGTCTGGCTGCCTGCCACCGGTCTTGTTGCTTTCACTGTGACATCTTTTGGGAGTCTAAGTCATGTGCTGATAGCCGGAAATGTGTTTGTGCTCTCAACCACTGAACTGATGGCTTAAATCAGCATAAAATACGTTGGAACTTAAAAAGTAACTTACTCCCCGTAGAGTTCTGTAGGTCTTTATAATGTCTCTTTATCTTTATAATGCTCAGTCCATCATGTCTGACTGGTTCTGCATTAAATCAAGCTCGTCTGATCAACTCATTTCTGGTTTTGTGGTTCGGCAAAGCAGCTGCTTCAATAAAAAGTGGGGCCAGTATTCACTGCCTATAAATTTTGCCAAGATTATGTGATTCATTTTCATCCTTTCTTTTTTTTTTTTGTAACTAAATTCACTCTAGACTCACCAGTATTCCTCAGCGACTCCTCCGCGGTCGTAGATGGGCCCCTCTAGCTCACGGGGCCCTGGAAAGATGGTTTCATGATGGATGATAATGGTTTTGATGAGCTCGTTCACATGTGCCTGGCAGGAGACTTGGTCGTGGCCCTCAGGCACAGACATGAGTGTGGGGCCAAAGCAGATAGCCAGGTTGTAGGGGTCCATCATGTTGTCATCACTGTACTGGGACAGACTAGTTAAAAGGAGGAGGAAAAATAAGAGTAAAAATTTAAAAAAGCCAAAAATGGATATGTAAAGCCCACTCATACACCTGTTGGTGCCTTATTTGTTCCTGTTTGCAATAGCACTACTGTGATGTTACATGGTGTAGTACTGCTGTACTGAGCAACACTACTATTTTGTGACACTATGCTCGACTCACATACTCCGATAATAATTGCTTTGAAGGACTATACATTATTTAGATAATTAAAAAAACTACATATAACATTTTAACTTTCAATAAAAGTCTATTTTTTATTCATATTTAAAATTGCAGGCATTCTTTAATTTAATTAAGTCCTTAAAATATTGCATAATTATGTAAATGCATTTCCATTTTTGGTAATTAATTTTGTTTATTGTTTAAGAATTTTATAATATACACATTTTTACTTTGCCAGCCAAAAAACATGTTTAATATTGCTGTGATATTACTTTCAAAATTGAAGCTGTGATGCAAGAAATAAACAAATAAATGCTATTAGATGTTTATTTTCTAGTGTGTAAAGAAACGTATAAAAGTCTGCATCTCTCTCTCTGTCTCAGCCTCAGCCAGCCAGCCCCAGGCAGAGTGCTGTCATTTCTCAGTCTCACTTTAATTCCAACACCGAGAAATCCTGAATCTGTTCGCAATTTAACATCTTCAGTATATTTTCTTCATGTTGACAAAGTGTGGTGTGAAAAATGAAAAATGTAAGCCTCCATCTCATTCCAACAAAAACAGCCGACTTCTTGTTGGTTGTAACTAATGAGTGTAAATTAGAAAGTTGTCCATCTTGATAAGAAGAGCATATATTCTGACATTGGCGACTGTAGGAAAAGCTAAAAACCTCACATTTGACAAAAGGTGGCGCTGTAGGGTGTGCTCCTAGCTTTTGCCAGTGTCTAACTACCATTAATACTGATATGTGTATTGAGTTTTATGTAATTCTAAGCATGTTATCTGCCTCATAAACAATGTTAAAGTTTGACACGTTGCCATGCCAAGTAAAAAAAAAGCTCTTCTAAATATCCACTAAAAACAGCAAAATCATTGATTTTCCCACAATCCCTCACATACATCACAAAATATTTAAGTGATATTAAAGTGTTGGATCTTGATTGTTTTTATTTTTGGAATATACTGTATATATATATATATATATATATATAAATAAATAACTTACCCAAGGTTTACAAACCCAAGTTTGGGAAACCCTGACTTACTGTACATCAAAATTTACTGAGAAAAGCCTATATATTGACAATTATGTTTCTTCTTGCTTTTTTGGATGTTGCGTAAAGTTAAAAAGAAATTCAAACTCCCTTCTTGACACTGCATTCTTAATAAAGTCCTAAAAAAATTCTAAATAAATACTACACTACAACAAAAAAAGCTTACAAAATAGTCATACTATCCAGAAACATGTTAAAATAATCCCTGATCATATGACTGTTCTCACAGGGAGACCAGCTCCTGCTGTACTAATGTGAAAAACAGATTGAGTTCCAGGCTGAATCTCTATCTATACTTCCTCACAACAGCTCATTTATCATGAGCCCAAGCCAGCTTTCTCCCATTTATGTGCGTCTGTGAGACTTCTCTGAATAGTTACACCTTTTTATTGTTCCTTTCATAGTCCACAATATGACCACTACATTTAATTACTGAAAACTTGGATGGGTCTAAAATTCTGGGAGAGGTGTGCTTAACCGAAAGTGTTTTTGGGGTAACGGGGGGTTGGGATAAAAGCAGTAGAGGCTCCAAACCAGATTTATGAGCACCGGCGTCCTGCCCAGACAATTATAAGTGCATAAGAGCTTCAAATGACCTATCTCTCTTTGTTTATTTCTGACTACATTGCTATCTAAAGGAGTTTTCTTGATGTGTATCTACCTACAAACGGTGCACATGATTGGCCGTTATGCAGGCTAGAGCGCATTAGAGAGAGGTGCAGTTCTTCAGACACCTATTCTGGCACCTCCATTGACTTTTATAGCGGAGGAAAGATCTATCGGCTGTAGAGCAAACAGAGAAGCCATTCACCCAGGGCTACAGACGTCCAGCATGGGAGCACTAATGGTGGCTTGATGGCGACACCATATTTCAACACACATTTGCTTCCCCCTTTTGGCTGTGATACAAGGGCTGGAAAGGGTTCAGATGCTTTAGAAAAACCAGCATCTGGAGTAGAAACTAAGATCGTGTTGTGGTCTGGAGGGTCTTTCAAAAGGACCACAGGGTGGAAAAAAGTGGAAGAACAAGAGGCCGAGATACGGAGGGACACGTTCCAAGAGGCTTGAGTGCTTGTAGCCCTCAGCTGAGGTTGGGTACAGGCCAATCTTCTCTTTTTGGTAAAAGAATATTTAGATTTGTAGTAAAAAGGTCTTGTAAAATGGTAAGTTTAGATTGTACATAAGCTCTTTGTATGCTGGTTGAAGGTTAGCTGTAATAAATCATGGTAAATTGGCGCTGGTTTAAAGAAATTGCTCGCTCATATAATTCTGTCATCATTTACTCACCCTCATGTTGCTCCAAACCGCTAACTTTCTTTTTATTCCTTTATCTACTGAAAATCTCATACTGTATCTTCAGGGCTGCAAACTCATCAGGGGGAAAAAAATAACAAACTGACATATGTTACATTTTCTTTGCTTTCGAATGTTGAACCATACAGCTTTTTTGCCAGAAAAAAACAAGCCATATGGAGCACATTTAACTTAATTAAAGGAGTTTTTTTGTCTTTTCCTTTTAATAAAGGAAAGGAGCACCAGGGACATTCTGCAAAACGTCTACGTTGTTGTTCCCTGGATATTAGAAAGTGTTACGGGGTTGGAAGCACATGTGTGGGAGTAAATGATTGTGACAGACAAAATGACAGAAAAACAAAAGAACCGAATGACTTTGGTGGGAAAATTATTTCCAGACCAGCTTTGATCGGTGGAACTTACTGGTTGAGGAAAGCAAACAGGTATCGCATGATAACCAGGGTGTTGCTGGGTAGAGACAGCAGGACTTTGTGGATGTGGACAGCTCTGTCCTGGAGGTTCTCCATGGCTGGAAAAAACAACATGAACAAGAAGCAAGTTTATTTAGGACAAAAGCTCCTCTATTGTCTAATCTGGACTGCAGTGCGCACGTGTACAGTGGGTGTAGAAAATAATCGGACACTCACAGACACAGGACATTAGGTCATGGAAGACTTCCTTCGGAAAGAGGGCGTTCTCCAGGCCTCTGAAGTAGAGCTTCAACACTCCAGCGATGGAGTCCATATCGTGATCGTTTTGGTCCCCAGCCAGCGGGTCCTCACCTGAGACACGAGAAAGTAAAAAAACTATAAGAATGCAGACTTTATTTGAAATATATAACGGAAGGCTCAGCATGAGACAGTCTAGAGGGACTAACCTCTTTCAAAGGCGTTCTTAATATCATTAACTTCCACTTGAGAGCCAGACACCCTGAATATGCCCTCATGATGGAGACCTGTAGACATAGACATGACGTTATGGACAAAGAATAGACAGGACGTGTTGGACCAGTTTATTCTGGCCCTTGGAAGTGTTTGTACTTCATAGCAGATACTGATATAATCTTAACCATCTGGGTCTACTGAATATTCAGCGTCATAGCAAAAAATAATATATATATATATATATATATATATATATTTTATCATTTTATAAATAAACTTCCACTGTATGATAAAATACTAAATGTAAAAAAAGTAAAAAAATAAATAAAATCATGATAATAATAACAATAATAAACACATAAAAAATACACTATATTTAGTTTAAAGAACATTTTTAAAAATATTTCCTGATATTTCCAGATTTTCCATGACACCAATGATAAAATAAATAAATACAGTTGGGATTAAACTGAGTTGAATCCTCAGATTCTAAAAAAAAAACACTGGATAGTGCTAAAGGAATAGAAGTGGTGTATACTGTATGATAGAAAGATAAATGAAGCAGAACAGAACACTTTGTTCATTTCATCAGGGAAAGTCTAGAGAGCAGCACAGCAATTGTGCCCAGGAAAAGGAAAAAGAGAGAGAGAGAAAGCTCACCGTGTCGACTGATGAAGCGAATACAACTCTCTACCATCAGGGGAATGATTTGCCTGGACTCCTACAAGAAAGAAAAAAAAAAAAAGAAAACAAAATAAGAAGGAGAAAATATGCAGGTCTGTTCAGATGGTTCAGGGGGTTTTTCTGGACATTTTGCAGCACAGGAAACCTTTCTGAACAAGGGTCTCTGTTTCTCTGCAGAGTACTTAAATAATAATAATATTTGCAAAGGGAGACAGGCATCAGATTTTAAAAGGGATGAAAAAGCAGCACAGTTTGAGCCATGGGGGAATAGGGCAACGGTTGCTAGGAGACAGATTCTCTCCACAGATTCCTTTTGTTTATTTGGGTGAGCAGGAAAAGGCTGAGTAAAGTAGAATTTGGGCAACATCTCGCCTGAACTTTACTGCTCAGAGTTCAGCTCACAAAATTTATAAACATACTTACAGGGTTATAAAACATAATTTGTATTTTTTGTCCCCCACAAGTCTTTTGTTTCTCTTATTGTTTTTCTTCTAGTCACAGAAAACTATTCTTATATCATTATCCCTCACTAGAGGGCGACATGAACATTGGGGTGGTAAAATGAGGTTCTGCGGTGGGTCCTTTTCTTTGTTTGCCCATACTGTAGGGTGGTAAACCCCTGTAGGGTTTAGGTTGTAGGACGTGCAAACTAAATTTATCTCACTGGCCCATTTTACACATTTATCCCACTGCCACATGCACAATGATTGCAGGGTACTACTGCTTTATTACTGGCATATTACATATCCTAAAGAGACATGCACCGAGTACCAATTTATGGCCATAAATAGTAATCATACAAATACACATCACATGTAAGTAGGGTTGAGAGTGTTCAAATGTGATTCACATAGTCTCGTTTCAATTCCAGAACCATTTTTCTGTCATTTTTCAACCTTATTGACAAATTCTGTGCAAAGATTCTGCATAAAAGCATTCATAGGAACAAAATAAACTTGGACCATGTATACTGGTTATCAGGAGAGCGACTTCACTGAACTCCGATGTCCTTTATAAAAATAATAACAACAACAATAATAATAACAATAAATTCAAATAAATAAATAGTATGAATAATATTTATTAAATGAATAAACCGTTTTAATTCTATTTATTTATATTAATATTATTGTATTTTATATTTATTTAATTATTTTAGACAAATCATTTTAGTATTTATTTAATTTATTACTTATTAATATTATTTAATTTAGTTATTACATTATTAATAAAACTGATTAATTATATTATACATGTTTATAATAATTATTATTTCCTAAGAGTTGGCTTAGGGGAAGATTCAAAAGCACTGTCTCCATATAAATAGTTGCTTTCATTCTAGCTATATATATATATATATATATATATATATATATATATATTACTGTCAATATATATATATATATATATATATATATATTAAATAAAATGCAAAATAACACAAACAAATGCATGAAATAAATAAATAATCAATTACATCAATATAAATAACTCCATGCACAAAGAAATAAACAAATACTACTGTAATGCTTTGTCCTGCATATTGATTTCAATAAGAGTAACCGATCCAGAATCAATACTGGTGAAAATTACCTGTTTCCGAACAGTGGAGTTCCTCCGTCCGCTGATGGACACATGCAAGAGAGAGGTGGAAAGAAAAAGAGAAAGCTCTGTCATCACGATGGATCATTTTCCCTCAAACTGCTCTAATTTGCCTGTGGCCATTAGACCAGTAGAAATCTCCCTCCAGAGATAAGTCCTATTTTAATACACTGTTCTTAAACACACACAGACAGGCTTTCGGTAGTGTTTGTTGTGAAAGCACTTGTTTGGTCTCTTCCTTGAACTCTTGTTTAAAGGTCCATTCCCATTTCCGTACTCCATTATAACAGTAGAGTAAATCACAGACCGCTGGCCTCAATAAATAAATCAGCAGATGTGAATAAAAGATGAATATGTCTAGACAAGACATTCATCTATAAATGGCCCTGAGACATCTGCATGTGTGCTAAATTAATTCAGGAGGGCGTTAATGCTTGCGTCTTGTTTGGTTTTGTTGGTGTTCCCACAGCACTCACCTGGCAAGGCAGTAGTCTGTCTTCTGACCTGAATGGAGAGATACGAGGAGAAAAAAAGAGGAAAAAAAGAGAGGAAACAGTTAGACAGAGGCTGGATGTGTGAGGAAGAGGCCACAGCTGGACACAGTTTCCTTTTGGGAATATAACACTCGTCCCGCTTCTTGTCTGTCACGAGGATCTTCCTGTGGGACGTGACCCCAAAAGCTGGATTTACTAAAGCATTTTGATGTTAAAATCTGTTTTTGTCATTAGATTAAATAAGAAAGGCCGCTTGCGAATAACTCAGGTGTTTCCAATTTGCTCAACAAATTACGTCAATTTGAAATCAATCCAAATCCCAGTAGAAAAATGATGAAGGTGCTTTGAAGAAAAAGAAAGTGGTGTTTATCCATGCAGAACTGGAGTCTATTATCAGTATTGATTAATACTGGATATTTAATATAACATGCCTTTCCTAGAATTTTTACATTCAGATGTTATCTAATGCTTAATGCTAAATTTAATTTAAATATAATACATTTTTTTATGCTGTACATTATAATGATGAGCATATTAGAAGGACATCTGGATGGTCACGTGACACTGAAGACTTGAGTACAACAGTTCTACAAAATCACGACTTGAACAGATCATATTAGCTAGCATGCTTCTTTCACTACAGACTAATCAACACCATTGCTCTCTCCATCACACTTAATTATCTCTTCGCTATCATCTGTGCCATCAGCCTGATTCTGAGTTTCACTGGCACTGTTCACTGCTGAAAGTAATGTTCGGTCTGGAACGTGGGAGGTACATAAGAGTGAAAAACCCTCCAGGAAATCCCCAGTGTGCACTTTTCTTTCTTACACAGACACAGACATTTTTCTGTTTTGTAGCATGGCACATGACCTTTGACCTACAACATTCAGGACTGCCTGTGAGTGAGTGGATAAGATCATGCTATGGTCGAGGCACTGCCCTGTTTTACGCTCTGATGAGACTGATGACATCAGTACCCAGTACCCTCTCTGCCTGACATTGCAACATCCCACACATGCATATTAACCCTAACCCTACACATAAAAAAATCTACTGTATATCTATATCTACATATAAATATCTACATTACTGTTCAAACATTTGGGGTCAGTAAGATATTTAATGGTTTTTAAAGATGTTTCTTCTGCTCATCAAGGCAGATTAAAATCCAGAAAAAATATTTAATATTGTGAAATATTCAATTTAAAATAACTGTTAAGTCTAATGACAAACCACAGGCTAAATATACAACATCGTTTTGTTTATAAGGTAAGCATTTAAATCATTCACTCAAATAATTTTCTCAAAAACAAATTTTTGTTAAAAAAAAGAAAAGATTCAATCCAAGATGAAACAAGTGACTAGGTATGTTTACATACACTATTTGTCATCAATCTGAATTAATCCAATCTAATTTCAGATTTTGAATGTTTATTTGAACCTTAAAATTTGCAATCTGATTCACAAATTTTTTTTAAACAAAAACAAACAAAGTTTTTAAATAAAATTGAGAAAATATCTAGTTGGATTGTTTTATGAATTGAGAGATATACACAATATTGACTTACAACTTTGAGTTTATTTCTCACAATCGTCAGAAAGTAGTCAGAATTGTATCAGAACCAGGATTTTAAGATAAAAAGTTGCAATTACATGTTTTTATTATTCAGTGGCGTAAACGGCTTTCATATATTTCTTATTTCCGATTGATCCGATTTATTTTGTTTACACCACACTTTTTCATTTAATCAAGATCAAGCTCAGTTGGCTTAATTTAGGTGTTTACAAAGTTATTATTTAGTCGAAATTAAATCCAAGTATCGAGTAGTTTGGTTTCATGTAAAGCAAGTCTTTATGAACGACTCACAATGAATCATTTTCTTTCAAAACACTGATTCAGAGAACTGCGTGTGGCTCTGAAAAGTACAAACTTCGTTTTGAAGTATCTTCACTTAAGCAAAAAAAATTATTGGTACTACTGTCTGAAAAATAATTGAATTCAAATTAATGTGTGGCTTATTGAACAAAAGCAATATTACACCCCCAGTGTCCTACTGAAGGCATTAGCTTTTCCATTTAAACCAATTGAAGCTCATAAACCCACACGCACAAGTCACTTTGAGAAAGATTACTCACTTTCTCCTAGAGTCTTTTGGATCAGGTCATGTTTAGCCTGTAATTTGGTGATGAGGTTTCTGCCCTCCAGAAACTCCTTCAGTTTCTGAAATAGAGAATATAAAAAGTTTCAGCACAACCGTTCATCTCAACATTAATGAACAAACACTGCTGAGTATTTGAATAGCTATTAAGTAAGCAGTATAATCGATCTTCCTTCCTTTCCTCGGCTTTCTGGCAAAGCATCCTTCCTCCACCCCTTTCAATTTGCTGTGTAGTGTGGAGACTATACATCTTGTTGGCGTAAACATTAATTTCTTATCCACTGGAGCACAGGGAGGCATTGGATCTATGTGCTCTAATAGCTTATGGCTCTTTGGGGGCGAGAACCCTGACCTGATGGAAACCTGACAGCGCAGAGACAGATAGAGGAGTCAGGAGACGGATGGAGAGAAACCTGAACTGTGGAGGGAATGAGGGAGCTGGGTAGACAGATGCTTACGATTTCATCCATCATATATCACAGCCATACCAGCATTACAGTCATGCAAACTCAGGAAGGATAGCCAACACACGGAGCCATGCACTAGTGCTTTTGGCAGAAAGAGACGAGCTGAACGTACATAGGGAGTTAAAAAAAAATTGGAGAGCGGAAGATATAGGGGAGGAATACATCAGGATATGGTCTAATGAAGAGGATGTGATAAAAGAGCCTGTACAACATCAAGTGTCAAACCTCTGCTTGCGAATCTTGTGCTTCCATTGATCATATTTGTTCTTATTCTGCTCTATTTTGTTCTACCTTTTGTACCCAGTAGGGCTGCATGATTATGATTATATTATATTGTGGATTATTCCCTTTGAAATTGTATTTGCGATTATTAATTACGATTGTTTTGGATTTTTTTTTTAAAAGCAGCTGTATATTAGTAAAATCCATTTCTGTATGCTTTAAAGTCTTGGCTGACAAAAAGCTATCAAACAGAGTTCACTGAACACCATAGCTTTAGCTTTCACACCATATGTGGCTAAAATGATAAAAAAAAAAAAAAAGAACCTGCCATTAAATTGGCTCCTCAACTACAACAAAATTAAACAGTAAAACGATTATGAAACCAAATAACTTATAAAATAGTGAAAAAGCCCAAAAAATAAATAAATACAAAACATAATAATATAATAAAAAATCTAAAATTGATGTAAAAACAAAACTTATAATAAATGAAATAATGTGTTTGTACACAAATCTGACTGAATAATAAATAAAATTATTTTGTGAGGTTGAACTAGAAACATTAAAAAAAACTACAGATATAGAAAACAATATTTGTTTTATTATATAACAGAGTTGACAACAACACGCCGATGTGACCAGTCTCCCTCACAAAGTTGCTGCAAAGTGCTATTAGTGGCTCCCTGGCCATTTCTATAATGCTGCTGCTGTGTTCTGGGTATTTTGTATATCTGTCTGGAGAACAGAATTCCTCTGTAATTTTATTTGTCGAATTACAGCACAGTTTCAGTTGTCTACAATCAAGCAGAGATCAATGAACAGCAGTCATCTGCAGCAGTCTCTTCTTACAGCAGTCTTTTCAATCAAAGGCTTCTTAAAAGACTCTGAATGAGCAGAAAGGACATTAAGCTCTATCTCAAACACTCAATCTCTTATCTCTCCCTGCATCACCCTTCCTTTCCCATTTCTCTTTCTGTGCTTTCATTCCCCCAGTTACAGATTTCCCACCGTCCGATCCTCCACACCCTTTCTTCAATCCTGTGACCCTGTATTAATCTGATTTCTTTCCTTCTCCATCTCATTTACCGTGAAATAGAACTGTTCTGTCTCCTGCTGGTTGGCTCGTCTTTTGGCCAGGCTGGGTTTGCTCATGAACGACTCAGACACAGTGGACTTGACCGATTCCATTGAGTTACTGTGGTGGAAGCAGTCAGTCACATCAAAGTCCTCAATGGTCACCATGTCCTGGATAGTCTGCAGAGTGGCCTCCATCGTCTTCTTTACCTGGAGAAAGAGTATGCACATTATAACGTACAAAATACACAAGTGAAATGAAGTAACAGCAATTTCTACTACTGTTTCTACTACAACTGTCTTCTTTTCTATTAAAAGCATTTAAGCATTCTTAAAAATAAAAGATAAGAAACAAAATAGCATATGATATTGAGATTTTTTTAACCCGTTGAATTAAGTTAGTTTTATCAGACCACTGGCTAATAGATTTTTTTATTATTCAGGAAAATAACTTGTTGGTAGATTATTATTTTAAAGCAAAAAACAAAGGTTAGACCAAATTAAAATTTAATGTACTTTGAAGAAAAAATGTTTTAAGGATGTTTAAATATGTAAAAAAAAACAACAACTGTTGTTCTTTTTAATATCACGAACATATATATATATATATATATAACATAAACTAAACAGAACACGTAGAAAGCTTTTATGAAGCACTAACAATAAAAAATTAACACTGTTACACTACCTCCCTAGTCCAAACAATTCTATTTAAACCTTTTTACCACATTTTCTGTTGATGGATTTTGACATAAATGTTTAACACTAATGTAAAACTTTTATTGGTAGCTTAACATTTGATCAAATTAGCCATAATACTTGTCATGGGTTTGATTTAGGCAAAAGTGTCTGCTAAATGTACAAATGTAAACAATTCAACTGAATAGAAATACATGGAATTAGGAATGTATGAGTAAAGACGACAGCCGGATCAAAAATGATTTGACTCAATCAACGCTTTGATATGAAAAAAGTTCAATTTTGGACAGATGTAATATAAACATTAAGAATGAATATGCACAAATTTGTTGTGCACATTGTATTTGTTGTCACCTCTTCATTCTCTATTTTCAGTGTGGACAGACGGGACTGTAGCTGCTGGCATCTCTGGATCAGCTCTCCCTGCACGGGCTGCTGGGCACACAAATGTCCCACCTGAGAGAGATAGACAGAAGAAAGTGCTTGAGAACTTCAACAACATAATGAAGGAGAACTAAAGCAAGCCCATCTCCAGCACTGATAAAGCTGATGTCCTAATTTGTGCTGAAGAACAGAGTGACCTGAGCAAGCTTCAATCCGCCTCTTCTTCACTCTCTTTCCCTCTCTCTCTCTTTTTTGCCCATAACAGCTGGGGAACATCTGGCTCACTGTGGTCCACCCTCTCCCTGAGGGCTGAACACATGACAAGGGCACACGTGCACTGGGGAAAACCAGCTGCTCTGTTCATCAAACACATACAAACATCCAGGACCCCTGATGCAAGTTGGCTAATTACAAACACATCAGCACAAAGTTCAGCACAGCAGAAAAACATTGTTTATTGATTTCACAGAAGAAAAAAAAAGTAGTACATTTAAAAATGTTTAGGTTGAGCTGTGGTGTCTATTTTTGTCAATGCTAAAATACCTTCTATCCCAGTTTGATATTCACTTTGTGCTTCAACTTCTGCATGATTCAATACATACATTTCTGCACTTATAAGGTTACAGTAGCAGTCTATTTTCCATTTTAATAGAGAATAATGTAAAACATAATAACTGGACAGTCTAAATGACAACCTATGGTAATAGAGGGCTGAAGCAAGTGTGTTCTCTCAGCAGGCATGTCTGTCACTATGAAACCATCTGATTGAGCAATGCTTCATTCCTCTAGAGGTGTCTGAGTTTGTTTGGACATGCAGTGAGACACAGTCTTGCAAGAGTCACACATAACAGCAGGGCAAATCGTCTCAGAAAGACAATGCTGATCGTTGTGTAACAGTACCGACTGGTATTTAGCAAAGCTGATTTCTTGATATCATCAAGATGTTTGATATTTTGGAGCAAAAGCACTTGGCATCAATAAAGCTGCTCCTCAGTTGCCTAAGAATGTCTGCGTGTCACTGTTTACCCACATTGTGAGTCTGCTGTGGGTATATTACCATCACTACATATTCCATTACTTCATTTTACCACTGTCATGCCATAACCAATAATAATCACACTGACTGACCATATCACCCATGTGAGACTGGAAGTCGAAGCGCATCGGAGGACAGAAGACGTTGTTGTAGGTCTCCATGAGCCTTTGCTTGTCTGCGTTAGCCTCCAGGTTCTCTGCAGCATTCTCAATGGTCTCTAAACCACCGTGCTTGGAAGTCTCCACGTTAAACTCAGCTGAGAGGTAGGTACGCAGTGCACGGTTCAGGCTGGCATGGTAGCCCAGGTCACAGCACTGAGAGAGGGGGAAAAAAATAGGGTGTATTTTTAAGCTGTGAATTGAGAAACCTAGAGTATACAATATCTGTGAAATTGTAAGTGAATTTCATTCAAAGGAACTTGAAGTAATTTTATTAGCACTAAAAATTGTGAAAAAAAAAAAATACAAATAGCCCTTTTCCCTTTGTAGTCCCCCTGAAGACCATTTTTGTCTATTAAACGATGCATAGCTAAAACTTAATTTCCATGCTCTGACTGCTTCAAATGAGGACTACTCAAATTAAATCCATCAGGTCCTCATTCAGACAGGAAGGGCCCCCGTGTGCCAACGTTGATGGTAATACGAAGAGGAGATTACAGCATTTTGTGGGTGCCTTATGAGGAGTCTGATGTTGATTTGGTGGGACAAGTGGGCCCTCTTGCGGAGCTAACATGAGGGGTTGCTACAAGTTTACCTTCAGGGTCACACTTGAAGAAAGAAGGCTGATGAGGCAGCACACTGTCAGAAGGTATTACTACATTGTGGGACACTGTACATGGGCATATTTAGGGCATTACACTTTAACACCCTTTAGGGTTACACAGTACACTTGAATAAAATATCAAAATACAAAGATCTGAAAAAGTTCGCTCACATGACAAGAAGAATAATAGACCGTTTAAAAAAAGTGATGTCATTTGTACATTTTAAGTGTTGAAATTTAATTACTTAATGTTTACATTTTCATGACCATACGATGGCTCAAAAACTTAACAACTACCTTATTATAACTATTAGTAAGCTGCAAATTTAGAACTTATTGAGGGAAAAGTCGTAGTTAATAGTTAAAGAAATAGTTCACCCAAAAATGAAAATTCTGTCAGCATATACTCATCCTCAAGTAGTTCCAAATCTGTATGATTTGTTTTATTCTGCCGAAGATTTTGAAAAAAGCATGTTACTGGGCTGTTTTGGTCACCATTGACTTCCATAGTAGGAAATAAAACATACTACAGTATATAAGTCAATGGTGACCTAAAACAAACTTTTTTCTAAATATCTTCCTTTGTGTTTGTCAGAGCTAAGAAATTCATACAGGTTTGGAACTAAACTTGAGGGTGAGTAACGTGTTGACAGAATTTTCCTTTTTGGAGATACTTTTCCTTTAACAAG
>JAUMHR010000060.1:12029390-12041928 GCA_032361145.1 Enteromius fasciolatus | reverse complement strand
AACTGTTATTTACATTTTTCAAATTGATGTAAAACAGTTCAATTAAGCATAGAATTCTTTAAAATAATAACATATATTTCAAATATAAATTAAATTGCTGTGTAATGTCGAAATTCCATTCACTTCACTGAAGACCAAATTACTATAATGAGCTTTTATTGTATTAACGCGTAAGAGACGTCATCAAAACTATTTTTTATTGAATTAAGGCATATAATGAAAGCAAATCATGTTTGGCATGTGCATGGTGGCCTGGAAACAGAGCACATTCTGTGTATACGTTTAGGATCATTTCTAAATACTGAAGTGCATTAGTACTAGAAAGTGAATCTATTTGTCAGTGGAGACTGAAGAAAGAGGAGAAAACCTTTGTTAACCTTTTCTTAATTTAAATCCCAAACACACATAATTAGCAACCATAATCCCATAAGGAAACACACATAGACATATGAGCTCTTGTTCCAGGGATTCATAAACCCCTAAACAACCACTCAATATATAAACACCTGTTGCAATAACATCACTGGAAGCAATCTCAGACCAGTAGATCTCTCCAGTGAAAATGCCTAAAAATACCTGCAAACAAACATCCTAATACATTATTTATGAGAATGTTGTCCCATTGATGTTCAGAAGCATCTGGTCTCTTCAGAAGTTTATCAGAGAGAGACACTAAGGGTTTGTCTCCAGTCTGCCCTGCTGGTTTCCCAAACTCAACTTCAATAAGGAGCATTTGATGGATTTATTCAGCCTTCTCTTTACATTAGGAGTGTTAGGTCTAAGCTACTACTTTCCACTTTTCCTTCCTCTCTTGTGCTCCGCCTCTCACAGACACACATTACACTTCCCCTCTAAGCAGCATTACATTCCCGCGGTGAAATAGATCTTCAGGAGTGCGGTCGGAGCAGGCAGAGCTGCCTTTATCCATCTGCTCAGAGACATACTCCAAAGACAACAGAAAAGAGCCCAAAAAATGGGAGTAAACTATTGATTTTCCATGAAGGCCTCTATAAATCTATTGGACAACAGGGGAGAGGCACCGGGACGGGAGGACATGGATTTATGAGCCGTAATGGTGAGATGCACTTGTTAAATGAAAAAGATCACACGTTTGTCTGAGAGCTTGGCAGGAGATTGGCTTTGGCTCTGCACAAATCTGTCATAGAAGCATCACTTTGGGGTGTGTGTGAGAGGATTGGTTTACTGGCACCCAACATCAGTCACATGTCAAAGGATTGCTGTTATCTGTAAGGGTTGTCCTTCCGCCTCCGCTACTAATTCCCCCAACAAACAAGAGCATGTAGTTGAATTGATGAAAATCATCTGCCTTAATGTAAAAAACAGAGCAAAACCAAATGAAAAGCATTGTGCTCGGAATGATCAGAGACACTTATTCAGCTGAGAAATGCTTGAAAAATCATAAGTAGTTCATAACATGAATAATGTTTGTTGGTTGGAGTCCAAAGCACAGCTAATATGCCACAGTTTATTGTCTTTTACCAGTAAAGAGAAATATTTTCGATTTATTTTCATCATAGCTAGTGTCAGTGGCACTAACTGAGGTTTTCCAAACATGTCTATGAACCAATATTAAAAATCTTGCTGATACAGACAGGTTAATAATTATTTTTTTTAAATAAATGCCAGATCAACAAACACTAAAAATGAAAACATTTATGAAAAATTATGATTTAAAAATCATAAAAGTATATAAAGTATGACTGATATTTATTTATTAAGTACTTATATAAAGTAAATATTACTAAATTTTAGTTTTGTAATTGAGTTTGTTTTTTTTTCCTCCTTTGAACAAAACACATTTTGGCTATTTAATTTATGCAGTTGTTAAAATATATGGGCAAAATGTGATTTTTTTTTTTCCAGCAAAGATCCAGATGTTGGCATACAATTATTTTGAAATATATATAAAAATAGAAAACAGCAATTTAAATATTCCTTTATTTTCTATCTAGATATTTTGTTCCCAAAACTTTGTTTCTCTACTGTTTGCTGCCACATTAAATTAAGTAGAAATTGCTTTGCAATGTTTAATTGTAAATTAATTAATTGCACATTACACGAGAAGGTAAAAGTTGCTATGTTTCTCATCATGCACTGATTCAGGGGAACAGGATTCGACATCCCAAATTCCACTGCCAAAACTTCTCTCTCTCCACTTTTAAGAGTGTTTCCTTTATTGTGTGTCTGCGCTTATGGTTCAATAACCTCCTCTGGACACGGCTCCCTTGCCTGTATTTGCATATAGAGTGCAGAATTTCTCCAGCATGTCATAGCGCTTTTAAGACAGGTGGGAGGTGTATGGCACTGGGACGTGGGGTAAAACTAATCGCACAGACTTCAGCGATTCCTGGGAAGCCTCTAGAGAGAGGCCGGCCGGGAGCGTTCAATTAAAGGACTGCTATTCCTGCAGTACAGAGGGCCGGGTGAGCTAAACTACAGAAGAGAGAGACTGGAAGAGTTGACGAGAATGTTGATAAGAAGGTTCATCTCTCTCTCTCTCACGGGAACCAAGGAACAGACACAGAGACAGCGGGAGAAAAAGAAATGCTGATTGGGGTTTGAGAGATTCTTGCTGCAGAGGGGAAAAAATTGAGTTAAGATTGAGGCAAGCCACTGAATGTGGAATTATAATATAACAGTATAATTCTACAAGCAGGCCTACACACTTTCAATTGACAACAAACTCTTAATTAAAAAAAAAAAGTTAGATATAGAAATTAAGTATCAAAATATTAAATACTTGAATAAATAGTAAATACACATTTTCTTACAAGTAGAAGAATTTTTATTGGAGATTTTTCCATCTACAGATTTTTCCCTTTTTGCCTATTTAGCAATCAGATCTCTGTATGAACAAATACAAAGACCCCTAAACAAGGCCATATCTGCAAATGAAACCTTTTTGTAAATGGATATTTATACATTTGAACTAGCCCCTAATGACTACACTACATCAAGTACGAGAAGCTGCAAAAGCCATAGGCACAAGTGGAATGCAAAAAAAACCCCAACATTTTTGTGGTTTTTTTTTTTTTACAAATTTTTTTTTATTTTTTAATGTAATGTAAATATAATGGGTGAGATACTGCATCACAGAAAATGATTGAGGTCATACACATATGTTTCGCTATTAGTCTATATATTGATTATTGCGACAGGCCTACCACATTCTTCAAAAAACTTTCTTTAATGTTCAACGGAAAACCAATTTTTACAGGTTTGGAACATCAAGAAGGTGAGTTACAGCATTTAGCATTTTTGGAGGTTCATTCATCCTCTAAAGCTGGATATAACCCTAAACAGCCCAGACTGAACTGGATTCACCTGGACAGTTAATGGACACTGGAAAAGTGTTATTAAGAAAGCATCTCTGGGTCCAGATAGCGAGCGACCTGAATTCCTGCCTGTCTAACCAGTCTAGACAAGCCAAGAGGAATGAGACACCAAAGGCTGGATGCTGTCTTGCATCTGAGCAAACATGCCAGGTTGCAAATTTTTTCTTGATAGAGTTTTAAGATTCTAATCATCTCAGTTTTAGTTTTAATGAGCATAAACATGCATAAGAACCCACAGAAGATAGGTTACGAACCAAACTGCTAACAAAGAAATGTCACTGTCCTAAATTAAAATAAATATTGATAAATTATAATATATATATATTACAAATAAAATTAAATAATTACACTAATAATCAAGTGAGAAGAGAGAGACTATCAGTTGAACTAACAAGCAAGTAAAAAATGAGGGCTCAATCTCACTGACCACTACAGAGGCTTTAGTAGAGAAATCGACTGGTGTGCAAAGATGAATGTCACCTTTTTGAACAGACGTCCTGAGTCCTCGCTGACCTGGGCGAAGCGTGGAATGATGTTGTTGAGGTAGAGATCGCTGAGAGTGGCATGGTCTCGACTCTCTCTCTTTACCTGAGCCAAGAGAAGGTTCCAGCAATTGACTGGAGACAGAACATTTTGCTCTTTCCTGCAGAGAAGAGTAAAGAAAAACACGTTTTAATCATTTATCATACAGTAGAGCAGGAGAGAGTCAGTTAGAAGAAGCTGTTAGAAGAAAAATACATTCTACAAAGGCACATTTGCAGTAGCCACAAAATAGCTGCAAAACAACTTTAACCACAATATAATCAAAAGGAATCTCATATATATATATATATATATATATATATATATACACACATATATTTTTAATAATCAGTGTTTTCCCAAACAATTTTATATAAAAAGAGGAGAAAAGTAGGACTTAAATATTCATGAACCAGGGGCGGAGGTACAGATTGACAACTTGCCCACCCAGTCAGATCTATGAAAATACACAGAGGCGCACATAATTGGGTTGCATTATTGAAAACACCCGATCAAAAAGTCGCACAATAGCTACATCAATCACTACGACACCGACATTGGCTCCGGTTTTTGTTTACACAGAGCTTGTTCCCGGGACTGAACCCGGTAATGTTACTAGGTCCCCAACCCAGGATCTATCCCGATTCAATCCTGGGACAGGTTTGCGTTCACACTGAAGGCACCCCGGCACTTTTCCAGGACCAACGTGCAGTGTAAAAGGGGCTACGGTATAGTATTCAGTAATTTCTCAATAACACATCTAAAATGATCTTGCTGGTGGTAAAATTTATAGTATTTGCGGATTTATTTAGCAATTTTGGACTATTCAGTTTCCTGAAAATATTTTAATATGCAAAAGTCTCATCGCCATCAGTATTCAAACAGCCAACTGTATTTAAAACCTAATGAGTTCAGATCACTTTGTCGAATCACTGTTAACAGCCCTCGAGACAAACATGTCGTTGCTACAAATAAATCAGCTAAAAAAAAAAAAACCTCTGGACTCCTGCTCTGATAGAGAATGTGCCAAGGATGTCAAAGGTTACTCTAAACTGTCTTAGTACGGTCAGGAAGGGTACACAAGCATATAGATCGCTCCTGATAAACCTGTTGCCCTATATGTGAAGTTCACTGATGGATTACAGAGCAATGGATGTCACACCGAAGAGGAATTCTGTTAAGCCCTGCGTTACTCTGGGCATATGCTGCAGGGATGGACTCAGTGGCCTGTGCATGCCAGAGGAGACAGCTGATGCTGAGGGTCCTGTAGAAGCCAATGAGGTGGGACCCGTTCCCTGCTGCTAAAATGCCTCTGAACGGGTGGGGCAGAACCTGATGTTTCTTCAGACCAGACAGTCTGAAATGTCTGGAGAGAGGGTAGAATCAGGAAGGACTGGATCTAAAGAGCCCGCAGACAGCATCCGGCTGTCTGTTAATGTTTTACTGACTGTCTGTTTACAGAAGCACAGCTAACACATGACCTTGGTCCTGCTGTTAACTGGAGTGCAAAGCATCTGTGTGAAGTAAAACGGTTATCACATGTACCCAAACAACAAGCAACCTTCAGAGTTCTGCAAATGTGTAGATTAAAGGCCTAAACAACCTGTGACCTGTAAAGTCAAAAGAGAGGTCCTCCCTAATTTAAAAAACACTGCCACTATAAAACAAATAAATGTCATACACTAAAGTTTTATTTAAACAATTGCATTCAGCAAGGACAAACTCAGCAAAAGGGACAGTAAAGACCTGTTACAAAACATTTATTTTTTTTACATCACACAGCACTATAAACATCATCTGAACCCGTTTTAGCATATTTCCAAAATAACAATAATAAAAAAAATACATATTGTGGTCTGAAACAAAGCACTGCTGATGTCCTGAAGTATTCGGAGTCTAATGAACCTCAAGTGAAGTACATGCACAGATGTGTATTAACACTTGTCTGACACCAGTCCTCTGTGCTCAAGAGCACATTGGATTAATCATCACTCGACGGGGATCCTGTCTCTCTGTACAGGACATTCCCTCTGGCTTCGCCTGCCGACAAGACTTCAGACAGACACTCCTCCCAACAAGTTCAAAGCGAGGGGAAATCAGCCAGCATTCGGTGCTCACCGGGGGGGCTCAGTGGAGGTACATCACAGCCTGTTCTCCAGCTCAACATCTGTCAGTGTTGTGGAAAGGAATGGATGCATCTCACTTCATCTGCGCCCATGTAACTCTTTTGATGATGGGATCGGATTTAAAAAGAGCAAATATACTGTCGTCACCAAACATCAAAGTATTTCAGCAGATGATAAAGGAAATCAACAGAGATTTACATCGTAAGCTTGACCGAATCCTCAAGCATTGCTCATTACTCAAATCAATGTGTTCTAATATTGCTCATATGTTCAATTACGACTGTTGTGTTAAAAGAATAGTTCACCCAATTTTTTTTATTTTGTCATTAATTACTCAACCTCATGTTGTTTCACACCCATAAGACCTTTGTTCATCTTGGGAACACAAATGTAAATGTTTTGATGAAATATGAGAGCTTTATATCTCTCCATTGACAGCAAAGCAACTACCACATTCAAGGCCTAGAAAGGTAGTAAGGACATGGTTAAACTAGTCCATGTGACATCAGTGGTTCAACTGTAATTTTATGACGCAACAAGAAAACATCGAAAATAATGACTTTATTCCATAGTTTCTTCTTTTTCGTGTCAACCTTCACCATGGCTCTTGTAAATGCATGGTGGAGACTGACACTGAAGATTGTGGTATGTTGCATTGCTGTCTACAGGGTCAGAGAGCTCTACTGGGATAACATTGTGATTATTAAAGTATCAGTAAATTAAAATAAGTAAAATAAAATAAGTAATTAAGTAATTTTTAAAAAGCTGAATACGTATGGAGAGCTTTACAGCAGACCTACTGAATAAAAAGAAGCAGTACACAAGAAGCGGTCACAATTCATCTACAACTGGAAGTAAATAAGTATAGTTTGTTTAAAACGCTTAGGTGTGCACGCCACAAAATGTTTCTCTTCAGCAGCTTTCCCAGACACCCTTTCTTCCCATTTAAACAACAGCGGTTAAGAAGTGTAGCAGAAATAATTGCTTTTGGATGTTGTGGAGGCTACGACTGAGGTAAAGAGTGGAATGAGATCTCGATGTTTGCTCTGCCAATGATCGCACAACATGCTGGTATAAAGCAACACTTGAGGGAAGAATGAAACTGGTTCGAGCATGTAGCAAAAAGTGCCGCAAAAATAAAGGTCTTGCACAACAACGGTTCAAAGAAGGCAAGTTCCTGATGGTAAACCTCAGAGATGTGTGCCAAAAAGTGGTGGGAACACCTCTATTAATTGAAACAAGGTGTACAGCATATAACGCAAGGAACATGAGAAAACAAGAATATGCAAACAAAACAAATCATTCAATCTCCACAAATACCAAACTGGGTGTTAAAAAATAAGAATACAAAAGTGAAACCAACAGTCTGACGATTGTTGCATGATTAAAACCAACTTGAGGCACTGACAGCCCTGAGAAACATCCTCCCAAACGCACTAATTTGCTTTTTCATATGCAAAGAAGCAAAACATGCTTAACCACATAAGATGGAGTCCTTGGAGAAACTCAGTTCCTCTCGAGGAATGAACAAAGGGGAGTTGATGAGATTAGCATGGCCTCTTGGCTGACGGAAAGTGTTCTTAAATGGGCATTCAGACGAGGGAGCTCCGGGTCATTTCTGGAAGGCCATGAAAAAGCTGAGGTCACATGAGCGGAGGAATTGCCCAATTAACAGCAAGGTCATCGCAGACAGAGTCTGCCTTTCACCAAAGGAACGCTCCACAACGCCAAGAAGGGCTAATTCCTAGGTGACATACACAAGGGACGTGACATGGTGGCATGTGAAGAATTTTAAGAGACGAAGAATATGAAGAAATTCTTGACTTTTAGTTTGAGTAAAAGGATGTGAATCGATACTCACCAAGGTTGCATTAAATTAATCAAAAGTGAATACATTTTACAAAAGATTTCTATACTTTTTTTTTTATTAGTCAAAGAATGCATCTGTATCAATTCGAATAAAACTAAGAAATGTTTCTTATGTGCTAAATCAGCAAAAGCGTGGAGTAATGGCTGAAACATTTATGTTAAATTCCACATCAGTCATTAGCTTAGCAGTGTACTAAAATCTGAGTCTGTAAACCGTGAAGAGTGTTCGCTTCATTCAGTCTTGGTTGGAAGGTACATGAGAAGACGTTGAGGGGAATTCTTCACCCTGGTGAGAAGTGTTTTACAAGGCCTCGGTTTCTGTTCAGACATGATGCTGGGAAGACATCAGTCAAGCTAGTCAGACTGGAGAGGAAATGAAACTTGCCTTGCCTGCTTTCTCTTACTGTCACACACTTACGAAGAATAGGCAAACACACCAGACAAGACGGACTCACTTCCTCTAGTCAACTAACCCTAACATTATGACACTAGTATATGGAAGTCTAAAGTTGACACAATCCATTGAACATAGTCCATTGTCAGTTAATGTGTCGATTTCGTACTGTAAATTTGTTTAAATATACTAAATTATAAATAAATAAAGGAAGGTGGCTCTTTTTTCATTGGATAATGAATGAACTAAAATGCTAGACTTTGAAATTCAAGACATTAGGAAGTGAGGTAACGTCACATGACAATGTTTTAAAAACTTTGAAATGACGAAACCAGCATTGACCCTAACCACTAAGGGGGAACATGTTAAGAATTGGTTAGAAGTGTAATCTTGGATCAGCGCTCAGCAGAGTGGACCATTAAGCATATGACACAACGCCGCTCCTCTGTGGCACCAGTGTAACCGCCACCCCTCCTATTTGTCATGAGTCCAGACGTTGTGGTGAGTTTCAGTTGCTTCTTTGTATCAACTCAATCCATTTGTAGAAAATCAGGCATGCTAGAAATTCGGTCAGTGCCATGGTGTGTTATCATTCCAGACCGCGTGTTTCTTAACCATGCTGTCCATTCATTGCCGGTCAACTCGTCATCGGGCCTCCTGCTGGTTTGCTGAACAAATGACGCACACTGTCATACCACACATAGAGGAGCCTTTTGAACCCTTGAGTGGTAGAACGGAAGGCATCGAGCTGAACTCTACCCTGTAATAACATAAGCAGTATATCAGTCTCCAAAAGATCCCCACAGATACCCTTCAGTTTGTGGGCCGGGCCTCACAAACAGCTACGTTCTTCTGGAGGAGCGGGACCGGAAAATACCTTACATTCCTTCGTGGCATCATCGTCCCAGATGTTGCCTTTTGCCTGTTGAACATACGGATGTTGGAGCTGGATTCCAGGGGCTCAGGGGACCCATGGAGGGCAGGCGATGGTATTTAGACTGGACAAGATTACGAGCCGATTAGAGAATCTATTTCAGCGTGGGTCACTGGTATCAGGAAGGACATAAGCAGGGGTTACTGCAGATTTGGTGGGGGGGACTGGGGGTGTAATGTGGGCCTAATGTAGAAGAAAATGCAAGAGCTATGATGAAATTTGAGTTCTCAGAGAGGAAATGCAAGAAAATCTTCTTCACTTATTTGTTTACATCTATCCATTATTATTACTTTATTATTGAAAAATGCATTTTGATTAAAAATTAAAAAAATTTGAAATTTGTATTATCCAATAATATTTATTATTATTAATATTATTATTTATTACACTTATTGTTATTGATTATAATAATTGTTTTATTATTAAATAATTATTTCTATATTGTTCAGGGTCATATTTATATATTTTATTTTTATTCTGATATTTTTCAAATAACAACAACAAACATAAATCTGCTTTATTATTATTATTTATTAATATTAATGCATTTTATTTTTACTTCATTAGTTCAATATTTTTGACAAATGTGTTTAAAAGTAATATTATTATCTCATGTGCACCGTGGTCTGATAAGGCACAGAGCTGTCACACAAAACTGCTCTCAAAAAAAAAAAAAACATGTGCTATCTATTGATTATTTCTAGAAGCTGTCAGAGCCGTATGTTGACTTTCTCAGACCCAGCCTCGAGCACTTAAACCATTATATTAGGAACCGAAGTCAAGTGCAAACACAAAGAGCAAAATAACGTGAAAAGACAGAGAGTGAAAAAGGGAAGGAGCAAAAAGAAGCACATGACAAGGTGGAAAATGAAAGAAACAATGAAATGAAGGAATAACTTCAAGCACTGGATATCCCCCATGTCAAAACAATGCCTGGGGCAAAACTGCCAGAAAGAAACCTGTCAAGTTACGCACACTAGACCCTGGAAAACAACTCAAATCCAGTCCAACCTATTTACACAGCAAGCATGAAAGGATGACAGTGTGTCACTGCAAATACAGGCTGTTGGGAGTTGCAAAAGCACCTTGATAATGTCAATGCAAGCAAAATTTCTGCTTTATAGCGCTCGGGAAGACGTCCTAAATATTCTCAACAAATACTGCACTCATTTTTAGACATGCAGGCTCTGTCATAACTCACACATCAGCCAGAGCAAGGAAGTGCACTTCAAACTTTAACTTTTAGTTGGTCTTTAAGCTTATCTTTGGTAATTCTTTGAGGATGAGGTTACCACATCCTCACAAGATCAAACTGAATCCAACAGGATCCGAGCGTCTGCCGCAGAGATCCGTTTAGACAGTATATAACACTGATTAATAGGCTCTTCGACGGAATATCCTGTCATAATGACTGCCGTGAGACTGCACCATTCTCAAAGCTCGCTAGTAAGTATCGGGAACCCTGCATTCATTTAATACCAGGTCTTCAGCATAATTGCCACTTGCCTTTCTACACAACTAAGCTTTAAAAAGCCAGTTTAAAGACTAAACCTATGTATAAAAATGACATCAGGGTCATCCAAAAGCTTGTTTTGTTTCATGCTAAACAATAAAATTAGCAGTATAAGCTAATGCAGTCAATCAGACAGGATAATTTAAACATTTATACCTTGAGTAAGAACATAAATGCTCCACTTTCCTTGCTTTTCTTAACGTTACGCCAGCTGTTTCTTCATACTACCTCTAACTGCTACAGAAACAGGATCAAATATGGGTCACTGAAGCAGAACCAAGGACTTCGAAGAAATTTTTTGACTTTATTCCATGATCAAAATCCCTGCTGCTATCTTATCAGAGATATGAGAAAAGCCTCTTATATAAGGTTTTCTTGTGAAAGCCTTAAAAAAAAAAACTGTAAAACTTTACTTACAATGTCACAGCTGATTCATCATCATTTATCATCAAATAAGCACTCTGTTTACGCTTGCATGCTACAATATGACCTTGTTACCAAAGATTTTAATGAATTTATCTTGAATAACCCTAAAGGGAAGTGTTGACTGCATATCACATGACCTTGGTGAGAGTTTACTCAACCGTCTCAACTTTCACTGCACAACAGCACTTATGTAATCAGAAAAGTGTGTGAGAAGAGGAAAAAAATAAACGTATCGATTTCAAACTGCGCCCAGGTAACGGCACGGATCACAGGACTATGCTGTATCAGCTGGAAACACAGCCAAATGTTCTCTTACTTGAATTGAGGGTCCTTTGTGTAGCGAGTCTTGGCCAGGAACCTCTCGGCAAGTTTCTCTAGGTTGCGGGAGTAGTCCATCTCGATCTCGGCCTTCTTGCGGAAGAAGTCCTGCAGGTCTTGGAGGAGCTGCACGCGGAGCTCGCATTGCTGGTCCAAACACTTAAGCTGCTCCACCAACTGGGCTCGGATCTCTGCCAATCAGAGGAGGAGAAGAAGAAACAGAGTTATTACAGAGCTTTCCACACTGGTTATTCTAAAGGTGTTAAAGGAAAATTTGGAGAATTACTAAAAAAAAAAAAGATTGATTTGAAAGTTCTTTACGTCTCAGCAGCATTTAATGGAAAATATGGTAAAATACAGTAAGTATTTTTAAATATTTGTTCTGGCGCATATCAGTATTTATGAATATGAAGCTCAAAAAACAGCATTCATCTGAAACTGAATTTATGTAACTATGTAAAGCATGTAGAGTCACTTTTGTTCAGTTTAAGGCTGAAAAAACCATACTCGATGCATGAACAAAATCATGTATTTTTTCCCCTGCAATTTGACAACGAAAAGCATCTTACTTTTTTTGTAAAAGGGAATTATGGATTTCTTTACAAAACACACGATCAAGAAATATGTATGCATGGTAAACGAAAGTTCATTTTCAACAATGTTTGCAAATGCAACAAATTTTAAAAGTTTTTTTTTTAGCATTGCTATTCATTCATTAATTAAATCAATTTATTCCACATTATTTAATCTAGGACTGCTCACTAAAAGATGATCATCCTCTAACCCACATTTCACAATCTAGTCTACGCAGCTTGTGTCTAGTTCCTCAAAACAAAGTCAATAGCTGGTGAAGAGACATTTCAACCTTCCATGCAAAAAATGTTTCCAAAACCAGGCTTCATGATTATTATCATTAGGTAAAGTGACACATTAACATTTTTAAATTTTAATTTAATTTGTAATTAACCGGCAGAAGAACGATGCATATCAGAAGAATCTTTTTGCAAGGTCCATCATCACAAACACATACATCTTCAGAGTGTTTATCCAGGCTTATCACTTTTTATTTCCATTGCATCT
>JAUMHR010000060.1:12011000-12021685 GCA_032361145.1 Enteromius fasciolatus | reverse complement strand
CATTTAACAGCTGATGTGCTCAACTGGCTCAAGACTGCATTCAAAGTTATCAGATTTGACAAGAATGGAGATTTACAGTCACTTTTAATACATTTTAAAAAATATTCAATGATTTCCTATTATTATCAATGTTTAAAACAGTTGTGCTGCTTAAAATTTTTGTAGAAACTGCAATTTATTTATTTCCAAAGAACAATATTTATTTACTGTTACTGTTGTAGTGTTACTTTTACTTTTGATCAGTGTAATGTAATATTAATGACCTGAAATCTTTTATATAATACAACATTGATGTTAGGGAAACCCAAAGAAAGCATTACAGACTTTTGAAATGGAGCAAAAATAATAATAATCTTATTAATAATAATAATAATAATAATAAAATCCCTGTTCAAGTCAGGTTTGAACATCTTTCTCTTTGAACGTTTTTTGTTGTGATAGCACTAGAATAGAACAGACTTCGAGATCAAACAGCACAGCTAGATGAGTGGCATCGGCACACTGAACCACATTTTCTTACATGAATTCTCATTAAATTTATTTTGCTATCCGTGACATCGCTGGAGGAGAAACACAGCCAATTAGCTCAGCAGACGATGGGTTGCTTAACAGACTGAGAGGGGGAATGAGTTTCAGAAGCTGTTGTACTTTTCTCTTGTATTTGGAAAAATATAAAATTTCTTTTCCTCCTGCTATTTCATCACAAAATATTCTTACTTACTACAGAAAAACTAAATGCGATTGTCTCACTGTAGTCTGTAAGCTACACTGAATGGAAATAATGTTCCATTTAGTGGTAAAGAAGGAAAACTCTGAGATTATTCTTCTGTAACCTGATACCAAGACCAACAGCAAAGTATATACAAAAAACCCTCAGAAAGACATCTGATCTTTAACTACAACTAATAAAACACATGGTTTTAGAGCCCTGGCCACAAATTGTGACTCATTTGTTAACCTTGTACAATTTAAAACCTTAAAAAAAGTTAGTTCGTCCAAAAATAAAAACACTGTCATCAACTATGTCATTACAAATTGCATTCAAAATATGCTATTTTGTGTTACCCATGCTGTCAGAGAAAACTGTTAGTTCTTATGTCTTCAGATGTGTCACATTAAAGTCTCTTAAAAAACAATAAGGTCTTTTTATTCTTCGCTTAGCCCACTTAGGTCAACTGTAAGCCATCTTCAACTAAATTATAAAAGGAAACCCCCCATGACCTTCCATTTTCCCTTGACATGACAATAAACGTTCACAATACCAATCTGCCCCTTATTTCAAACAGCCAACCAATGAGAACACAGACTTTTCCTGTTACCGAGACAGCAGTTATATTCCGATTGGAACACTAGTGTACTGCTTATTACATAAAAATGACATCTGATTTCCTGAAAGGATGTTTATATAGCTGTAAATAGAATAGTTTTGTTTGACATGTAGTTAGGTGCAACTATGGAATAAAAAAAGAAACTAAGCAGTAAACACTGCTAGAAATATAATATGATTAGTATGGTAGTTTGCCAATCCGATCACAGCCAGCAGACCGTTTCATACTGCATGCATACAGAATTGCTCTTTAAGAGCAAACATGATGTAGCTTCTGCTTTTGGCCGTAATAATACGCTGACCTTCTGTACGTTTTCAGGGCTTGTTTCACTGGTGCCATTTCCTTAGCTCACCCAGCCTCACCAGCCCTCCCCAGACCCAATGCCATGAGCGGACACGGCCATCTGTGCTGCAGTCTGGTCCCCTGCTCCTCTCTCCAGAGTGCCATGTACAGCATCGCTCCTTCTACACGCGGTAAAATCAACCAGCCATCTGGCAAGACAGACACCATAGCCAGGAATTACGGGACGGCATACTGAGGCTCCCTCAAACTAATTTACCATGGCCAGGTTAGCACGGAAAAGGTACAGCAAGATCTAATAATAAACTAATTAAAAGCCCTAGAGAGTATCAGATTGTCCAGAAGGGATTATTTTGCAAAGGCAAGCAGTAGGGGCTCATATAGCTCATATAAAGGGGTTGAATATGAACCTCTATAGACTGATCAAATGAATGATTAAATCGTATGGTTTGTTAAGAGAGATGGAAGTATGATTGGCATAAACGTCAGCATCTTATCAGAAAATATAACGTTTGAGTTGAAATTTATACTGTATTGGCTGGGGGAATAAAAACAAACCCTCAGCCAATCTTTTTCTACAATGACAGCTGCTTGAAGAGCTAAAATTTCCCATACGGTGATTATCTGTGAAAAAACCTATTTCACCACGAGACTGATGGACAGATTGCTCTATTGAACCCCTCAGCGGTACAGGCAGCACTATCAAATACTCAGGTAAAATGGAGAGGAAGACGCTACCAGCATGAGCACTGGACAGCCACACAGTTCACACTCCCACATTCAGACAACCTAGTACAAACACTTCTCACTCACACACATATGCAAAACTCCACCATGAGGCCTGATGAACTTAGACACCATCACAGTCTGTGTTTACAAATGGCTAACGCAAAATAATCAGCTTTGCTGCCAGCCCAGAGATTGCGGAGGGGGAGTATTAATCCAGCGAGCTTTGACAGGAAGTTTTAATGCCCAAATAACAGATCAAAAGAGTTTTTTTAAGTGTAACTCTTCTCGTCTGAATTGAGAACTTCATGGATATTTTTCACACAGAAGTGCTTTTGCATTTGTGATGTGCAGTAAACATAAACAAATAAATAAATAAATAAAGTACAGCTTTATGCTCGACTTAGACAAACAGTGGGTGGCATCAACAATAAATAACAAATACGCAAGGCTGAGGATTTTCAGGGTGCGCTGTCATTTTCACAGAGAACTGGGCCAGCAAACAAATCGGTTGGAGGCACAATTTAACACACTTGTCAGTTGATATTCAACAGACTTTTTATCTCTTAAGAACCCTAAACAATATTTAGATGGCATAAGGATGCACAATATAGACAACATACAGTATATAGGTGTAGTGTGGAGGTGTTCTTATATTTTAGGTCACATCCCCTTTGGTGATCTGAACACACCTGTAAGTGACCAACCTGATGCTTTTGTTGTTCATCTCAATTCGGCTACAAGGGAGAAGAAAAGACAGAAAGAGAACAAGAAAACAGGGCAAATGATTGATATGGACACATCCTGCTCTTTTAGTAGACAGCTGACCTCATTAAGCTCTCTGTGGGTGTTATGTCCTGTGGAGGACCTGAAGAGTATATCCAGCATGTGCTTGCATCATTCTGACTATAAAAAGGAAGAAAATATCACCACACTAACCCATTATAAAATCACGGCACTAGTCACCCACTTTGAAATATTACTAGCACTACAAATAAGGACATTTTAAGGGTCCATATTCACCAATAAAACTAATGATAAAGATGTGACCTTAAATAATGATAAATTAGCATTCACACCTCATAAAGGTTATGTTTATTATAAGCATGTGGTCTGCTGCTTTAAAATAAAAATTATGTCATTAATTTCTCATCTTCGTGTCATTCCAAACATGTAAGACTTTCATTCCTCTTTATAACACAAATTAAGATATTTTGGATGAATATCCAGGAGCTTTCTGACCCTACATAGACTGCAACGCATCTAACATGGCCCAGAAAAGTTTTTTGTTTTTTTCATGTAGCTATGACAATACTTTTTGTGTGTACAGTAAACAAAAATAACTTTAGTCAGTCAACAATAACAAAAAAATTATTAAAATAAAAAATTAAAATCCTATCCATCTATAAATAATCACCAATAACTTCCACGGTATGCTTATATTTTTCAACCATGTTTGTACTATGCATTCAAGAGTGGCATGCACTGACATTCTACAGTTCCACATTTGCATGCAGCTGATCTTATCTAGGCCTATGACTGAGCAAGAAGAACGAGATGGTAAAAGAAAGAATGATACAGATCGGAGAAAAGAGATAAATACATGAGCGTAGAGCCAGAGAGCAGGGACACGGAGGGAGCTTATCAGAATGTCACATTCCCTTGCTGGAGATAACCGCTGGCATTAGACCCGCTCCGTATTGCCAGTGTATGGTGGGACAGTGATACCATCAGCTGTCCCCCAATCCGAAAGATCTGCTGTCTCATAACAGCATCACCAAAACAGAAAGCGAAGGAGAAAACTAACTAAACTACACAAACTAATAGTAATAATTTCACAAAAATAAGATCTACCATTCATTCATCTCACTCAACACTCAAACAAAGGCAAACGGCATTGTGAGGCGTGCAACCATTTCGCATGCACAGGCATCTTTCTCCATTCCCTGCATTCCTCAAATCTCTCTTCAGATGTCTTTATTGATTAAAGATAAAATAACCACAGGGCTTTCATAGAGAAAGGCATCTTAAAACTCTCTAGAGAATACTTTAAAGTCTGTCTGAACGGGCCAACAATGCCTCTAATATGCATCAATTAATGATCAAAAACAACATTACAGAGCTTGATCTGTTTAATTCTGCGGTACTGTCGGCACCAGCAGCCAAACTGACATCATATCTCTCCTCCACATGTTACTTTCAATATTAAACATGTGCGAATGAACAAAACAGGGATTCTGGCTGGTGACCACCTGCAGTCAGGCTGAGCCGATGTCCTCACAGCTCCGGGATGATGTTTACGGGCATATGAGGTAAGCTGACAGGCGGATCACCCCCTCCTCCCTCGGAGGAGACTATAGCACTGGCTGCTTAGAAAGCAGAAATGAGATTAGCGGGGCGCAGAACGGCCTGGTGCCCATTGTCTGCCCATTGTATGCCTGCATTATCGCACCCACTCAGGGTGTTCATGGGCCCACGGTTAGCCATTATTCTGCTGACGTATGCTGGGCCTTTGTGTGCCAGGTACGAGTCCCGAGATGGTGCGCCTCTTTCTCACGATGAGCTAACAGAGTCAAACAAACACAAATGAAGCCGTAATAAAGGCTTCTTTTGTTTCTATATAAAAGCTAAATAAAACTAATTACAGAAATACGCTAACTCAAAAGCTTGTCAAAGTATATACCAATATAATAGGGGGTGTAACGATACGTATAATCATATCAAACCTTTCGGTACGAGGTTTTCGGTTCGGTACGCATACGAACCGAACAATTCAGGAAAAAAAAAAAAAAAGAGAGAGCTAGTAAACTGTGAAAACTGTGTTTTCAGTGTTACGCTCAACAAGGCAGCCCAAACGACAGGACAGGGAACCTGCTGTCTGCTCCTCCCACCCCCAAACAGACGAGAACCAGAAACACACACATTACAAACGATTCCTGCGGCATTCAGGTAACATTAGGCATTTCCCTTGTATTGGCGTTAACGATACTCTAGCATTAAATGTAACATAAGGGTACGTTCACGAAGCGTCTAAAAACGAGTGGAAAACGTGAGGCGCCTTGCTAAGGCTCCCTAAGCCTTTGGTGACACATACACCACAAAATTAAATAGTGGATCCCTGTCGTCTCCCCTCAGGCGGATTGTCCTGCGCCCTGGATGTCAGTGCCGTGACACTACTGTATCGTATCGAACCGAACCGTGATTTTTGTGACCCATTACACCATTACAATATAATATAACAAATATAATAAGTAAAAAAATTAATACATATAATATGGATGGGGACACTGGCATTTGGGGGATATGATAATATATGATATATATATATAATATCAATTCTCATACCCAGTGATACAATACCTGCTGATACCACAAATTTCTATTTGACTCGGAAATATATTGATCGATATAGTGATAATACATTATGTACCTATATTACACAACCAGCAACAATTGTATTAACTCACAACTGCTACCAATCTGTTAAAAGCTAATGCAGTTTTTTTACAAAAAAATGCAATGATATTTACAGTTATAACATATTATGCATCTCCACTTTATAATACCTAAACCTATCTCACTTAAACATCCTACGCACTGTATGAAGGGTAAATGCACTTTTCAATTTCAAAGCCATTTTGTGGGCTCACAAAACAATCTGATGTCTATTCCAAGACTCAGCTGCACACTTTGCTTACCTTGCAGTTTCTACCAGGGGCAGTGCTAAAAAAACCAAACACGTACTAGATCTGTCTGACAGCTGATGATAAATCGAAGTGCTCTATACCTTAAACTCACAGGTACTCGTGCGCTAGCAAACCCGCACACATCAGCGGTATATGAGCATCTTAATTGTGGCCACATGTGCGCATGATGGAAGCTTGGTAATATAAAACTTTGCAGGTTTCGAGTGTTATTTCTCTAACCTGAAGTGCCACTGTGTTGGGGAGGGAATTAGATGGCCCTCTCAGTCACGGTAGAAAAGCACATTAAGATTTTAAAGCACAACGTCAGTGTAACGATGATTTAGTAGCTTGCCCGAAAAGGCTTCGGATACAAACATCCGTTTAATACTACATAAATAAAGATGTTATTAAATTACGGTTCTCTAAGCGGATGCTGCACACACCCAAAGCTGGGCGAGACACTGTATTTGTGAGGAAACAGTGGTGAATTGTGTGGCTGAACAGTGGTTTACCTGCACTCAACACTTTATGGTATATATCCTCCGAGACGTTCTTTCAAACCAAAAAGGAAACTGTTAGAAAAAGCGAACATTGTATTTGTGTGCGCTTTACATGCACTGGAACACAGTCCCGTCGTGCATTAACTGAGGCTCACATCTGAGCAAACATAAGCCATGTGTCAACAGAAGCAGATAGACAGCAGGGAAGAGAGACACCGAGATGTGAGATCAGTTTCATGATTGATCTCATGATGGGAAGAGAGGCTGTGGAATTAATCGAGCATGCTGCAGAAATCACAGTTTCTACATGCACATGAGTGTTTCTTCAACTAAAGATCTATCTAGACCATTTAATAGAACATCTTCTTGCTGAATGTCATTTCCACTAGTGTCGTTTTTTTTTTTTTTTGCACCTTTCAAATAACGTGTTGGGTATAACAACTCTGTGCTGGAAATAATGTGATGAAAACTGCATTTTAAAAAGAAGACTTCTTTGTATTGTTAATACTACTTTCTTCCTCCAAATACCATTTTTACATAACTGCAAATTACACTAAATAAAATGCTTGATTTTCCTTTTAATTTTTATATCCCTTTTATTTTACACTAGTCTTTATTAAGAATTTATTATAAATAAATTATATTATAAATAAATAACAAATCAAATAATAAATAAGATTAGATGTATGTGTGTGTGTGTGTGTATATATAAGTTATGACAAATAGACACTTTTTTTTAATACATTGAAAAAATAGTTTATAATTAACTACATTTTTTGAGGTAAGTGGCTGCAATCCATTTATTTTAGTTAGATTTAAGTAAATTTCGTTGACTAACTTTCAACATTTTCTTTTCATTTAAACGTAGGTATGCGTTCGCAACCAGCTAAAATAATATATAAATAAATAAATGTAATATAATTTATTTTTTCAGTGTAAGCCTAGAATAGATCTATAAATAAAAGCCTGTATTTATAAACTATATTAACAAAAGCCTGGTAAAAAGCTTCCCAATGAGGGTCAATATGACCTGCATGAAAAAAAAAATGAAAAAAAAAAAAACCAGAGAAAACACAATCCCAGGACATACATCTGACAAAGGAAACACTTATACATGGAGGATCACAATCTGAGTAATGCCTGACACCCATTGAAAAAATATTGAGTAAAAATGCATGGTATTTTGCAGCGGAATAAAAATGCTACATGTTCACAGTAAATACAGCCGTCGGGTTGGATGCGAGTAGGTGAGGGGAAAAAAACAAAACAAAAAAAAAAAACTGTGCCGCAGCAGCACAGTGCAGCAATGAAAACGCAGCATGCAACATACCACAGGCTAGTCTAAACATAACCAGCGAGCAAGCATATCACATTTAGACTGCTTTTGTGATATTTCGATCTCATCCTGTCAAGTATGAGTGCACGATACAACACCCAAGCTCCATCAAAGAGTGCAGCATATCAGCTCACAGCACTTTTTCAAGACATCACTAACATCCCGTCATTAAAATAGAAGTATCCTATTTATGACCAGAGCCAGCCTCTCAGAGTGATAATCATATGAAAAACATCAGACGATCACAAAAGACAATATCTGACAGATCCTAATCCTTAGACCTTAACGTGAACATGGGCAGAAGATGTCCAATACATTTATAACCCACAATCCAACCGCAAACAGATTAACCAGCTTAACATCCGATCAATAAAAACCCACTTCGGTGTCTTGTTTGTTTTTAAGTGATCGTCAGCGAGCATGGTAACCTGATAGCTACGGGTCAATAAAACTAAGTCATTTCTGGTCTTTCGACCCAGGTGGTGCAAAACACAATTTGAACTCAGTATGAGCTCTGTGACCTCATCGGCAAAATTTGATATAATTGTAAAGGCCTGGCGTGCATTGACCAAAACCACACAGTTGTGACTAGGGCCTGCATGATGCTGAAAAACTGACACTGCAATATTTAGTTTTTAGGCAAGATATAAAAGCTGAAAGCAATGGGGAAAAATAGATTTTCTCTCAATTGTGAGTTTATATCTCACATTTCTTTTTTATATCTCATAATAATATATGTGTTTGAATCGTAAGACACATTTTTATCACGAGTTACAGAATTCTGAGATGAACCACCCTAATGATTTTTTTTTTTTTTTTTAATCAATGGCGGAAACAGGCTTTTATAGAAAACATATTGAAGCCAATAGAGCATTAACTCATAGTCTGCACAATTATTACATAGTCTGCACAATTTGACAATGCGCTGAGCCATATCATGATATTGATTGTATTCCAATATATTGTGGAGTCTAATTTGGGGGTCAGAAAAAAGCACTAAGATCCAAGCTATAATAACATTCACAGATGTGTCAAAAGTATTTTGTGTCACAAATTAAATCTTAAGTAGCCGTGGCAGCAGCTCACAAACCTTGTCTTTGGATTGAGCGGAGAACGTTGTCGAGGTCAGGCCTTCTGTACCATAACTCATTCAGAATGGAGCAGCATTTCCTTCACTGAGACAAGGCTGACATTATAACTCCTGTAAAACTTCAAACCCCCTTCCTGTCCGCACACACAGACCTGCATTGTGCTGGCGGGCCGGGCCTGGAGTGGCGCGGCCATTCTGAAGTACCCAAACTGCCAAGAACATGTGGAGCCTTTTCAGCAACTGCCATTCTATTCCCTGACCCAGGGAATTTTTTGAGCTGCTGACTTGCCAAAATCCTCAGAAAAAACATTTGCTTTTGAATAATCAAAATTCAGAGAAGACATTCCAGAGCCATGGTGCTTGCCTGTGAAGATTTAAGGCAGGTACTTCAGGCCCGTTGAATCCATGTACCATTTTTCATCCTAACAAGGTTTACGGCTGTTTGAGTCTTGCAGCCCTACCAAATCAAATTCTCACCATTACCGATGCAGGCTGTGTGTAGCATTAGGGATGGGAATATTAAGAGGTTTAAAGGTTCTGAATTAACTAAACGATTCTGGTGTGTTAATGATTTAATGAATTATTATATCTCTTTTATTCTGCTTTTTAATATTAGGTCACAGACCATAGAATTTGGTAGAAAAAACCAAACCGCATTCCCAACCCTACACATCCCACTCTCATCCGACGTGAAGAGTTTGTGGCGAAAGAACAAAATAATCAGGTTATTATAGAGAGGAAAACATATCTCCCACAATCTTATTAGATGAGTAGTGCTGACATTATGTTATACAGCCTCATCTACGCTCAAGGAGAACAGAGAGGGCATGAAAGAAAAGAGCTGAATCAGAATTAGTTGTTCCAATGACTGCAATCTCTTAATCACCGTCAGCTTCCTCTCTCCCGCGCCCTTCACTCTTGGGTGGTATAACTCATCCCAGCCGCCTGCAGCGTGTGAGAGTGATTTAGCCACTCGACTGGGAAACAGCTACGTGTCGCTGTAATGAGTTGGAGAGCGGCAGGTTTTTCAGGGCTGGGTGGTGGCTGCGACACTGCATGCAAGGTGAAATACGACAGCCATTTAGAGATGGAGGAAAGCCTGCAATCGCCAGGAGAGATGGTGCACTGGGAAAACCTCACAGCTCAACCACAAACATGGAGGATGCCACAACTGCAACAGCCACAGACTTTAACATTGGTTAGGAAAACAAACAAAGACTATAAAAGGATCCAAAGGGCAAAGAGAAAAAAACTACCTCTGATGTTGATAATTATTAGCTCATGACCTGTTCATGTAAGATGGATTGTGGGTTTTGCACAATGCCGCTATATGGGTGATACTTCCTTTGTCTTCACCTTCTACCACAGATTCACAAACACACAGGAAGTAGGCCAATGCAGACTAAAAGAGAGCAGGGGAGGGAGTCTTATAACACCTCAGCAGAAATATACTCTGGTATGCTGAATAATACCTCTGCAAAGCAAAAAAATCTTCTGGAAAAGTGAAAATCGTTCCTATAAGGCTATCTGCTTAAAATATATCTAAATATATGATTATACACACACACACACACACACACATACATATACACACTAATATACTTTATTTTTACTATATATATATATATATATATATATATGTATATATATATATATATAGGGCTGGGCGGTATACCTTTTCATACTGAATACCGGTGTTTTTTTTTTTTTTTTTTAAAT
>JAUMHR010000060.1:11987352-11997485 GCA_032361145.1 Enteromius fasciolatus | reverse complement strand
AGTGATTTGCCTCCAAAATGTTTGTATTTGGTGGCAAGAAACCTATTGGCTGTCAACTATGACGTTACTAAGAAACCGTTAATAAGAGCACCCACTAGCGACTCATCGCCAGCCTCTAGCTGCTAGTGTGAACGAGGCATAATACTAGTGTTGTGCAAGAAATACACTAAGAAAAAAAATATATAATCGCATGGGTTTCAAAAGAAATGATGGTAATTTTTTTTCTTTTTTTGTTTTTACTAAATTGTGTGCACTTTGCAATTCTAAAGGCAGCCTCATAGTTGTTTTTCAAAAACAACCAATGACGACTGAACTTGTTTATCGAGCAATTTGTACTTCTATTTGGGGTTATGAGTGGTGCAAAAATTTAACTTTAATGCACTTTTTTTTAATATGAACCATCAATAAGAATAAGTCATCAATAAGTACCACATTCAGACTGTGCAACAATTCTAACATTTATGAATGCCTACTTAATTGAACTTGTGGAAATGCAACATCCTCAAAGGAGGAACTAATGAAAAACTGCCATGTCTGTGAAAAGCAATCCATAATTGGCACTTGTTAAAATGTAAGCCTCTTCCTGGCTGGCATCCTCCAATCAGGACAGCTGAAACATAAGGGAGGACATCCAAAGCATGCACTCTGACCTCTTTCATTTGATCCCCTCTTTAAAAGTAAAAACTGAGTCCCGGTCTTAAAAGTTAACATCCCCAACTGGCACGTCATCTCCTGCCATGCAGAATGCAAAAGTCCACTAAAACCCAAGACTGCCTATTTCAGTCTGACAAAGAAGTGGGTAGAAGACAGAATGTAAAAGGTTTTCCACTTTGCAGGCTCTCTCCAACCCTCCCCCACACCTTCCCTTGGAAGAACGCCGGGAAAGTGCTTGATGACTTTACCGTGCCTGTTTGAAGGTCTTCTGGACTTCAGGACATTTAACACGGACTGACAGAGAAATCACATTATTTAGTCCAGCGTTACTCATCAGGGAGATGAGCCACGAAAATGAATTGCTTGCTTGCTAATATATAGAGAAATGAAAAGGAAGTTGGAAATAGCTGGTCCCTGAGCAAGCCTGTAAGTGAAAACAGGTTCATGAGGGCAGTTAAACAGAGCAAGCACCTTCCCTTGATCTTCATCTGCATGTTTCTGATGCAGTCTTGCAGAGTTTTTACATTCAGATCGGGCTTCACCTGGTGTTTATTTAATTCGAAGCACAGTGGAAGACTAATTAGAGGGAACAGAAATTCGATACAGCCATTTTCATTTCCACAGTAAATTATGCTGATGCAGTGCAAACAGTTTAATGAGTTTTAAGGGGTGTGATTGTGGTTCCATTCCTTCCTATTCTATGTCAGGTAACAGTTTGTGCATCTAACCATGCGCATCCAGCGAGATCAGGCATCTGTTGTCAATTATGGACTTTCTATTGCGTTCAAAAACATTGTGCTCTGTCTATCTATTGGTGGACTGAGGGAACAGAAAATTTCTCCTGTATCTAAAAGGAAAGAGTCATGTTGGAAACGCAAATGATTCATTGGTTAAAGTTAAAAACGTAGATCTGGACCAGATCAACAATTTAGTCCGGTTACAGAAGACACCTTCCCCGTGATCCAGGTCAGCTCCCTCAGGGCTGGTCCTCTGACAGGATGTCCAAAAATCGGGGGTGAGTTTCCAATTCAGAAGCACACAATAGCAACAATGCATGTGTGTTGTGCACTGTCTCCCCCTCTTTCCTCTCCTCTTCTTCCTTAAACAAACATCCTTCCTGGGGAAGATTTTTTCAGATCAAGTCAGCATTTCCACATAAAAGTACATTTACATACTGTATTCTAGCTCTGCGCTGGGCACACCATCCAGTCCACAGACTCATTAAGAGCTAAAGTGGAACGACTTGGCCAGAGCGGGAGCCACGGATCAATGCTGGCCTGTTCTAATTGAGGCACGCTCGTTATGGGAAGGGTATTAAAAAGGACAAGAAGAGATTAGTGGAAACGTAACGATTCGTTGCAGCTGCAGCGTGGGTAAACAAAGGCTGATGCAGAGCCGTAAAAACCTAAATGACTTTCTCATCATCGACCTCATAGATTAACTGAACATATTGGAATGGGCTGGAAGAGGTTCTGCTGCTTTCTGGAGTGATCACTAAGGAACAATTCCGTTTAAACGCATCCTTCAAAGCAAAATGGTCTAAAGCGAAGAACGCTTTTTCTCCAATATATGATATTGGTGTATATACACACAATCACAAATGAGACCAACACGCAGCACGCAATCAATCAGCCTGGGCTATATATAAATCGATCGCTAATGTTAACACATATTCATGTTGATGTCTCTCACTGGATCAGCCTCTGAATCTTTCAGTCTCTCCGACCAATCAATATCTCACCCTGTCAGCTCCAATGCTCCAGATGTGTGAAAATACAAAAACACTGCAAATGAAACCAAGATTTTTCTCATTCCATTTTTTTTCTTTTTTGCCAGATAGAGCCAAATAACAGCTGCTCGGGTCGTGGAGACTTCACTGTTTCACTCGTCAGCAGAAACACATGCTGTTGCAGAATTAGAAGTGCACAGTCAAAGAGGGAGATAGAGAACAAAGAAGATGCAATCAAATGCTAAACTCTGTTTTGGGCCTTGAAACTGGATGAACGTGGTCATTACTGACACGCAAACAGGGAAATGCGAGAAACTCTGTTGAAATATGTAGAGAGGGAAAATGTTAACAGGCTTTCGCACCCTCCCCCCAAAACCAGCATCAGCACTTCAAACTGAATACAACATTGACCTACATACATAGGCGTCAAGATACTATTAAAATCAATTCATCTACAAAAAACGCCTGACCTAATCTATTTTGCACTATATGGTTTCTCTGCCATCTATAAATTACAGGAACTAATATGAATGAATAAATGTCCATATGAATGAAGGAAGTGTCCATGTTTAAACCTTCATCGGTCCAAACACTTTTGGTTCTCTTTCCATTGTTAAAAAGGCTCCGCACATAAAGAGGAGCAAAGCATATAGGCTTTTCCCAATGCCAATTAGAGCAGTCAATCATTTAGTTTTCCCACAGCTTCCCATGCATAGTCACTTTTCAATAGCTTGACAGGCTCACTTCCCATGTCTGAGGGATTATAGCTACATTATCCAATCCTTCCAACCAGCTGTGGTGAAAAACAGCTGTACATTTCCCGCCAAACCTTAGAAACGTCAAGCCCATTCTCTTTATCTCCTTTAGTTCTTTTAGGTAGAAGCTCTTACCTGAGCCTTTAAGTCGATTCCTTTATAAAAGATCTGAATGGAGAATCCGAGGTATTGAGAATTGCAAACAAGTGTCAGAATGAATACCCATGCATTCAATGGATTTTTAAATGCTTAAGATACCAGCACCAACTCCAGGGCACTGGGTATAAAAACATGATGATTTCAATGGAAAAACTGTATGTTTCACATCAAGCTGATGTTAATCAATGATAATCCAGTTAGAACTGTATGCAGCTTTGATGTGTCTCTCTCCGACTTCTCCAGTTTCAGATTTTCTCCTCATGTCTGGTTGCCTCAGCACAGAAATGGATCACCAAGCAATTACTGCTTCCTCTTCTGCCACTAATTCATGACAGATTATTTTGCCAAATCAGTGATGTTTCACTAGGCATGGCTGCTTTCGAAACCTTTTCAGCATGCGCCCTTGCAATTCCTGAGAGAAGAAATCATGCTTATTATTGTTTCTTTCCAGATCCTGTCAGCTCAAGATTATTGAGCAAACCGATCTACAAGCATTTTGTTCCAGGCATGGTAGAGTAATAGGGATTTGCTTGTGGGGGAGGCAGTGGGTTCAAATTGGCAAGAGAAAGTGATATGACACAGCATCCAGAGAGAGGAGCTGAAGGAGGAACAATAATTAATATCAGGTTTATAGATTTAGCCTACATTTATTTTAGAAACTGAAATAAAGTCTTTCTTCGCACAAGAGCAGATCAGTGTTCTGCGAATAAGATTTCTTTGCAGTTCTGTAAAAGACGCTAAAGACAACTGCTGTAACTACTAAAATTACAAGTGCCGGTATTGAGGAATTTAAATGATTTTTTCTTTTATAAAGACAGTATCTCAGATTAACGATTTATAAAACATTGATTGTGTTACTATTTTAACCATACAAATTTACATTCAGCAACTGTATTGATTTTTCACTGACTTAATTTCAAGATTTCTATTACTTTCTCACTGTTTTAAAATACCCATTTCCTTACGTATATGGGTAGTTGACTTACTGTCCTATTGAGTGACAACAAAAACGTAAAACAAGCAATAACCTCTAAACATTGAAGATAAATCATCGTCCTGCTATTTGTAACTATAAGAATTGGAAATATAAGTTTAATGTAGGACTCAGTCCAATTTTTATTTATCAGTTACCCATGTAAACTGCTGCAGCTTAACTAAACAAACAGCTAATGTGGTTTGCTTGTCCTAGCTGGTTTAAGATGGTCTCCCAGCCTCATTGCCCAAAAAACATTGCCTTGAGAAAAACCCTTCCAAAACCAGTCAAAAGACTAGCTAAAACCATCATATCTAGGCAGTTACATGCAAAACGTGTACTTAGACACCCTAAACCAGGCTCTGGTTTTGTGTATCAATATTTGTATGTCACAATGACCTGCTTGAATGTAAACTCTCATAGATGAGAAACTCACTGGCTCTTATTAATGAAGACTCACCAGCAACAGACAATTGCTCTATTCAAAGCGCCAGTAACCGGGCAAATACACAATAGAGCAGGCACTAGTGAATAACATGATAGGGAGCTTCACTAATGAAGTGAATCATTCAATTCGTCTTTCAATTAATAACAGCTTCGTTTCACTTCATCAGATAGATGTTTCTATGGGAACGGAATCCCTCCAGAGAGACAAAAACACGCGTTGCGTACACACATCTGTGCGAGTGAAGAAATATGCATGGCGTATTGTTACAATTACTTCATGAAATACTTCATTACCACTCAATAAAAATGAGAAAACACCCTAAACCTCCAAACTTACACTTTGCACGGTTACTGCAGCGTGTAAGGGCATCACTGATGAGGTTACAGTCGAAACCGAGCTGTCACCAAGCATCACACCTTTACTTCGTTCGCGCTCAGTGGTGCCAAGCCACAGCAGCTTTTGGTCAGATAAAAATCAAAACGGATTTAAACGTGTTGCCACATTTCTTTTCTACTGCAAAACATGTTGTCAACTAACCAGGCGTGTTTAAAACAAAATCAATTGAACACAGCACCACACCAGCTCGTATTGAGACACGTAGGGCAAAAGAAAACGCCCTGCCTTGTCTATACGTAGCAACCTACACAAGCTGACTGAGGGAAACAAAAACAGCACAAATATCACATACATAACCCAACTCCGGTTTGAATAGTAAAAACTAGCTTAACATCTATTGACAATATCGCTTCTCACACACGACTGACCTCACATCTATCATTCATTCCGTTAGGACACATTGCCACATGTGGAGAAGAGCTAGCATTGTTTCTCACAAAGTCGTATAAATAACGTTTTTTCGGCTTATGTGACTGCGTTTGCGCCACATGTACGCACTGTAACCTAACCAACAACAAAAACACAATGGCAGCCGTGGAAGAATGCGACATTTCACTTACCTTTAACTTGCGTTTCATATTCGGCAATAATCTCCTTGTCCTTTCGGAATTTAGCCGGAGACGTCATATTGATCAAGTCCTGTCACAGCGAGAACCACCGCAGAACAAAAGCCTTTTCGCCCGCACTTCGTCTACAGATATCCAGTAAATATGTAGAAATAGAGAGCAGTAGATGGGTATTGTCTCCTGCCGATGATCAATCACGCCGCATTATTAGTCGGAGCTGCCGTTGGCTTCCTAGGTTGAATATGTCCGTGACGAGGCGCGAGGAAGGGTTTCATCCCACCGTTCACTCACACTGGATCCGCGCGACCAAACGCAGCGCCTTCAAAAGTTTCAGCCTTCCTCCGGCAGTCAGACGGGTGAGTGAGGCTACAGAGGCTTCTCAGTGCTGGATGAAGGCATGGATTAGACTTCCCAGCATCACACTACTGCACCCTGCGCGCGCACACACACACACACACACACACACAGGGCAGAGAAAAGTTCACTGGATCAGATTTCTAAAGACTTAGTTCCTTCCAGTAAACTTCCTCAAAATATTTTCGTTTTGTTTTAAACAGACGTTCAACCTCATCAAAGCTCCTCTCAACAATGTAAACCGATGCATATTAAATAGCAAAATGTTAAATTATATTATTCTGACATTTCAGCATTTTAGTAATGAATAGTAACTTATGTACTGTATGTCTTTTTTGTCACATAATATAACATATCAATTTAACACGCATACATATAACCCAGTATCAATCATTTTGTCTTGCTGCCATTGAGTTTTTAATCTAAGACCATTAAAGATACAGTATACTGCACACATGGGAGGATTAGGTTAAAGAGCACATTAACCCTTTCTATCGTATCATGTAAAACACGTTTAAATCGAGGCTGCCAACCCCGAAGGTTGTTAAACACTTTAAATCACTAGTCCTAAAATGAAAGAGGCCATGAGCAACAAGAGGGAGTTTGTCGAGTAACGTGATGTGAAAAGCAGAGAGGCCCCTGATGACTGAATAGTTCAGGCAGGGCTTTCCTTAAGGAGATTCCTGCATTTCATCCGGAGGATCGCGGAGGTTTCTCTAATGCCTAACGCGCCCGTATCACATACTGTGAACTGAATCGATCAAGCACTTACCTTAAAAGGCGATTTCCATGTCTAAAATCGAGTTTCATTTACCAGATTTCTCCCTCAAGACTTTGCTGTTACGCTATTCTCTGAATTTCCCAAACTCAAACCCCGCCTATTTTCATGGAAGAGAAAAAACAGCCCCTCTCTATTGTCATTGGTTACAACCCACGAACAGGACATGAATCTATCACATTGCCAAAATATACATTTCTGAGGCATTAATACTGTTTTATTTCATAAGTACGTTTTATGTCTTTGATTTTAAAGGCTTGAGTGAATTAAATCACGTTACATATTTACAATCTGTCGTTTTACAGCCTTCCTTTTTGGACAGTTGTTTTTCCTTATAATTTATGTCGTCATGATGTTGAAAATAATAAGTTTAATAACCATCAGAAATTATTTTTGTCTAATTGTTTATTATTAAAAAAATAAATAAAAATTCTACGATGTCGGATTCGTGAATGAATCACTGCGAGTCGGATCTTGAATCAGATGAACCGGTTGACAAACCCGCTCTTACAAATCGAACTGAACGCTTCATTCACGAATTCACCAGATGGTTTGAGCAAATGAATAGAACATGGAAAAGCTTTTCGGCCAATATATCTAAATCTAATAATAAATAATTTAAATGCAAATTATTTGTTTTAAAGTTTTAAACATCTGTATTGCTGTATTGAATCGATGTTGCAACAAACTAACTTAAAATAAACTCCATTAAACACACTTAATAATAATATTAAATCAAAATAACTTACATGTTTCGTTTTTGAAATGTGTAATCCACCACAACGGGATGCCAGGGACCACGTTATGATAATAAAATCACTGAACACTTTTTGAACCAGTTCTGTGAATCAATTCGTTCGAAAGAACCGACTTGCACAAACGACTCGGATTTCGTTCCCTAGTGGTTTTCTAGTTTGCGGAAAAGAACTCCAACCAATCATCTAAGGAATTAGGGCTGACCAATCATGTGTGATATATGGTAATTTGCAACCAATCAGCGTTAGAGATCGGGCTGTTTGAAAACCTTTCAGGAAGTGTATATCCGCTTTGACACGGACGTAAACAAACGTAGCTTAGCAATCTAAACCCTGTTGTGACTATAGAGAGATTGTACCGTAGTACAATGTGTTTCTCTGCCGCCTAGATCAAGAACGATCTGATATCCGGTAACAGGTAAGAATGGTTTTATGGCATGCTTTGTAAAAAATAAGGTCATATTTTAGGTAGCTAGCTAGCTTTTTAATGGGAAAGGTACAGCTTTTCTCAGCCTCTTCTAACAGAAGCGTAAAATGAGCTGGAATTAACTTACTGTGATTTACACATATAGTGTTCATTTGAAGGGCTTTCCCGTTTTGGGGAACAGTAGACTTTAACTAGGAGAAACTGCTAAGGTAATACAGGTGCAAACAGGCTACAGCTAGCTAGCTAGGCAGGTGCAGGTCGTCTGTTAAACATCTGCTGTAGCTTTCACTGCAGGTGGTGACTCTTTGTTCTCATTTTAAATCAACAGGAACCGGCGTTTTGTTAGGAGCTTTACTTGAGAAGATCTCAACTCAACAATGTCTACTTCAAATTTCAAGAATAAGTGTGTGACTCAAGTTAACTGTATATACTGTGACAGTCTGCTGTGCATGAGAGGGATGAAAGCAGTACTTTTGGCTGATACGGAAATAGAGTTGTTCTCAACCGACATACCACCAAATCGGTGAGGTTTCCGTCATCAGATTTCACATACTGTATGTAAACGTGCTCATCATGATCGTAATAGTCTGTGTTGCCTGTGTCCCTATTTAGGACAGTTGATTTTGTGGCAAGCTGCTATTCCACTGAAAGCTGCAAATGCAAATTAAGAGACATTGCTTGTTTGAAATGGTAAAGTATTTGTAAATAATACAACTACTGTTTTTTTTACTTGTATTGTTTAGGATTGAAAAAGTGTATGGATGTACAGCATTTAGTAATAACAAATATGGTAATGTACAGTACCGTTTAAAATCTTACAGTCAGGATTTTTTTCAGGAAATGTATATTTTTGTTCCGCAAGGATGCAAAAAATTGGTCAAATGTTACAAAGGCATGTATAATGTTATACAAAATGCATAATGCATCTCTGATGCCACAAAATTAGGCAGCACAACTGTTTTCAACATTAAGAATGTGTATTGACCAATAAATATGAGAATAATTTAAGGATATTAGAATAACTATTATTATGACTAGAGTGACAAATTACATTTTTGCATTACAATAAAAATGTCATATTTAAAGATTGTAATAGTATTTCTTTCACATAAAAATATGATCAAACTTAAACCTTTAAATGATAGTTTATTTTTATTTTTCATTTGCTTTGCAGCATTTTTAGACTTTAGGTTGGCTTCAAACCTGTTTGGGTAACGTTCAGTCCATTGTTAACACCGAGCCATTTTCTGTTCTGTTTCGTTGTGTCTCACAAAGCATTTGAACCAGGTGTTTTTTGTTTGTCTCTCTGGCTCTTTCTGCACATTCAGTGGGAATGTTGTGGGATATCACGTGGTGGCTCCATGCAAGCCCTGCCTGCTGTCCTGCAACAATGGTCATTTCTGGATGTTCAACAGTGAGGCTGTGTCCACCATCAATAGACTGGATACAACAGGTTTGGGACATCTGATGCAAAAACACTGTCTATGCCCTCTGGTTATGATCACACAGCTTTTGCATAACTTGGTTTCAAAAGTTATCTGCTCATAGCCATCAAAAAAACTAAACAAATGAAAGTATAATATACCCCATGTAAATTGTTCAGCTAATTCGACTTCAAACTATATATTCTGATACAAAACCTTATTTTGTTCTGTCACGCAAGGGCATTTATAAGGTAAAAATCTAGATAGACAAACTAATGCATTTCAGTAATTGAGCCTTCCACAGAGTCGACCAGCCTGTCACCCTTTGAGGAAGTCTTAATTGGCAAAATGCATTAAACCGCCAGTGTGGACTTTAAATGTGTTTTGTTTCTATTAGAAGATGTCCCCTGAATTTTATCATTACTGTTTGAAACCCATCCAAAAAGCACCTTATGTATGCTGCCAAATGATCTTCATTTGTTTGGTATAAATTAGGAGCTTGTGTATCTAAAATTGAAATAAAGTTTAACTACACATACTCTACTGTTAGAAAGTTTGGCATAGTTTTTTTTTCTTCTGCAAGAATTCATTAAATTTATCAAAAATGTCAGTAAACAAAATAATTGTTTTTATTACACGCTCTCTGGAATGCTTGATTCTGATTGGTCAGTTGAGACATTTGCAGGTTCGTTCTTTTCGAATAATAACCGCTCCA
>JAUMHR010000060.1:11953600-11972539 GCA_032361145.1 Enteromius fasciolatus | reverse complement strand
CCTAGACAACAAACGAGTGGGCGGAGACATGAGTTCATTGATGAGAGTCCATGAATGAAAACAAATGAGTTTGAGTCCAGCTGACTGTGACAATATTAATTATATTTGTGCAGATCTTAAAAAAGGTCTTTAAAAAGCTCAAAATTCCTGCAGAAATCCTAGAAGAGGACTGGATAAACGTGGTACACTAAATGGTTACATCCTGCCTATTACTATACCTACCTGTGTGGTGTCTCCAGATTAAAAGAGACTTTTGATGGAGTAAATTTACTTATAAAATACTTTTTTCGATCATAAGAAGCTGCCTAAGAACAATTGTGACACAAACACACACACACAAAAAGTGTGTTAGACTTGTCTAAACATTGATCAACTCTTGGTTATTCTTGGGCTGTCATACCCCTATATCACCATGGCATTTTCTTGACAAGCTAATCAAGAAACATAATTTTCTGATATTGTCCTTGCATTATAAACCATTGATTTGTCAATGTGATCAAACAATCGTGAGCCATGCGTGATGTCACATTCTATGCAGAACAATCACAAGTTCCATCAGAGCGACACAAAGAACGGTGGACGTGTGTCTAAGGATGAAGTCGTTCTTCATATTCCCTCAGATGTGAGGGGCCGTATATTAAGGCAGTCAAATTGTAGTGTGTGGATGATTGGTGGCAAGAACCTGGACAGGGAAGATTGCTTGTGAGAGTAGCCTCGCATTAAGCCTGTCAATGTACGAACAGTTCACAGGAGAGAGCTATAATTAAGCCTCCCTCATCCAGGAGAGGCTCTCCATTATATTCAAATTAAGCATGAGTGATTTTGATCAATGTGTTCTGAAGGTATATATGTGTTTTGATAGCCTTGGAGAGACATGGGATTTCATCTCACCGTGTCAGACAAACAGTAAAAAGAGTGAGAGAGGGTGACAGAACCAGACTTTTTGTTTGGATTATGATCGTATTGTTTCATAAAGTTGTGGGAAATGTCAGATCGTCATATCCGCCTGCGAGTGTGTGTTCCTGTGCCTCAAGCCGACTGATTTGTTGCCGTCACCGAGAGTGATAAAGCGATTCCTCTTCCTGATCTTCAGAGAACAGTTTGTTCATTTCAATAGCTTGGGGATGTAAAGAGCGGATGAAGTGGCGAAGTTCCTCCCATAAATCTCAGCTGAAATATGACTTCTCCAGCCTTTTTCCTTTGCGACTCAAGTGTGGAGGCTTGCTTGAATATGACATCAAATGCCCCTCTCGTCTAAATGAGCACAAGACTGATGGTGGAAAAGTTACACTTCCAGAGCAACAGATAGTGACCAGAAGTGTCCGAGCTTTAAACATGCTGTATGAATTGTGTTCAAGTCTTTACTGGTTTATCTGTCCAGGAGAGCTATAAAGAACAAGAAACAGACTCCGAGGCAATAAATTTGACTATTATTTGTTGGCCGGAGCGAGTATAACATATCTTTGTTTAATATGTGAGTGCATGGGAGTCACTTTTATATAAAAGTACAGGAGTAAGAGAAAATAAATGCAGGTTGTGATGTCACAAAGTGGCTTAGCTTTTGAATTAATTGGGTTATGCACAGATAATGATCTGTGAACAGTATTTTGACAAAAACAATAGTTACTAAATAAATAGTCTGTGTTACGAGGTATTTACTCAAATCACAAATAAAATGTAAGCAGTAGTATGATTTGAAATGGTTGCATTATACATTAACATCCCACTGTATTCTCATTAACCTGTGATTTGAGAAAGAGAGTCATTTTTTTTAAAAATTGTGACAGATTTCGTTTGGAAACTTAATCTGCTGTGGATTTTGTTTTTCATATCAGTGGATAAATGCATGGATCAGTAATTAAGTGTTAAATATTTATGTTAGCCTAAATATAGAAGGAAGTCTCTTATGCTCACCAAGGCAGAATTAGTTTTTAATGATCAAAATTAGAGTACAAACAGTAGCTAATATTCCTTCATAAAAAAACTTTTTTCCCATGAAAAGAGTGTTTACCTGATTGTGCAATATTGATTTATGTCCTAATGTTGTGGGAAATTAAAATTATTTGCATTCTCATAATTCTCATACAGATAAAAGATCTTGCGGAAATTATATAATAATATGTCTTCATAGAATTTTTAAAAAGCCTTTGAGTAAGTGCACTTATTTTAAATAAATAGACAAGCATTAATTTTAGCTTCATAAGGCATATCTTAAATGAATCAATCTAAATCAACATTTGATATATACATATATTTTTAATGTAATTTATTCCTGTGATGCCAAAGATGAATGTTCAGAAGCTATTACATAATCGCATGATCCTTTAAAAATAATTCTTATATGATTAAGATTAAGAAGCATTTCTTAGTGTTTCAAAACTAAAAATGATTGTGCTCCTTAAATTTCTTTGAATAGCATTTATTCACTTAAGTCTTTTTTAGCATTATATCTTTGCCATGAATTTTATGCTTGTTCTGAAGTTTTTGTGTTGAGTTTGAGAGGTTCAAGGATCTAATTTAATAAATAAACACAAGTTGTTTTGATAAGCACATATTGTCACGCCGTAGGCATTGCCTTGTGCCTTGTCTGTTGTCTTGTGGTTACCAGAATTCTACCACAAAAAATTTGGTAACAGCATTTTTGGTTTTACAGTTTTAAGTTACATTTACAGTTAAATACCATAATTTCATTAACTGATATAGTGTTAAAGGGGTCATACAGTGGCAAATGCAACTTTTTCAAGCTGTTTGGACCGAAATGTGTGTTGGGGGTGTGTGTACACAACCACCCTACACTGATAAAGATCAACAGGTAGTTTTCTTTTGATTTAATAAAAATAAATTGCCCCTTCTGAAATCAAGCCATTCTCAAATGCATGTTGGTGTGACGTCACACAGACAGAGGCCACTCCCACAATAGTTGATTGACAGCAGCGTGTCACACAGACTGAACTGGTGTCTTACCTCAGACCCGCCCTGAGTGAGCCGTCATCAGACCGAGACGCAGAGACAAACAAGACTCCTAAGAGATTGAGGTGTTTTGTTGTTGAATGTATTAATGAACAAAAGAGGGGCGGGGTCAGCGGAGCTCGTGAAAATTTCAAGGGGAAGTACACAGAACAGAGTGATTTAAAAAGAGCTGTTTATGACAGGGTAAAATTAGCGTTTTTAAAACTATCTTTGAGAAATTTTAAAACAAACTACAGTATATTACATTTTACAAACTTTCCTTTAGACCCTAAATAATCATATTAGCCTGTTTTGTATCTTTTGAAATCCACTGAGAACCACCAAATGCAGCTTTTAAATATGAACATATGTAGAAGGTGCTCAGTGTCATTTACACAAACACTAAACAAGACTCATTAAACTGAACATCAATTTACGTTTTTTTTTCTCTGTAAATTTGACCGTTAACCATTTAAGAGGTTTTTATTGTAGAATTTTAACAGTTTTTTATGTAAAAATCACAGTCATTTTTATCTGAAGACATCTCAAAAAGCTTTAAAAACACATTTCCTTGGGTTCTGCACCTTTCCCTTTTTTCATCTTCCCATCTATCACAAGTTTGTCTTAGGATCAGGTAAACCTGAAACCACCCCAAACATTCAAAGCTTCCTTAAGACAGATTAAATGACTAGTCGTTCAGGAAACTCAACAACTTGCTATTTCATTTTGAATACATGTCATTTTACACATCCCTAACATACCCTCAATATGTGCATATGTAAGTGAACCACTGAGAGACCGGCGAAGAAAAAAACGAGCGTTAGAGACAGAAAGCGAGAGATCGCTATCTATCTACATTGAAAAAGAATCCACCGTCTTAGGTTTCTGTAGGAACACAGTGCTTTTGTGTTGCACGGCTGGCTCTCTCCTACACTAGTGTCTTACAGGCTGGCGAATTAAACACGCTGGCTCCCTCCAACCTCGCTTTCCTCTCACACTAATCTTGTTGTATTACCTTCCAGGATCGCCGTGCTGTTTTAATATCTGTCACTACCTTCCTGGATTTTACGACTGTGCTTCCTCCCCTTTCATTTGTCCTCTTTTTGTTTGACTAGCCTGTCTCACCCTTTTGTATAATTCTGTCTTTGTTTGATGGGAGAAATGAGAGTGATTTCAGGTCTGGTCTCTGCTCTATCTCCGGCTGTTTTTCTCGTCTGTGCCCAAGCTGTCGCTTGGAGAATGCACCCGCTCTTTTGCCGACAAGTTGGTGTAAACACTCTGATTGCAGCGCTAACCGGTCTCGTGGTGCGGCGCACCTGTGTTTCATTGGTAACGGCCAAGCAACAGGTTCGTCATTGCAAGGGAGGTAATCTATTAGCCCTAATGAGGCCTGGCGGAGAGATGCATTGATTTTTGCTGAACGCCTGTGATTACCGTCCCACTCAGAGAGAACGTAATGCCTCCGGCCAACAGTAACGTTAAAAACAACCACCTCAGTCTAGCAGGGCCCGCTAGGGTCATTAAATACATAGACTGTTTAGACAAATGGGAGCATGATTCAATTTTTCTAACTTAGCGTTGCTGTAGAGTAAACATTAATAGAGCCCTGCAAGGGCCTCAAATTTAGGCCCGATCCTGGCCCTGGCACGAGGCTCTCAGACCCGAGCCCGGCCCGAGCCTGTCTTTTTCCCCTTCTACCAAAACGTCTTATACTGCTGTTTCAGTTTTTAGTGTAATGGCAGAATGATTATATTTTGTACCGTTTTATTATTTTTTTTATTAAGCTAATTTATAATTTTTTTTTTTTGTTTAATATAGGTATGTGTTTTTTAAAGTACCAAGCGGCCAGCGGCAGCCAGTGAGCTGATCATAAAGTATAACTGATCAATATAACCTTCTCAAATCATCAGGACTTGCCTTAAAAAATCGATAGGCAGGCTAAAACAGTTAACAATGTTTAAACGCTAAATGCTAAATGAATAAATGTGTGACATTATGGTTTGTGCAGAGATGGCGCTATAAAGCGCGTTCTGCAGGACATGGGCACCAGCCAGCACTTGGATTTTATAGCCTTCGCCTTAATTTTTTTCTGAAAAGTAATACTAATAAAGGAGTAATACGTCATTCAGAACTGTAAAGGGTCTGCTTTTATTTGTGTGCACTGACAGTAAACGTGATTTCATAAAATAAAGAAAACACACGTGTCTTGAAAAGGAGCGCTTCACAAAAACTCAGTAGACATGATAAATATATCTATAGAAAGCTTTAAATTACCACTTAAAAAAAAATATCAAAAACGTATTCATTAAATTAAATAATCGGTAAAGATGACGTCTCTTTAAAGGCCCGTCTATGGGAATCAGGAAATTCATCTTTGCGAAACAGACTCAGAAAACACTTGTTTATGAGTAATAATTCAAATGCCTTCCTATTGTTTTCCCCTGACACATTCATAATTACTTTTGCTGGGGCACTGCGGCAAGATTATTGCGTGCATCTGAACGCAGAACTTTTCGGCGGTGGGACAATAAACACTGTGGAGTCGCTTTTAGCTGCATTTTAGGCCTCTTAGGCCTAAATGCAGGGCTCTAAATAGTAAGCTGCTGTTTCGCTCATTGCCGTGAATGATTACGTTTAGACCGTGTCCTGTATGCATTAATATATGACATTCCGCCATGACAGGCATCATTCAAAAAGTGTCCAAAACATTCGGTAAGCCGCTGACATTTCATGAAGGCCTTTTCTTGTTTTTTTTTGCACGGTATATACTTGTATATTTCAAAGCTCCTATCTTGTCATGATTCAAAGCTTTGCCGTGTTATTATTGTAAAACCTGAAAGGCCGGAGCAGAACTAATTCGATATGCCCTTGTTAGTGAAGGCCGTCAAATAGAGTGTTTGTACCTTGAAAAAGCTTCATGGAATTGCGTTCCACTATTTAAGCTGAGCTCTTGCCATTTTGATGTTTGCTTTTATGTCCTGGGCATATTATTTTGTTATTATTATCCGAAACAAGACACACAAATTGAATATTGTATTTAAAAGTCAATTTCATTGAGGAGATTACGCAAATCAGCCTTATTCTTTTCCGTCTCGCCTGCCTCCACCTTGATGCATCTCTTAATTTACACTGGTTTACTCTATTCATTTGCTAGTGCCTTGCCAGGGATCTTTTCATGTTTTGCTCCCAGCTTGCGTTCCTTCGTTTTGCATGGTTATGGCATTTGTGTTTGTTCTCTTCCAGCCCACCATTCTGAAAATCAAACCTTAAAAGCAATTACCTGCCGACATTTAATGTGCTCAAGCAAGGTGAATTTCATTTTCGCCCCAACTGACTGAAAACCCTGCGATGGCTGCTGCCTTTTCGGCATCGGCAAATAAAAGCACAGCGTACTGTAACGAGAGTGAAAAGCGTGAAGTGTTCCTAGTGTGTTATTGGTCAGTTTTATGGTGTTTGGCCGTTTTGGTCTTAAACTGCAAATCCTTATGTGGAATTTCCTTTATTGGCCCTCATGAAGGTCAGCGAAGATCTCCGCATCGGGGAAACTATCAAAGCCCATGCCTGAGCTTTTGGGGGTCCGGGGTAATAGCCCTCCTGACCAGGGGGAAAGAGAAACCCCTGATTGCTCAACATTTTACAGAGCACATGTTTGTCATTAACACGTCCTACTATGGTAGTTACAGATGTGATTAAAACAACCTGGGAGACAGGTGGGTCCTGGAGCCCCTGATTTGCAGGCTCTTTGTTCTGGGCCTGCTCACATTCTGTGACCACTTGGGTTTTGGGGGGTTTGTTGCGCTTGGGTTTGGGTTGAGTGGAAGCACAAAGCTGCATTTTTCCCCTGTTGAGGCCCACTCATCAATTTTAGCCCTGACCTTTGGGTATTTATTTTTCCCTTGCTCTTTCTTTTTTTTCCCTTCTTCTCTGTTTTCATCCGTTCCTTGGAACTTGGTGGTATTTCATTTTGGAGGTCAGGAAGTCTCATACGGTGAGTGGAGTGAATTGTCTGGGACTGAAGACACACTTTGAACGTGGCTCAGCGAGTGAGCGAGCGAATGAGTGAGATCCATGGAATGCAAAATGAACAGGAATTTAAACAATGATATTTTAACAGAAATGATCTGGAGAGCTGGCCTGTAACCTAAGAGGCTTGTTTAATGCTGTACAAACTGGGTTATACACAGCTAGACAAAAACAGAAATGATTTAGCCATCATTTGCTTTCTGCATATTTCTCAGTTTTTTCCTTTTGAGTACAAAAACAAAATCTTTCTTCCAACACCTGTTATTGGGCCTCTAACGTACACAACACATAGTGCTTTTTGCTTACAAATCGTCTGTAGAATGAGCTTGTGCTCTATTCAGAATCGATCTGAGAAAGCATTGCATATTTCAGTTCAGTTCCTGAATTTAAGATGTATTTAAATTGTGGTATTTAGGAAAGGAAAGGACAGTATAGTGTCTCACATTGAACACACACACACACACACCACTGTACATTCACCCCCCCACCTACGATCACAGAGACTCAAACCCACAACTCATGGATTATAAATCACGATTGCCAAATTTGCAATTCAGTCACCAGAATAAGTCAGAAATTCAGTTATACATATTCAATTTCATATTTGCATTCAATTATGTATTACTTTTTTGTGACTTGAAGTAGAAATTAATTTGAAATTATATTTAAATTATATACAAAAATTTTCAAATTTGTTCCAATTTTATCTTGACAAACTTTGTAGTTTAAACAATATATAATTGGAATTTTAATATTCATTATTTTTAATTATTTATTAAAAATATAGAACATTGAGTTGTTAAATTAATTATTATAAATGATGATTCAATAAAACTATTTCAAGTAAAATAAATTATTGGAGTTTGTTTTACAGGAGAAAAAAAAACAATATCTACTTAATATATATATAATATATATATATTTCTTTATTTTTTAATTGAAATTAGTACTTAATAAGTTAACTTTTGGTGAACAGGGTGGAAAAAACTTCATTTTCCACAAAGCATTACCTGTTTGAATGTCTATGAATTGCAGATTACAGTAAATTTCCTCTTCCTGTCATTCAAGTTCAGCTGTCTGTAAGGTGTGGCCACTTGATTTCAAATTCACACCGATGAACCGAAAGGGTGACAAGTTTTTAATTAACATTTTCTCCTCACAACCCTGTGGCAGAAGTAAGCAGGAGGAGTCTATGCTCGCTTTCAGAGTGATGTGTTTATAGTAAGCAGCTTTTGAGGGGAATCGTGCCCTTTTATGGTCTTTCTTCATGCTTTGCAAATATGCACTTATGCGATGGCATCTCTCTAGCCTTTTCTCTCACTCTATTGCTCTCTCGCTCCGATTCTGGTGATGAGGTACCCAACGAGGGCCGCCGGTGTCAGGACGGTCCACCATCCTATGACTCATCCACTTGTAATCTCTCATGAAAGTGCCTTTTAAAGTGTTCGCATGAGTACGTGTGTGTTTTTGAAACCCTCAAAGGCCTCTGACAGAGGTTTGTTTTTACTTCGGACATGTAAAAGCCTCACTCAGGAGTGTTTAGGTTAGAGCGCTGCTGTCTGCGGCCCTCGGTCCACTTACAGCATTCTGTCCGGGAGTGTGTTTAAGAGGAGTTATCTGCATCTAACATATACAAACACGCATACAGACACACTGCAACAATCTTAATATGACTAATGCATCGGTGTTGTTATCAGACGAGAGCTGAAAGGGCTCAAGGCATCTTGTGTGGTTGTATAAGCACCATTTTTTCTCAAAGTAGACAGCTCCTATGTGGATGAATTGGTGTAGTCATTTAAAAAAATAGGTTAAACCTTAAATGTTTTTGTTTTTATGTAGTTTGGCAAAATGTCATTGTTCATATCCTGTAAGCTTGACATTATAACCCTGACATTACAAGACGAGTGGCAACTCCGTAAGGTTTTTCTGAAGTTATGTCCGAGTGTTCAGAAAAGACGCAAGGAGAAAATGTCATATTTCAAAGCTATTAATATGTGCGTAGTGCGACAGGGAATGTATTAAGTCATGTTCCTTATTAAACCTCACTAATGCCACATTATGTAGCATGTCATCAATTAAAATCAATCATTGGAGCTGGGGCATCATGAATTAAAGATGCTCTGAAGGTGGACAGCACATGTCTGGATGATTGGTGTGGGCTTTGTTCTTCTGCGTTCTGGCTGGATCAGTGACCATAGTTCATTTGATCTGAGGTCGCTGTAGTTTCAGTATGATATTGTGCATATTTCTGAAGATTTTTGCATGACCTGAATGTAGCTTGTAGCTTAAATAAATGGCTTTTTGTCCTTAAACATGTTTATTTGAATGAAAACAGGTGGCTCGTTAAACTTGATAGGTCTTTGTGAGAGGAATCAGACTTGTCTGCTAAAAGTAAAAGTAGACTTTTGAGGATAAAAACACATTAGCAAATTAAAATCATGAGTAAAAAGGCAATTTATTTATAACATAATCAAATGTGGTCATCTGTGTTTTCTTTTATAAAGATTTACTCTGGTAACCATGGTGTCTGCCAAAACACCATAGACACTTATGTGATTGTTACTATTAATACTAGCTATTAGCCACCACCGTCTTAAAAAAATGTTTGTATGATATGTAAAATATGTTTGAAAAGGAATTAAACATTTGATTTTATATCATAGATGTTGATAATTATAATTAAAAATAACGGCTCTTTTAACGTTAATGGACATCGCAACCATTTGTTTTCCAAAAAATTCCCAACTTTTTGGTATTTAGGTGATGTGATCTGTCCAGTAAGCTCTCTAAAACTTACACTGAAAAATAAATATGCTGCTTTTAGGGTCATTTCCACCAGACATTGATCAGATGTGTTTCACGTGGGTCATTCTTGTGTCTAAAACAGCTCAAAAATATGAAAAGGATACTTAGTTATATTTATAAAGTCTAAATAATTGTATGCACGTTTTCTATAAAAGTCCTCTCCTTCTCACCGTCAGCATGATATGGAATCGAACCCCTGAAGAACCGTCGCTAGTCACTAACACTGACACATTTGAAGGTAGTTTATGTAAAGCGAAGAGGTGAACTGGCCTTTCTTGGGGTTGTTGGGCAGATCTTCTTCCGTGTGTGTGGCTTTGATTAGACACACACGGTGAGGCCCCTAATCTGCCATTCATCTGCGCAGGAATTTCTCAGTTTCGGAGGGGCCTCTGAGAAAACTCTCAACGCAAACAAACAAAATATCAGCTTACCCTGCCTCGCAATATCCCCTCTCCAATCTGGGGACGCTGAAGCAACACACTGTTTATTGTTTCAAAGTAAACTCCGCTGTTGCATTGCTGCCTTCCTAATTAGATTTTACCTGCCTTGTTTTTCTTTTTCCCCACCCTGGCTTTTTATTCTTTCCTCTTAAAAAGGTGATGTTTTTGTGGACCACTGTAAACCACAGGGTGTTTGGAGGAACGAGGAACTCTGATGGGAATGCGACAGGCATCTGAGAGTTGACTCTTTTATTGTTCTGTAGAGGATTTTTCAAATATGTTTACGATATTAAAAACTAAAGTGAGATAAAAGCTTCCGACGCTGGAGTTAGGGTAATGTCTGCAACGCTTCCTTGGGTTCCTCCTCCATACTTTTTTCAAACATACTTCACGGTACCTCCAGGGATAACCGGAGTGTTTCTTTGTGGTTTGATTTGCCCCAGTGTGGCCATGAGAATGCAGGCACTCCACAGTAAACCCCCAGGGTTGCCACCAGGCAGATCCACCGCTTCTCACTCACCTGAGGGGCCTGTCACCCTTTCCTGAGGGTTGCGATGCACCTCTCTTCATAGACACTAGGGTGAGTTATATTATCAGGGGGAGCCTGTCTACTCCCTGAACGTAGGGCTCGCGCCTCGCTTGTGTGCGCAGAGCTCGCTTTGGAGTCTTTCGGCAGTGACCGTCTGATGTCGATCGCCTTGGGAAATTTTAGTGTTGTCAGTCACTGTGTATCCTTTCATCGACTTTCCCGAGCCCCGTTCTGTCATTTTTATTTTTTACCTCGCAATCAAATGTCGCAGAGTGCTACGAAAGTGTCATAAAAAGTCGATAAAATTAAAACTTTTACAAATTTAAACATAAACACGCATCTTCTAGAACTTTAAGAAGCCTTGAAGTGCCTCGGGGATGAATTCTCCCAGGTACCTTGAACTCGTGAAGAGGTTTTCAAGTGCACGTTTATACGCTTGTCTCCTTTGTTTACTATGTTTGCGCTTCTTTTAATTTTCTCTGTTTTGGAAAAAGTAGACGGCTTGTCACTGGGCTCTCTGACCTAACCCCATCACCCGTGAAGTCCTCTTATGGTATTGTATATGCAAGCAATGGCACTTTGTTTTCTTTCATAGGCTTCATGCCTTACATGGAGGCACACAGTGGTTGTGTATCACGGAGGCGCTTTTGCATTGTGCGTAGACTAGAATAAAGTGTAGGAGGCACACCGGGGTCAGAGCTTCACTATCAAATCCTTGGATATTTTGGATAGGATGTCACCGCTCTTTCAAACACTACATGTCAGTGTTTAGAAATGAAAAGTACACCACAACAAAAGGGGGAAACCTAATACGCCGTGCCCTGATGCACATTTATCGGCTCACTTCAAAGTGCACTTGTCATTCACTGTCGAAAACAGGGCAATTTCTCTCTCCGTCTTTGTCAAACAGTTGTGCCCCCTTGAGCAAAAAAAGTACAGACAATATATTGGAAAAAAAGTGAGGGCATAGAAAATAGAAGATTTTCTTTTACTCCCCCTCGCCTGTTAACTCCCCCCACTCTTGCCCCCCTGATCTCTTCACGCACTCATGGGGAATGTTTGGAGGCCCTGTTCATATTTTGTTTGCACAATGCATTCCTGCAGGCTCTTTATTTATGTCAATCTCCCTTTGATCAGGGTCCGCTTACCCACTCGGTTCCTGTGAGTGAAAGAACCCACCTGTGAGGCAGCAGCCAGGGCTCTGGATTCTTGGGAAAGTTTACCGTCAATTAATAACATAGCTAAATTATTTCTTCACATGGCAAACTACTTATGTAAGGTGATCCTGGCTGGTGGCTGATTCCCTGACATCTGGGTTGGATATTCTGCACAGATGGTTCTACCTGCTCCGGGAGTCTCTTTTCATTCCCTCCGTCCTTTCTTTCTCGCTTGCTTTTTTTTTTGCACGGGTGAAAGGTAGGCCACGGTTGAATGCTTGGGCAGAGTAATACAACCAGTAGGAAAGTGAATGGGGCTGTTTTCTGTTTTTTTTTTTTCTGTTTAGTTATAGCTTACACACAGATGAGATGCACTATAGTGCAGGGGTTTTCAAACGGTTTAATACAAAGACTCTCAGATATGACCTACCTTTCTTTTTACCTTCCTACCTAAAAAAAGAGAAAAAAACTTAATGATGAATTAATTAATTCTTGACTGGATTATATATTATATTATATTATATTATATTATATTATATTTCTAAAGGATATATTGCTATTATTATTGCATATAGTTATCTGGAAACATTTGCTTTAAGTATTAAGTTACTTTTGTGTAATATTTATTTAGTTTATTTGTCTGTTAATTTATTTGTCACACACTGACAGTGCTAAAATAACATGCATAAATGCATAGAATATTTAATATTTATTTACCAATATATGCCCCGAAAGAGTACATAGGCTCCAAAATTAAAACCCCAGTGCATGTATGTGCAAAAGTTGCCACAATCTCTAAGGGAATGACACAAAAGTTTTGAATTTTAATTCTGCTTTCGTTTTATTTTTTATCTGGTTTCGACCTGTGTGTCAAGATCACTGTATTGAGTTCTGAAATTATAGGTAGGCCTACATTTAATGAATTACAAATCAAGCAGCCTTCCCCCCAGCACCAAGGCCGAGAGGACAATCGGATTGTCTTTTGTTTTTTAAATAACTTCAGTATCTTAACTTTCTCATCCCAAGTTTTTTTCTTCAACTTGATTAACCTCTCTAATCAAGTATAATGTTTTTTTTTTGTGGTCCATTTTTTGGTTTAGCATGTGATTTATCATGGGTTTTAATATTTTTAAGCACGCTTTTAATAGATCTGATTGGTGTTAGACACTGCTGAGGGTCTGTCCTGCTATCTGTGTCTGCAGTGAGACAGGAGCTCCGGACACGTTCTCATACAGAAACCCTTCCCTCGCATCCAGCCCTCAGCTATCCCAGAACCCCCTCAGGAGCGGTGGACTCACAAGTACCCCATATCCAAATAATTAATCCAAAGCAATTACTCACTGCCTTCATCCGTCTCTTAGCCTGCTAACAAAACATTTCTACGTATGTCCTCATCAGTTAACTTTAATTACGCCGACTACAATTTATCAGCCTCACATTAATGAAACATGCTGCACCAAGATACTCACAAAAATGTCCTATTTTCCCTCTTTTTTTTTCTATAACGGAGGAAAAAAAATAATAATTAAGAAACCCAACAGTGAGGAGCCTCATGAGAGAGCCAGGAGGAATTGTGAGATATCACTTTTTTTTCTCCTTTTATTTTGTTCTAATCAGGGAACATAGTTACCGTCACCAACGTGTCTGCTTTATTCAGCACAAAGTGAAAACAAGCACATGACACATTTTTGCTAAATTTTGCAAAGATTTAAAAAACCTGTTCCATAATGCTGTTTTCTTTTACCTGGACGTTGAAGATAATGTAAAATCTGAATTTCTTTCAGTTCTACAACAATAATATAAGTTTTGTTGCTGGTTTCGTTGTTGAATGCAGTTGGAGAAGTTGACATGCGAAAGTAAAAGTCTGTAATAATATGATATTTCTGAGTCATAAGGCAGCTGTAATGTGTAGAATAGGTTTGAGGTAAAAGGTTATTTAGAAAAATTAAATATGAATTGCAGAAAAAGAGATAATATGATAATATGGTATTTAAAGGTAAAAAATGTAAAAAAAAATTAAATAAATTTCAGTAATTGCAAAACTGAAGACTAATAATATTTCATTAGGTGTAATGATGAAGTCATGGCTTTTGATAAAATATTGTGGTCAGTAAGAAATTCAGTAACACAGCAGTCAGGGCAATAAACATTTGATTTATACCATTATAGCATCTCTTAATATACCATCTTAGCATCTCCGTCTCTTATGGATATGTATCCCTTCCATTTTTTTAAGCCAGATAGGAGCAGAATATGTGGTAAGATTCCTGTACTGGGATGTTGCAGCCAACTGTTCTCATTTGGAGGGGGCTCATCCTTGCTTCCTCGGCCAAGGGCAGCCTGGGAGCAATTTGGCAGTGTAAATTGTTGCCACACATGGGGCCGGTTGCTGGCAGGGTCAGAAGCCCTTGATGTCACACCCTGTCATTTCAAATTAAGTTATGCAAAGCGAGGCAGCCGCTTAATTTTCTTGTAAGTTGGACCATGGGGCCCCTTGGGCATAATGAGCAGGAAGTTATAATTGGACCGAGCTGTTGATTGCGATAATTGCTACTGTCTGTATGAGGTAGCCTGGCCTGCTCTGATCAGCTTGTTACCAAGGCATGACAGCATGCTGCAATTCTGCCTGGACCAAACGAAGAACGCAGGAGGTGAGGAGGGGGAACAAGGAGTGAGAGGTCTGAGGGGGTAGAAGTGCTGCTTTTGGAAGCATCTTTATTGTGTGAGTTTGGATGGGTGCTGGCGCTGGCCATTCCTGGAAGGATCCTTTTTTTTCTCTGCAACAATGTTCTCCTTCCTTCCCCTGCTGACCCTTTGACATCTGCCCACTTGTTGACCTTAATTCTGTGGTCTGTGAGAGTGAAACGCAATGAGGTCATTGGTCTTTGTTCTCTGCTGAAAGGTAGGAAAGGGCCATTAGTGTCCACAAATCCCCTGACATAACTGTGGATTCACAGTACTTGAGATCCTAAAAAACAGGACAAATATTGAAGGACGTCCCTGTGTAAGAATTTCTCACATTAACTCAAATTCTGAGAGACTGTGATATTTACATAAACGGTAAAGTTGTGGGATAATGATTTAATCCAGCAATTATACATTGAATTTATTTTATTTCAAGTAAATTATTTTATTTTTACATTTTAATTTAAAAATCCTGAAAACTATAATTGTCCACAAAAATATTAAGTAGCACAATTGTTTTCAAAATTTATAATAATTAATGTTTCTTAAGCACCAAATCAGCATATTAGAAACATTTCTAAAGGATCACGAGACACTGAAGGCTTTTCCATCACAGGAATAACACTTTACAATTATTTGTCGTTTATTAACATTAGTTAATGTGTTAATTAACATGAACAAACTATGAACTCTACATTTATTACATTCTTTATCAATCTTTGTTATTGTTAGTTAATAAATAACAGTTGTTCGTTGTTTGTTCATGTTAGTTCACAGTGGATTATCTAATGTTAACAACTTTAGTCATGCATTAGTAAAAGCTGAAATTAACATTAACTTACATTAATAAATGCAGTAGAGGTATTTTTAATTTTTAGTTCATGTTACCTAATGTATTTAACTATTGTCAACTAATGAACCTTATTGTAAAGTGTTACCAATATTACAATAGAAACGGTTTTAAATTGTAACGATGCAGTATTTCACAATATTACCATTCATTAATATTACCGTGGTTTTGAGCAAATCTACGGTGAGCATTAAAATAAAATCAAATAAATAAAAAACCTAAATTGTTGTGTATATCAGCTATTCTTCAAAGGATATTCAATGGAAAAAAGGCACACAAAAATGTTTGGAACAACATTCGGGTGACTACATGAATAAAAATGTTCATATTAGGTGAACTACTGCTTTAATGCTTCCCCTGTCATGGCAGGGAATTTATTATCCTTCAGTCTCTCCTTCAGCATGGGTCTCACGGCTTGCTCTACAACACATCAGTGAATCAAACTCTCATTACTTTTCTTGGGTACTAAACAGCATTAGCCATTCTAGGTCATTAGACTTCAAAGGCAAGGGGTGGATTATTTACTAAACTTCTGAAATCACATGGCATGGCTGCCTTGTCGTTTCAGATGAGCCTCTAATGAGATAAACACTAATTCAATCTGAACAAAATAGCAGAATCTTAAATATTTACTGTTCCTGTCTATGAACCATGGTTAATCCTGAGAACAATATTAGAAGGCACGTATCTGAGTCTACGGTAAAAGGATTTGCTTTCTTTGTTGTTTTGAATTATAACTCAGGTATTTTTTTAATGGTTTATTTGAAGTTACCGGAAATCTTTCAAGTGCATGATATTTTTCATTGTCATTCAGTGTGTCGTGCACAATGATGTCTCGCAGATAGATCGTCAAGAACACAGTCTTTTCATCAGTTCACCACAACATGGCCTTTTGCCCACAAACCCATTTCAGAGGTCAATCCAGGCAGAATTTTGGAGAACCCTTTCCTCTTTTCCCACTGCACCTCACCTCCATTCATGTTTGAATGTCTGAATGCAGCGCTCAACACCGTCCCCGCTCAGGGGGAAATGTTTTCAGGTATTTATTATTATTTTTGTCACTCGCTCGTCCCTGCTTTCATGTGTTTCATGTGTACCCGATGACCCATAGCGATTAGGCCTATTCAGTCTCGTCTTCACAATCTTGAGTGGTACCGTAAGAGGGAAGCTTCAGGGGCAAGGGCTTACTCTGAAAGCCAAATGTTGCTTTTCATGGAAAGGGAATGATGATGAGGTAAAAAAAAGAAAACAAGATGATTACCGCATATAGACATGTGCACCCTTGTCTTTTTGTTTAACTTTCCTCTGTAATGTGTTTAAGGCTGTTCCACTCGTGGATCTGAACAAGCACATACTCTGAGTTCTAATTGCCAGCATTCGTCAGGTTTTCCCCTTCGAGATGCGACTGCAGAGCGGCTAACGATGCACAGCTACAAAGGGAGAGCAGCGGCGGGGTTAACATGTCTCAGTGCTCTCCCTGGAAGCTGGATTTTTGGGGTTTAGACACCCACTGAGAGAGAATAATGAGTATATGTTTCTAATCTGGGCCCCTAGGAGATTGCAGCTCCCTTGTCTTTTCACACTGGTGGAAATCGGCAGGCTTCTCTTCTGATTTTTTTATTTTTTTTCCCCTTCACAGGCTAATTTAGAGCTGTCTTTGATGCTTTCTCTCCGGAGCTTCTGTTTCAAATATCCAAATGCAAGGATTAGTGAGCTTTTGTGCCGTAAACCCCAATTTATCCTGTTTTCTTTCCCATTTTTTTGCAGTCTTCCGACCCTAGGAACTGCAAACAATGACAGACCGACAACCTCTGACGTGTTTACGATTCTGTGTATTCATTTATTTATTTGCTCATTTGTCTGCATGTGTATTCTAGTCTTTTTCTGTGCTCACGCACACGGGACACACGCGGTACAACTAGAGCAATTTAGGATCCATATCTTGTTTTAAGATTCATTACCAGGAATAATGTGAAATAATAAGAACTGAAGCGTATTCTCTCGGTGATATTACAAATCCCTTTGTCAGGCAAAGCACTGTCACTTCTAAGTCTGGGTCTGATGAAAGAGAGGAATAAGGAGAAGACACATGCAGCATGCACCCGTCGTCTGCTAACTGAGCCACCTTTGACGACTTTCAGGATCCCGCCACAGATCCTCGGATGAAGCCTTCAGTGGAGCTGGCAGCTTATATGGCACTTTGCCTGTGCTTGCATCCCTCTGCCGACTTGTTGCATTGTCGCATATTATGTATTTAAATCCCCTTTTGTCATTCTGTCACAACACACCTTCATTCTCAGTGTCTCTAAGTTGATTTTAATGCAACAGGTGATGAGACGCTCTCCATGACTTCAAGAGGACCTAATTCAGTCGTGCTGAAGACCTGAAGGTTCAGGCGATAAACACAGGATGACCCCAGCTGACAGTTTATAAAATCAAAGCAGTTTGCTTACATTTTTTAATGCTATTATTTTTTTTTTTAATACCATCACTTAAAGTCTGCCTTAATTCTAATGAATTATTTTTCATATGCTTTACTATTGTACTCTGTTATTGAAGACTACCTTTGCCATTGGTTTGTTGTGTTCAGATCTTTTAATGTTTGTGGCTTGTGGTGACGTTGCAGTACTGAATGGCTTTATTTGTTGTAATTCTCTTCCTTATGCATCGGCTGAAAAGTTCAGAATGGTGTGTATTTGGAGATGAAGTCTAAAACATGCAGTAACAGTAATGTACCTGGCAACTGTGCACAATAGATCATCATATTTATGCCAATCTGTCAAACATTAACAGTCAGTCTCTCAAGAGTGCTGTTACTTAAACCTCCAATGTTATATCACACCACATTATAATAGTGGTTATGAGTTGAGCTCAGAGCTGTTTTTTTTTTTTTTTTGGTGAAGTTTAATTTTTCTGAAATACAAATGGCATGATTCTAACTGATATTTAGCACTAGGTGTGCAATCGTTTTTAAAAGTAGGTTGATAAACCACATTATTGACCAATAAAAATATTTCTGTACTACTCAAAAAAACTGTTTTATAAAGCTTTCAACATGAGTAGTGAGTAAAAAGTATTTGTGGTCATCGCTCTTTTTCAAAGAACATTAATTTGGCAAAGATACATTTAAAGGGTTAGTTCACCCAAAAATCTGCCATGCTCAACACACCGTATACGCAGGCTTTAACGTATTTGACATAATCAGCCTTGTTTACATCTGGTGAAAGCACACGTAATCTGTGGCTGTTTGCGCCTAGAAGAAAGAGTGCTTATGCAATAATGTTCTCTAAAATGCCGAAAGACATAAGTCATAGGAGAAGAATGGTTGCGTATATGATGTTATTTTTGTTTTCTTTGCGCAAAAAAATTATTCTCCTATTGTTGAAAAACTGAAGTCCACTGATCTCACATGGATGGTTTAGCAGTGTTTCCAGAAATCCTATTATTATTGATGATATTATTGAGAGAAAAAAAAAAGAAAATATATATATATATATATAA
>JAUMHR010000060.1:11935482-11945641 GCA_032361145.1 Enteromius fasciolatus | reverse complement strand
ACGGCCGCTGTCGCTCTTGTCGCCGGATATCGCCAGCTCTCCATTGAAATGAATGGGATCGCGTCGCTTTGTCGCTGTGTGTCGCTGCTAGTGTGAACGGGGCGTTCTTCTATGACCTTGTTCTACATCCCTAATCCTACCCAATACATAAACTTAACAACTACCTTAATAACTGTTAATAAGCAGGGAATTAAGACTTTATTGAGGGAAATGTCATAGTTAATTTGTTAGTCGTAGGGAGTAAGTGTTTCCCATTTTAAAGTGTTACCGATAATATCAGCCATAACATGAGTTATCAAGCAGAATTTTAGTATTCCTAGAGTCAACTTATATTTACTGCCAGTCACATTTTTTTGTCTTTGGATAAACAAACCTGACTTGACAGTCTAAGTATGTTTACCTGATTTATAAACTTACTGATATATCAGTTCTTCCCTCTGTACACTGATATATCACTGGAAGTTCTGGTGAATAGAATCAGGACGCCTTGGTGGGTAATTGACAGGCTGATTCACAGCACCAGTGTTCTGTCAGTTTCAAAGCCCTGGTCTTACCTGTGGATTAAGTCAGATCAAGCAATGATTGACATGGACTCAGACGGGGGTAAGAGCGGGGTGGGGATGTTCATGCACTGTATTTGGGGTTGCCGGTTGATATGCTGGCTTGAAACCATGGCTACAGAGAGACAGACACGAAGATGAAAGATTCGGCCTGTCTGTCTCTGTCATGTTTTACAAGCCTATACCGTTATTATGTATTGATTCTGACTGCAGTTTGCCAAAATGACTCTAAAATTTGATAAAATGTCAAACCACTGTTGGTTATATTTAGGGATACGCCATATTAAAATATAGTACAGTTTGCAAACTGATAAGCCCATAAATATTTTCAAGTTAGGTATGTATGTTCAGAGTAATTTATATTATGAAATGGGTATTTCCTGAAGATTTCATTTAAATTTAACATTAAGTTGTTGTTAAAATATGGTGTCTTTTTAAGTAAGGACAAAGGTCAAGTAAATGTAAAAATAGACGTGCATGCATTATTAATATCCAAAATTTAACTTTGGGTAATAATTAAAACTATAGTATGTTATTTAGAGATGCACTGCAGTTCTCGCAAAGCTCCACGCAGCCTCTTTGACCTGTACACACACTCTGTGTGTTTCTGAGAGTGAGTGTGTAACTAAGACCAGTCTATGTAGGCTGATCTGAGATTAGTACGTGATGCCAATGCACTTCCCCACAATGCTCTGCAAATGAAGGGTGTGCCTGGGTACTGATCATCTCGATTCATAATCAGCTCATGTGTTTTCCTAATGATGCATGCAGCAGCAATCTCAACAGTCTCTCAGTTCTTTTAGCCAGCTCAATGCTACCTTGAGTCTGACATTTAAAGTCATGTGTGACTCAAGTTTCCAATTGGTTTCCTTCAGTTCCGCCCAGTAGGCCAGAGGACGTGCTTGCCTCCAAACACTCAAATTAATTACTTTTCAGCAATGGACATATCTCTTATACCCAGCATTCAACACCGTAATCAATCAGTATTCAGACTAAGACTGTGGTTAAGCTTTTTTCCCACCTTTCTCTTTATTTCAAAGAAAAATTTTGAATTAAAATGTAATGATATTTAACAAATTTATAGAGTATTTATAATAACTGAAAGCAAACGCTTTCTAAAAGTAGGTCTAAGTATTTTTGCCAGATCTTATATTTATGTTAAAGTATTTGTAAATATGCAGTATTAATACCGATGTCATATATTCTTGGTTTGTATTCTTCTATTTCTCGCTGTGTTAGTTACAGTATTTCAATGTTATTGCTTTTAGGTTCTAAAATGCAGCAGAGGTGCAAGTGCAAATATAAAAATATAAAGAATTAGCTTCATTTCATTTGAAAACACCTAAAACCACAAGCTCCCATAATGCCTTTCACTTCCAAACCATTCCCTCAACATGTGTTCTCAATCCATGAGACATTTTCAGCCATATTAGCTTAGAATCACAGAGCAGTTGAGGTGTGCACTTGCAAACACAGAGATGTTTATTTTTTTAAATTAAACTGGGAATAGACGCTTAACCCAAATAGTTCCCAATCTTTCTGTCCTTGTCATGTTGTATTGTTATTATTATTGTGGCCTTAATAGGGGCCAGATGGCTAATATTAGATGTAATCTGTTGAAATAGTTTTGTTTATGTAAATCTATTTTTCCTGGCAGTTGTTTTCAATTAGGATGTTTGAAAGTTTTAATTGAATTAAATTGCAGATTTCTATATGTAATGGAATGGTATAGAAAAACAGTGCAGGATTGGCCATATGTGTGGTGATGTAGTTCAGTGTGTAATCTGACTCTGTTTTATTGAGCTGGCAGTTCAGCACAGATGTATTCAAATCTGTACTGATGTGTGTTGTACAGATAGCTGACAGATTTTAAGATACTGTAGTCAGTGTACATAAAAGAAGGATAGAAAGAAAAAAAGAGTTCTTTTTAATAAATATATTTAGTAAAGATAGATAAATAATTTGTATATTATGTTCAACAAATACATATAATAATGATTCATCATGAATAAAATAAAATTATAATTAAATAAGTATTTATTTAAATTATACATATATTATTTATCTAGAGTGCATATACCTATATATATATATATAACAATGTTAATATAAATATAGTAAAATAAAATTTCATAGCCATTAGGAAGTAGGCTATTAATTCATTCTGTCAAAAATGATTTACAGAAAACACCCAGTAAAATGTCATTCAGTGCAACAATAGTTCATACACACACACACATATATATAAATCATATTCATATTCATATAGGCATATTTAGCACCAAAATCATTAGAGACTTTTTTTAAGGATCACACAATCTTTAACAATACATTTTGCCACTATTCTTCATACCACCAAGCTTTACCTATTTTTTATTTAGTAGTTTATTTATATTATTTAATAGTTAAAATCAAAATGGTAGTTTATTAAAATGATTTAAAATATAAGCTTTACTGTAATATGATTACTTTTTATGTATTTAGAAAGGTAATATATCTCTTACACTGAACGATGATGGAATGGACATGGAAGATGGACATTGCATCACCCATATTTTAGTTTTCTTGTATTTAATATGCTGTCTATGCATATAAAATCTTTTTTACATTTTTTTAAATTCGGACACCAAAATGTGTGCTACAGTGTAATATGTACTATGTAATAATTTACTCTGTCCACCAGAGGCACACAATGACAGGTGCAATAGATCACCAGTCAATGATCTGCCTGATCCAGTCTGTAACCACTTAAAGTTGCACAGGCATTAGCTTTCTGTTTTATTCTAATAGTTTAATTCACAGTTAAAAAAATTAAGTTGATAAAACAACTCCACTGCTTCTACCATCTTGTCTCTCTCTTTTTTTTCTCTCGTCAGTCTGCACATTCTTTTCAGTGCAGCTCATACTGGGGTTGGCTTCTGGTCGTTTGCACAATAAAAGAATTGACAGTACACAGAGGGAAAACCAGGGGCCTTTGGCCTGAGGAGGGAAGAGGAGGAGCCTGTGGGTTGCTTTGACAGCAGCCAAGCGAATATTGAAAAGGAACTTTGTTGTTGGTAATGTTCATCCCTGTTTGTTTTGGACTTCACATGGAAAGCAAGAAATTCGCAGTGAGTTGCCAGGTTACTGTCAAAGGGGAACATGGTATCAGGTACTGGTTATAGCTCAGTGAGATTGTTTACAAAGGCAGCGACCTGTCAGACGTCCTGGGGAAATCGAGAGTACAACATTCCATATGAAAAGAACCAAAAAAAAAAAAAACAATATAGGAAGGAATAACAAGTATCCCCATTGCGGGCATGGAAATGACTCGCATTGCATAAACACATGTGGAGATCTTTGTGAGAAGCTGAATGCTGTGCAGTAATTTGTTTTCTCACTCTGGTAACTTTAATATGGATGATTTAACGCTTAAATGCAATCAGTGTTAAAACGTTCCCAAAAATCCTCATGCAGTCATAACAAGTTTGGGGGCTGTTTATAGAGAGAGGCACAATGCGGAAGACAGATGTGGAAAACTTGCACCCACCAGACAAGAGCCTCCTTCAGTTCTCTGCTGTGCTCTTTTTCAAGATGGAGGGCTTAAGTTACAGAACTAACTTCCTGGATTACATCAAACAGACTCCTTCCCCTCCTCCCTGTGCTTTACTCTCCGGTTCTCTTCTTGTTTTTTCCTCATCTCGTCTCTTTCCTTCTCATTGGTTGTTTTCCATTTTCGCCAATTGTCGTCTCATCGCTTCTTTTCTAGTCTATACTTTTTTCTTAAATTGTCTTCTTTCATCTGTTCTCTCTTTTTCCTTTTATCTGGTCTGGTGTTTTCTTATCTTTACTAATCTCCTTTATTCTCATCTATTTGAATCTTTGTTCAATCAGTTCTATTTTCTTTGGTTGCACTTACCTGCATGTAATTACATCTGTTATTAATTTCTGTAATTACAATTTTTTTTGTCATGACAACTCACAGAGGGATTGATATGTAAAGTGCATGTTGGTCAATACTATGTTATAAGTAGCTAAAATAACCACAAATATCAGAGCATGTAAAAACATCTCAGGAGCCCCAAAATCACCTCAGACCACAGAGGGTTAATGTCTTTGTATTGGCAGACTTGGTATTGCCAAGACATACATAACATGCTGCTGTGAGCATGTAAGAAATTCTGCTGCTGCACGTATAACTTCAATGACCCCCATAGCATACATTATCTCCCCTTAGCAGATCTATACAGGTGGAGCTGGGTAAGGGGGAGGGATTCAGAAGTGTGCTGCAACTGCTACAGCAAGAAATAAAGTCAAGTATTTGAATGTTGAGCTGTGATCTCATTGGCTACCGATATAAAAGAGAACCAATTAGCTGTGACATCATGGTATCATTTTGATATCATTATGTCATGTGGAGTACGCCATCTAGAGTTTCTTGCCAGAATTCGTATTTATAATTTGACTATATACTATAATGACTGATATAAAACCTGTCCCTAACATTACATACATTTCTTTTTCACTCTTCACATGTCTTCTTGTTGTATCTGTACTCTTTTCATTTTGTCTCATCTTGTGTGTTTTGTTGTCCTGCTCATCTATTATATAGTGGTATTTCTCATATTGTCTCATTGTCACCTTCACTTCTCCCTGTTTCTGTGCCCCGCATGAGATTAGGGTCCACGGCAGCAGGCTGCATAGAACACCATGACCCAGGGCCACGCAGGAGAGAGAAGGAGAGATTTCTGTGTGTGGAGGAGGGGCGGGAGGGTCACGGGATGAGACTGTGAAAGTCAAAGCGTCGCTATGATCCACTCAAGCATGACGAGAGCTGATCCCGGTCTTAGGGGAGAGAAGTGTATGCGATGGGTCGGGGGGCAACAAGGGGTCTTGCTCAGGAAGGGATGTGGCGCGTTATCGGGCCAAAAATATGCAGCTGTATTTACCACCTCTGTTTGTTGTTCCTGTAGAAAGCTCCAGGATGGGAATTTTCTGTGTCACTGCCTCAAAGGATTTTGGCTGAGGCTTTGTTGATCCTGTGTTGTTGTAGAAAAGGGGAATAAGATTTAAGCATTAGCCATGTCAGACAGGATTTAACACTCTGGTCCCCAGACCTCTCACCATTTAGGCAACTCTTCCCCAAGCGCTTAGCCCTCCACGGCCTGCCCAGTGGCCCACCGGGTGGAGAGAGAAAGGGTTGATTCTCTCTCTCACTCGTGTTTCCGCTTTTCCAGCATCCATCCAATGGAAAAATAAGGTTCGAGCCACTTGATTTTGTGTCATGCTTCCTGGAGCATGCCAACTTTCAATTACAGCACCTCCAGTCCACCTTGCACTTTGGCCATGGCTATCTGACAGCTCCCCTGCTGTTGTTTGTGGCTGTTGGCCAACTGATTCCCAGCGCATTATGTTTCTCCGACCAACTGAGAGATAGTTGGTTGTTTTCCATTAGGCTATAAGTTATCACTATCTGATGGGGCACTCTAACCTTGACAGAAGCCGGGCTGAATGCGGCACGAGGATGAGCAGCAATGTTGTGCCTCCCAGTTCATTTGCCATAACCTCGACATAGGACTTCTTTGTCAAGAGATTGTTGATGCTCTGTTAGAGTTTTACAGTATCTTATTACTAATATAAATAGAGTAAACATTGATATACGAGTATTTTGTCAGAAGCTGTCTGAAAAATATAGGTAGATTAGTTCATAATGAAAGAGGGAAAAAACTTTATTTACCAATACACAAGGACTAAAATAAATCCTTGCTTTTAAAATGATTATCTGTTCATGATAGACTTGATTTGATCTCTTTGTATTAAGCCATTGTGGTGTTTGATTAAGACTTGATGTACAGTAGTCCCATATCTCCTGATTACTGATTAAGTCTGGGGACACCGGAATCATGTTAAAGGACCTTCTTAAATAGCTAGATCTAGAAATAGCTCTAGCACAAGCTTAAAATAATAAAGAAAAAGCTAAAAAAAAGCACAATTTGCACTGTTAGTGACTATATATTTTTGCCTTGCATCATTAAGTTCTAATGAAAGTATCTTCATACGATTTATACAATTATTAAGCAGCTGTTTTCAACATTGATAGTAAATATTGTTAATAATAATAATAATAAAAAAATTAAGCACCAAATCAGCACATTACAATGATTTCTGAAGGATCATGTGACTGAAGAATGGAGTAATGGGTGTTCAAAATTCAGCTTTGCCATCGTGGAATAAATTACTTTTTGAAATATAAAAAACCTAGATGCTTATTTTAAATTGCAATAATGCAATAATTACTGGAGCCTTGGTGCACATAAGACACAATTCTTCTTGAATGCACCTATTATCATTGCATAACTCTTTTGAATATTACTATAATACACAACTTTTATTTCACATATTATGTAGCAAAATAATATTTGGCATATGTGCATTTATTGTAATGTCTTGAAGAGAAGGTTAAGCTTTCATACAGTAGTTTCTCTCAAGGTTTTTCTTCTCTTAAATTGAAAATGTAATGGATTTCTTTTGCCTCCCCACAGTTGCCTATGGTTCGCTCAATAGATGTCTTACTTTAAAGCTTCTTTAAACAGTACGTATTGTCAAAACTGTTGTATTATATAAAAGTAGTAGATGTACATATATAAGTAACAACATTTTAATATTTGTATTCTGATACAATTTTATGAAAACAATAAGATACTGTATTGTGAAAAAGCCAAGGCTGAAGGGGTTGCAGGCACTCTTTTTTGAAACAATATGCATTGTCAAAAGTGCTAATGTACTGAAACTGTGTATAATAATTTACTTTAAAGTACTACACCAGTACATGCATTTTTTAAAATTTGTTTTAATATATGTATTGTGTGGTTTTCTAAAAGCAGTAAGGTACACATTGTATGTATTGTGAAAAAGTAAAAGCTGAAAGGGCTGAAGGCACTATGCTTCATGTTGTGCCCTTCACCTTGACATATTCACAATACTGCACAATCTCTTACACAGTTAGATGCTTACATACAGTAGGTAAAACATGACAGTATCACTTTTGATAAAGAGCAATGTGTATGTGTGTGTGTGTACATAATAAAGTAAACTCATTTCAAACCTTAATTTAAAACTCTTTGTTCTACTTCGAGCTCTATTGTACAGTTTGCTTGTATTCTCCTAAATCTTTTTAACATTTCAGACCACCTGCAATCAACCAACTGTTAAAGATCCTTCTAGTCCAAGGTTATCAACAGTTTCTGATTGAAATGTTCGTATAATCACTGGAATAAACAAAATAATACAAAACAACACAAACAAAACACACACACACACACGCACATTGATTAGTGATGTCCATGGCTTACAAAAGAGAACCTGTTGCAGAACTGTATAAAATATTGAAAACACTTCAAGTGTATGAAAGCATCCGTTTGTTTGTATTTAAGAGAATGATGAAGAATAGTGTGTTTTTGGCAAGTTCTGAAGGAGTTAAGTTGGAGGTGGGGGGTGTTTGAGGATGCAGTGGGGCATTTCTGCGCTGTTCACTCCCTTGTTCCGCCTGGAAAGCTCTGCACGGTCTCTTGCCTGGGTCACCTGCAAAGGATTAGGCTGGTGGACAGTTGTTGTTTAAGGAGCGTGTGGGCACATCAGGGGTACAGGAAAGGGGAGGAATGGAGGAGTGGCCTATTGAGTCGCCTCGCCTCTAGATGCCCAGACCTCAACCCTGCAGGGTGCAGCACACAACAATCATTATTTCCACCAACACTTCTGCTCCTGAAAGGCATATATAAATTAATGTGATTTTCTTGTTCTCCATGACATACAGTTGTTGACAGCGACCAAGTATGTCGAGCTAAATATATATATATTATTATAAAAAATATTATATTAAAATATTTTAAAATATGATATAAAAATAAATTATATAAATACCAGTATACTTTATAAATGCTGTATATATAACATTTTTGTTGTTGTTGTTGTTGTAATTAAAAAAAAAATTAAAGCAACACTTTTATTCACCAATAATGCTAATTAAAATGACTAAACATTCTTTTAATAAAAAAAAAAATAATAATAATAATAATAATCATGGAAATATCGAGCGGCACAACTGTTTTCAACACCAAATCAGCATATTAGAATGATTTCTGAAGAATCATGTGACGCTGAAGACTGGAGTAATGGCTTCTGAAAGTTCAGCGTTGCATAAATTCCGTTTAAAATATATGGCAATACAAGAGCATGAAAAAAAAAAAAACATTTAAAAACGTATAAAACTAAAAGCCAAACTTTGAATGGTAGTGTGTACATATAATTAAAGAGACACAAATTAAAATTGACATTAAATAAATTGTTGAATTACGTTATTTTTATTTTCTTTGTTGTGGCTTCAAAAAATTACGATAGAACGTCTAGGTTACAAAAGTAACCCAAGTTCCCTGAAGGAGGGAACGGAGACGTTACATATGGGACGTTACATATGGGAACTCGCCTGAGAGACCAATCGCCTTTGAACTTCAAAGAAAAGGCCAATGAACATTGGCGTGCACAAATTGCATCCAGGTGCACCTAATCACTACGGGAGTATAAGAGGGCACGGATGCAGTGCACCTGCAGGTTTTTGCTGAGGAGCCGAGCCAACGTCAGCGTGACCCCAGAGTCATGGCAAGGAGGCGTAACATCTCTGTTCCCTCCTTCAGGGAACATGGGATACCTTTGTTAGCTAGACATTACCCTTTCAGTCGAATCACTTCGACGTTACATATGTAAACACCCATGGAAAGAGCCACAACTCTGAGGCAAGCTTTCTTTCTTGTTTGTCAGCAGAGGAGTGCAGAGCAGATGTTAACCACATGTGGAATTTTTGAACAATTCAATATATCGATACGATTATGGATATAATTGAAAGGACACCAGTCAACGAACAGACCCCACCTCAGAGCATAAGTCTGCATTGTAGAGGTAGCATTTGCCTGAGTGATAGTGTCTATCACGGCGAGAGAGAGGCCGGAGAGGTCTGCAGCGTCCTGTCCAGGAGCCAGACGTGCAGGTTCCACAGATCGGGACACGGGTGCCAAATCATACCCATCCCCTGAGAAAGAAGGTCCTTCCTCAAGGGGATTTTCCAGGGAGGAGCTGCCATGAGGACCATGAGGTCAGCAAACCAGGTCCGCAAAGGGCAGTAGTGTGGCACTACCAGCAAAACCTGCTCCTCGTCCTATCTGATCTTGCAAAGTGTCTGTTCAAGGAGACTCACTGGGGGAAAGGCGTACTTGAGCCCAGGAGGCCAGCTGTGTGCCAATGCATCCCTCGTCAAGCACCGGCAGTGGGCAGACTCGGGGGAGGCGAAGAGGTCTATTTTAGCTTCCCCGAAGTGGCTCCAGATCAGCTGGACTACCCGGGGATGGAGCCGCCATTCTCCAGGGTGGGTGGACTGCCATGAGAGCTGGTCGGCTGCATGTGCAGTGTCCCTGGAATGTGAACAGTGTGCAGCAATTTCAGCCGTGTTTGACTCCACAGGAGCAGATGGAGGGCGAGTTGTGTGCGGTGGGAGCTAGGGGTGGCACGGTTCACAAAACCCACGGTTCGGTTCGTATTGCGGTTTTAGGGTCACGGTTTTCGGTTCGGTA
>JAUMHR010000060.1:11905281-11922862 GCA_032361145.1 Enteromius fasciolatus | reverse complement strand
CATGCATTGTGAGCTGTAAGGTCTTATATAGACAGGTGTGTGGCTTTCCTAATCAAGTCCAATCAGTATAATCAAACGCAGCTGGACTCAAATGAAGGTGTAGAACCATCTCAAGGATAATCAGAAGAAATGGACAGTACCCGAATTACACAGCAAAGGGTCTGAATACTTAGGACCATGTGATATTTCAGTTTTTCCTTTTTAAGCAAGTGGATGTGTGTGTTTAGATCTCTTTACCAGTGAGCTTTACAAAAAAGGGTTTTAAGACCTATCTGTGGTGACTTATTGCTTTAGTAAAATTCATATTTGAATTTGTCCTACAGTATAGCAACGGCTTAAAAAACAAGGTCGCATCATAGTTCAGGAATTACTTATTTGTCTTGAGTCACAGTGTTCACATTTCTCTAGTCCAGACAGAATGATTTCATCAACAGTTTTATCACTTATCAAGAGTGCTGGGGATATGAGATGTGGTCCGTTAGCTGTTTAGTAGTTATTGTATCCTCTATGAGTCAATTTTGTCCAGAATCTATTGAGTTTATCAAGGCCATGACAGCTGGCATACAGCTCAGTTGTATCCTGTGTGAGTTTGTAAAGACCATGCGGGCAGTGTCATTTCAGAATTACAAACGCAACTCAATAACACATATTACATCATATGTACGGCAGCTTTTTGGCTATTTTCAGCACATATGTAATCACAGCTGTAGAAAGAGGATAGGACCCCGCTGGCATTAAAACCCAACGGCATTATCTGATATTTCAGTACTCAGGCTTTCATTATTGCTGTTATTACCGCTACTCTTATTGCACTGATTTCCAGCACTTATCAAGAAGGAAACTAATTAGAACTTTAGCATTTCTATTGCGTGGGGCCACCGAGACAATTGTTGCATTTAAGTCATAGCTGACTCAAATATGATATCATTCAGCTTTGAAATGTCATGTTTTTTGTAAAATCAGCTCTACCAAATCCAAAGGACAGAACAGACACATAAACTTTAGACTCAGCAGCATAACTTTACCTTTCACAAACATTAACACAACGTTGTGTAAGACATAAACGGATACAAATAAACTTTGTGACAGTGAGCATGCAAATATTTGCATACAATCATATGCATCTGATGTTGGCTCTGGCTAAGGCTGTCAATAATCACCATAGAAGATGGTCCATATCAAGTTTTCTTAAGGATTTTTTTTCTACAGGTATTATTATATATTTGTGTGAAGAAATATTTATTCACTGAATTTCTACTGCTGTTTTCAGATCTCATCCTCATTTCTCATATTTGACCTATTAAAAAAAATGAATGAGAAACATAATGCACAAGTATTTTTCTGCCGTTTTTTAGGGGTCCAAGTGCGTAGCAATGAAACCTTTTTGCAATTGTTAGAGTGGCCAAAGATAAGCAATCTCTACTTAAAACTGATCATAGCGACTTGAAGAGATGATTGTCTTTGCAACGTACTGTATACACCATCACAAATGCCCCAATCGACCTCACGGGGGTGCAATAGTGATCAAAAATACAAAATTGTTCATAACTCCTACACAGTTTATCGCAGACTCAAGTGTTTTATGTTGAAATCCTGATCCTAATTTGTCCGTCACCTGGTGAAATCTTTAGCCATTTTGCATTTTATGAAAAACTTACTTCTGCAAACTAGTCCTAGGTTTTTTGCTTGATCGAAACCAAACCAGCGCAGGAAGATTCTCTGGAGAATAATTTACTGACTCTCTATCACAAAGGGACAATGTTTAAAAGGGGCAGGGAAGTCTCTACTAAAATGGCTATAACCTTTGAACAGAATGAGACATCTTTGCCTCACAATAAGTGTGTGAGAGCTGAATCTGAGGTCACATGAAGAGTTTGGAGTTTGGCCACTTAGTGCAAAAAAAAAAAATCATAATGGGCATAGAAACTGTTTGTCCTATCGACATGAAAATTAGTATGCTCTGTCTTTGTCCAAAGTGTCATAAGTGGCTATATGGACATTTATGTCTCTCAAAATTCATTTCAAAATTCATGGCTGCCATAGGCTGATGAACTTACACTGGAAAAAAAGAGAAGTTTTTTCAACTTAAAATAATTCGCTGATTTTGTTTAGTCAACTTAAAATTTTAAGTTACTTAATGTTAATGTAAGTGACAAATAGAATATTTTAGTTGACTAAACAAAAACAGCAAATTATTTAATTATCTAAACGAAAACTGACTCACATAAGTTAGTGAGTTAACAAATAATTGTAAGTTTAAAACAACTTTTTTAAACTTTTTTTGTACAGTATCAGACAAGGTTAGGAAAAGGTGGATTTAAACAAAAATTTGTAGTCATTCGCATTTTTCAACAGCGTAAATGATTCCGTATTGCATCATTTTTACACATACATACAATATTTATAACTTTGCCTGTAGAACCACTGCTATCAATCAAACTATTTGTTAAGTGATTTGAGAAAATGTAAAAAAACAACAACAAACAAACAAAAAAACAAACAAACATTGCAGTACAATTCTCTGGACTCTCTAGGTCAATAATCATCAAAATAAAATAAAAAAGTTTAAATGTAGCCTTTGAAAAGTATAACATGGACTATTACAAAATGGGTCTGTCCAAATACAGTATACCCAAAACCTTATAAAGCCTAAACAAAAACTCAAAACTTGTGATTCTAAAAATTACCACATTTAATAAATGTGAATTTTATGTAGAAAGACTGAATAATGTAAAATAATGTTGTTTTATTTACATCTTGGCAAAATAATTTTTACAGTACTACCATATTCATTGTGAATTTTATTGTACAAAAAAAGTTGATCACTGAAAATCAGTGTACAGATATTATATGCATGTATAAATTGTAATTTTGATTTGAACTATCCTTTTAAATAATCTTTCTATAAATTAGTTTTAAGAGCTCAGATTTTACATACAAAAAGATTTACAGCAATATACAGCTACTGTATATATGTTTGCTTTTCTACTCAGAATAACTGCATCTACCCAGTAGATGTGAGCTGTAGCGAGATTAATGTCTGTATGAATCCCTCTTCCGTCTCTTGCACACAATGCACAAATGGCCCCAATTTAACTTAACACTCATGTGATCTGACATGTATACAAAATACCGGGCATTAAGTATTTTTCTTGTATGTGTTGTTTTTCCACATGGACAAATTCGATTACAACTGCAGCATTTCCAGCCATGGAAAATGTTTGCATGTGCATAGTAAAAAAAAAAAACTACCAGCCAAGGAATGTGGAGTGATTTGCTCTAAAAGGAGAGAATAAACATAAGAGAGAGCTCCATTCTCAAAGACAGACACAGCAGGTGATAAAGAGGGCCGTGTCTTTGCCAGAGTCCCATGTCGACTCTGACCTTGATAAAGAAGAAATAAACGCTGACGGCTGAGAAACAAACAGCAAAACCCTGCAAAGAAGACAACACTGATGCATAGCCATGATAGCGGCTGTCATTGTCAACACAATAGCACAGTGCCACCGCGCATCTGTCAGTAGCTCTACCTGCTTTGCTTTTGCCCTGAAATCAGAGATAGGACGGCGTATAACAAGAGCCCGCTTGCCACGTCACTCCCATCCCTCCTCCTTCCTGTTCCCCTGACAGTTGTGCCTCCTGATCTGAAGGAAGGGAGAAAGGTATGGGATGGATTGTAAAAAGAAGGAGAATGTCAACTGTCAGTCTTCCTCTGATGTCAGAATCTGTTGAAACCATCAAATGAGAGTGAGAAAGAAGAAACACAGATAGAGACAAAACAATAAAAGAAAAGTCTCCTTTCTGTCCGACAGAATGTCAGCTATTCAGGAAAAAGTCCCTGCAGCCTGTGCGTCAGTCCCTTAAAATGCAGCCTTGGTAGTCAGATCACTTTGGTCTGTGAGGTCTCCATGCAAGCCATTTTCCTGAAATCTGTTGGGAGAAATAATTAGTTTAATTTTGAAAACGGAGACGGAGAGGAACTTAAAGGGTTAGTTTACCCCAAAATACAAATTCTGTCATTAATTACTTACCCTCATGTCGTTCCAAACCCATAAGACCTTTGTTCATCTTCAGAACACAAATGAAGATATTTTTGATGGAATCAGAGAGCTATCTGACCCTCCATAGACAGCAATACAACTGAAATGATCCCCGATCCACAAACATGGTAAAAACATCAATCCATGTGACATCAGTGGCTCAACTTCAGTTTTGTGACGCTAGAAGAATACTTTTTTTGCACAAAAAAACTAAAATAAAATTTACTCTACCATTCAATACATATGGATCATTTCAGTTGTATGGAGGGTCTGATGGCTCTCTGATGTCATAAAAAATATCTTAATTTGTGTTCTTAAGATGAATGATGAATCATATTAAAGGGATTATTTACCAAAACATAATACTTTTTTTCATCATTTTTTTACATTCCAAACATGTATGGCTGCAGAACCCAAAAGGAGATATTGTTTACATTTCTGGTATTCTCAGAAGCAGAAGTCATCATAGTTGGGTAATGTCAATTGGAAATAACAATAAATATAACTTTTGCTTTCCCATTTCCCCTAATAGAAAAAAAGAAAGATTAAAAAAATGTACTATGGGATTTCCAAAATAGAAGAAAATATCAACATGATCTTAGTCCATTAGTCATTTCCCTTGCCCATTGTATTAAACACCTTGATCCTTTATTAAATTCAGTCGGAAGCTTCAAAAAGGACATGAACGGAGCGTGAAGTTAGTCTAGTTGAGCAATGGTTACATGAACTTTAATAAATGCTTAAAATGCTGAAATTGCAACATATCAAGAGATTTTATGAAATGATGTATGAGATCCAGTTGTTTGAATGTGAGGTTTGAGGTTTATCAGTGTTTCGATTTAATAGTGAGTAAACCAGTATATACTTAAAATGACTTCAAATATACCAGTTGAGCTGTATGGATTTGTTTCACATAACTGTTATGCCCCTATTGGCTTCCATTGATATGGACAAAAACTGCTTTTTTTAATGACGAAATTCCAATTTCTGAATGTTCTTTTCCTTTAAAGTGTATACTACAGTAGCTGATGTGAGGAAACAGCTCCCTCTACCCTTTTTGCATGAGTCTATGTTCCCAAAACGAATTGAGCTAATAGGAAGGCCCCAAAGCTTTTCTGGGTCTTGATTCGCATATATTTCTTATCGTTAAGCCTCACACAGAGACACTTGACTTGAACTCATGTGGCTGCCTGGGTCAGGGCCATTTTGTACCCTGCCAGCAGGTGGCCTCTTCCCTCAGGCGGTGTGACTGACCTTGACACAGCAGGTTATTGAGCTTCCTGCCCCACCAGCTGAGTCATCCACCCTGGAGGGGTCTCTATGATCTTATGGAGCGCACATCTCATCACTTCTGACCTGCTCTATGCCCTTACTGCACGTCTGACCTCCCGCACACTTTGCTTACATGTAAGCTTTTGAAAGATATATGATCTGCTCTAGCTGCGCATGAAAAGGAAATGAATCTTGAAGCACACTTGAGAAATATTTAATTACTATTTTAGTACTTAATGAATAGGTTTTTTATTTATATGTAAAGCTCAGTTACATGGCTTTATTAAATACATTAACTAGAAAAATTAAACACCGTGAGGAATTTGAAGCAACTGTTCACCCAAAATTTAAATTATGTTGTTCATAAACCCTATTCTTTGACTGATAGATAGATAAATAGATAGATAGTAAAGAGCTTTTTACAAATTCTTTCTGGAAAAAAAATCACCTACATCTTTGAAACAACACAAAATTTTGAGTGAACTGTTGTGGTAAGAGTTACCTGCATTATTATGTATAAGAGTGATGGGAAATATTTACAGTAGGAAAGATTTAAGAGTTCATAAAGCACTCAAGATGCTCTGACCTTGACATGGGTCCGCAGGATGAGAGGGACAGCCTGCTAGCTTCCCTTCCACGTTCTCTGACGCTTCTTCCTCAGTTCTTTCAGGTCTGACACTACACACACTCCTTCCTCTGGAAGCTCCCCTCTTCACTCCGGGAAGGGCTGGAGAACGGGAAACTCTTTCTCCTAACACTAGTGTGTAATAGCCACTCTGTTATTATTATCTGGAATATATCAACTTAATCACAGCTCCATTTTACTAGGCTTCCTCCCTCCAGTCTGAAAAGTAAAGAGTCGGAAAGAAAATGAAAGGGGAAAAAGTAGTATATATCACAAGGCCGGGGGTTGTCCGAGTTAAAAGATAAACCTGTTAATTTTTCATGGACATCCACCCTAATCTGTGTCCGTAGTGCCTTTAGTGTCAGGGAGAGAGAATGATAGAAATTAATTAAAAAAGACTTGGAAGATTTCCCCACGTCGTTAAAAAATTGGAAGTGTTAAATATTGCGCCTCAATATTAGGTCGTAATATCACTTCAAATTGTAGGCTGGACATAAGTGTTCATTTGACTTTGATTATCAATTTTCATATAGAAGATATGCATTTTAATTTAATGGTTTAAATTGACTTCTTACAGTGATTTTAAAGTTTTGCAATATGCAAACAAAATTAAAAAACTTTACTTATACAGTACATAACAATATCCATGCCCAGCGAACTATATATCCTAAATTATGGAAACTGTGGGTTAAAATATTATTTTAGCTCATTTCCAGTGTTTTTATTCAATATCGACTCTCATTTTGTTTCTGTGTTTTTAAAATAAACTCCTAAGTTGAATTTAATACTTACTGAGAACCCCCTTACATCTCCTCAGTTATGAAAGAGGAACCTGTGAGCGATAAATCCCCTTTCGACCAAATCCTCTCTACACTTGCCCTGCTTCCTAAAGATGCTAGTTACATAAAACAGTCTGTATAGTGCTAGCGCTGTCACATCTGAACCGTTAAAGCCTTTCCCAGAGTGTTGTTTACACTCTGCCTTTAATCTTAAAGGTGAAGCACTAACATTTAACCGAGTGGAACCGAAAGTTGTTTGCCGCAGCCCTGCAACGGACACACGTGTCTGTCAGAATAGGTTAATAATGAGGGTAATTGTGCGAATCTATTTACCCCATACATAACGCACCAACATGCTGTGCACCGCATGCCCATGTAAGGTGAAAACATGGACCTTGTTTACACAGAATTTGTGAATCGCTGAGCCACCGAGGAGAGTAAGCAGATATGTGTTTTTCTTGACAGAGCTTGAGAATCGAGTTTTAGCAGTTCAGAGGCACAAAGCTTTAATTTAGAGCGATGTTAGCTGATATATTGTCGGGAAGTGGAGCAATTCTGGCTGCAATCCTCATGCAATCCTCAAAAGTCATATTTGTTCTTATGTTAAATGTGTGATGACTTTGTTATAAAGTAAAAAAAAAAGCTTTTGAGTACTGTTTCTACGGCACGAGTGCTTTGTGTGAATCTGAGTGTGTCGGTCTGAATAATAGTGACACTTGTTCATTAAAAGCACTTGCCTTTGCTTATTTGGGTTTGGTGTAAGTTACCATGGAAAAAATGTGAGACAGAAAACAATGTTTGGTCTGCAAACAACCTATAAACAGCTGCTCTCCCTTTTTAGGGATTGTTTAGTGGGACGAGACGAGAAAATAAACATTCTCAAGCAGCCCTTGCCCCCCTCCTCTTCCAAATAGAGTACAAGCTGCTTCGTACTATCAGCAGAGATGTTGTAAATTGCTCTCGGTCCTCACATGAAAGATCCTTTTTGGGACACTCTTCTGGAGCTCTTTCACCCCGCGTGTCCTACCCTCTACCCCTTCCCTCCAAAACTTTTATAGACATGAGATAATGTAGAGTTTACTTAGTCCAAATATGTTGACAACAGGCACACGCACGCGCGCCGCAGCAGAATCTATCGCGAAGGAAATGTATCGCGTACACAAATATGATTTAGAGCAGGGGGGATGACAAATCGCAAGGGTTTCTGTCTGTTTATTTAAACCGGGAGCCATTACTTGAATCTATCAGCTTTATTTATATTGGTGGCAGGAAAGCGGCGGCCAAATTATTACAGCTGTACGAGAGGGCCATTGGCTGGAAGATGTGCATAAATATGCTGCGCATGGATAACAAACAGCGATTATTTTGTATTTGTTTTTGTTTCAGCTTTCTTCCCTGATGCTAGCGTTCTCGTAATGTGGGCCAGATGGAAAGCCAAGCTGTCACTACGCAAGCAGTGGGGAGCTTGTGCGCTCTATAAGAGTCCCTGGATGCCAGCAGGCTTCGGTGTCATTACTGAAGGGTTACCACTGCTTGTAAAAGGCTTGTTAACACAAAGCCCTGTTCAGATGTTAATTGGCTAATTGACTAATTAATTTTTCTATAAAGGCATGTGGAGGAAAAAAAGTGTGCGCTAATTGAAACCGACTATTGGTTTAATTACGATGGGAATGAGGTGGGGCTCCGTGATATGGCAGAATGACAGCTAAGGTTGGACTCAATGATACAGCACATGATATAACACTTTTCAGCTTTTAAACTGTGTTTTATACATCATCTTGCATTCATTCATTTGGAAAGCACTTTTATGCAAAGTAATTTGCAGACAGTTTTGCATGTTCCTTGGCACCGTTTATAAATGCTTTTTACTTATATACATGTATATATATATATATATGTGTGTGTGTGTGTGTACACTAGTTAACATTTGTGAATCATAAGATTTAATCCTAAACCTAAGTTGTCCTAAACCACAAAACCAATTTTTTTTTGTCTTAGGACAACTTTGATTAACTGTGTTGGATCCACTTAAAAAAATAAAAAAGTTGGTTACTGTACATACATATATAATTTATGGTTGTTGTTGTTGTTGTTGTTATTGTGTACTATATTAGAAATTAGATTTTTTCATTCATTTATTACAGTTAGCATGGGTTTATGCATTTAGTTAAAATACAACTAGTTAATCCCGAATACTCACCTTGTACAATAGTTGTTAGTTGTCAATCAATCATGTTAAAAAGCAGTTTTTAAAGCAGTATTTTTAATGCTATTATTATTTATATATAGCTAGGGGACTGTAATTCAGGAATATGTAGAATACTGTGCAATATTGTAAAATTAACCCCATTATGTTTATATTCACAATACAGTAATACAATACCTGATTTCTAAAATTAAAATGGTTATTTAAAACACGAAGCATATTATTTATCTTTTTAGTTAAAGTTGTTAGAAACCAAAGGCATCAAAGTAAACAGCTTTTTGTGTCTTATCTGATGTAATTCGGTACTATATATTTGAAATGTATTGACCATTTAAAAGCCAACATGTCATTCTGTTCTAGATGGAATGTAAATTACATTACAAATGGCAACTTCCAGTCTGGCCAGAACACAATTGATTTGTCATAAACGCACCTTTACTACACAATAGTGAATAAAACACTCTGTATGTGCACCGCCTTTGTGTTTACGAGTGTGAGAAGGCACCAGAGACCGACTGAAGGGTCTCTATTTAATTACCTATCTTTAACTCTGTTTGTAATCTCAGTTGATTTATTGAGCGGCTCAAAAAAATGAATTGAGGAGAGGTTGACAACACAGACGTCGGTGTGTGGAGAGGTGTCTGCAAATTCAATTTGGTTCGCCAGCTCTCTAAAAGACAACCACAAATTAAATCCTCCATCTAGGAAGAGACTAATGAACGGAATTAACAATGATGCAACACTTTATATTGAGGCATATGGATTCACGGCATGTTTTCCGCATGTCTATGTTCCTTGTGCCTGCGAGCGAAGAGAAGGGGGAAAAAGGCCATTTTTAATCAAGAAATCCATTCCACTTTTCCCACCCTCCTCCCCTCCACCCGAGCCTTGGCTGTCTCCATAAAAAAAGCAGATCACCCAGAAGCAGTCAAACAAAAACATCTTGTTCTGCTCTAAATGGCATTGTATGCATTTTAATTGCAGTGAAATCTCCGCAGTACGTTCTCATCCGTAGACAATACAGGGCACGACTGGAGGCCGATTACTGTGGCTATGAGTGTAGGAGGATTCCAAGGTTATCTGTTATTGTTAGTTAATTGTAAAACTGATAATATCACTATAGGCTTGTCAGACGTAAGTGGGCATTTCACACAAATTAGCCCCATAATCGCAGATATTGGTGCTTCGCGTTAGACAAGCACCAAATCTTAAGCCACAAAGTTTAAGAGTTAATTATTGAATTGTGGTTTGGAACTTTGCGGAATTCAATTATTTGTTTTTAATTACTGAAATGCCAAAGTGCAAAGTGGACATTTCTTAATTATGATAATCGTAAACCACTTTCAAGCTGAAACAAGCTGCACAGAATCATTTTTATTGTAGTTTCTCATGTAAACGTAAATTTCATTATCATGATTATTTGAAATGTACAATATATTAGTCATTGGCTAATATTAGAATTTTTGGCATATTAGACGTTTTTTATTTTTTAAATTTATTCTACATATACATTTGTATCATTTACATTTTTCATAGTATACATAATAATGCTGTGATGTCTAAATTCACTTGTAGTAGTGTAGTTTTAATTAATTAAGGCAAAATAATAAGGTATTTTAATATCTTACCCTTTATCGGTTAAGTTCTGTTCACACCAAGGATAATAACAATAAGGAAAAAGACAAAGACAAAATTTAGAACAAAAGCAGAGTTCACAACAAACAGCCAATCAGAATTCATTCTGCTTTAAAGAGCTGTTTAAAGCGGCAGATAATATAACAGCAACATAAATAGTGCTATCATCCAGTACAGTTATAATTATAGTACAGTTTCTTATGCTCATTGTTCATTTGCCTTTATCATCCTTACTGTAACAATCAACATCGGTAATAATTTTAATATAGCGCATCCCTAATTTTAAAATATATGTTCAAAAGTGAGTTTGTACAGTTTATACATTGCATTTAGTTCCCATTTACCAGCTCTGTAGTCCTGCTGCATGCTGAATTGTGTGTTGTTATGCTTTTGTCTGTTTTTATCTGTTCTGCTCAAGGAGAGGAATTGCTTATTTACGCTGAAGTTCTTTATCACCGTGTCTCCCCGGGGAAGCCTTGTGCCTCACTAACAGACAAAATGGGAGGCAAATTAAAACGCTGGCCCTATCTGATCTGACGCACTCATTTCCCTTAATAATCACATTAAAGATGGCCACTCGTCTCGCTGGGCGAAATTACGCGCTAAATAGCAACATCACTCATCCAGAGTAAGGCTGAGGTGTCTTTAAAGAGGTAAATCCTCGGGGTTTTTTCAGCCTCCACCCACCCTTGCCTATGCATGCCTCTTCAATTAGAGATATTTATGGTTGTGGTCAGGAATATAGGCTTCGTGCTGAATGCCTGTGTGTCTGTGTTGAAACCGGGGGAACACTTGCGCTTTGTTGGCACAGTGACACATGACAACAGCATGGATTTACAGTGCTCCCTAAGGCTGTTTTAAGAGGTCATGATTCTTGTGTCCTTTCGCGACAAGGTCATGCCCTCGTTCCACTCTAGAATGTTCTCAAATATATTTTACCTACAGTGAGCTAGGACTGGAACTTGCTTCACTGACATCTCTGTGCGACACGCACAGATATGGAAGCCTGATTCATTTAAAGCATTAAGCATTAAAATTGTGACTTTATATTTTAAAATTTCAATTTAATTTTCATGTAATTAAACCTTCTTATTTCGCAAAATTATTTTAAAATGAAGACTATGACTTAATATCTTGTAATACAACTTAACATCTCAAATTACTGCAACTTTATTTTGTGATTTTTGTCTTTGCATGTCATAATTTCGTATATATTTTACAACTTGACATCATGTTCTACAATGCACCTTGTATCTCATAATTGCAGTTCTGTTTTTGTAATTGTGACTAAAATCTTTTTCTATTTTCTTGTGACAATTTGATTTGCAATATTTGACTTATTTCATAAAATAAACTATGTTGTGCAATGTGACTTATCTCAGAATTGCCCATGTTAATTAATTAATTTATTCACTACTTTCTTGTAACAGAGAGACATTTAGCAACACAAATTTCATATTTTACAAATTTCAAAAAACTTCATATTTTACAATTCGTCTATATATGTTTTGTAATGAGAGTTATGAGAGTTGCAAATTGCAACCATATATTTTTGTAATTGTAACAATAAACAATAATTTTTTTTTTCTCCTACTAGTAACTGACACTGCATTTCTTATTTGAAACTCTTTCTCTAAATAGAAATAGGCAACCAGACTCAGCACTCACATAAAAAGTTTTGGCATAAATTTGCCTGCCCTATCATGACCTTAAGTGGGTGTAAACACGGTTTTAGGTTTCAGGGTGTAAAGTGGCCATGCCCTCCGTTCGTGATGGCACACAGTGATGAGGTCATTGTCTTTGGACCCTGACCAGCTCTCTCTCTCTCACTCTCTCTTTCTCGCTCTCATTTTCTCTTCCAGAGAACAGGTCCTCTCAGTGGCTGCTTCGGGATTCCCCGTCCACCTCCCACCCGTCTCCCTCTCAGACAGGGAGGGATTCAGAAAGTCACACTCTCAATGCTTTTCCACAAGCCAGAAACTTAAGGGTCGTGCTTCCTTTGGCCCATGTTTCTTTCCAGTTGTTTTAGTGCCCTCCCTCCCTCTTTTCTCTTCCTCTCTCCCCGGTAGGTCTTTCCTCATATGTTCCCTGAGCCAGCCTTTTCCTCTGGCCGCCATGACTTTCAAACTCTGGCGGCATGATCTAGAAGACATCCGAGAGGATGTGGCTTCGCGTGCAGCGAGGTGGCAGAATATGCAGAACTCTCTCTGTGTGAACCAAAGTATGTGCCTGTTTTTGGTCGCAAAATTATTCACAAAATAGATGACGCACTCCGTGCCGTTTCAATTTACGCCGTGAATATGGCCTGTAATTGCCATTACCGCACATCAAAAACAATAAAGCGATGAGAATCCACTGCCGAGAAAATCGGAGGACGCCGACACTATATTTTTCTGTTTGGCGTGAAAGTATGTCTCATTGCTGCTCTATTTTCAATCTCTGTGAAATTGATATCTTTAAGGGGTTTTCGAGAAAATAGTGCTAAGCGGAACATTAAAGCCTTAAGACACTCAGTCCATAAAGAATTTTTGGCTCAACAACAGATAACAAATTGTGCTGAACTACAGGGAGATACTGTAATCCATTAATTATGTGTGACCCTACAAGTAATTTACCTTCAGAAACATTTCATAACTGCATTTAAATGTCACACAATAGCATAAATACATGTGCAAATGGATGCTGTATTATCTTTGTTATGCAGGTATATTTACATATCAATATGTATTGTCCTATATATATGTAAAACATATTGTGTACATTGTTGACAGTATGTGTACTTACAGTACAAGCACTTTCAATGTACTTACCCAATAAAGTACTGGTAATATAAGGTGACTAGGGGTAGGGTTAGGTTGAGGGTTAGTACCTAGATATTACCTTTTTATTGTAATTACTACAATAAGTACATAGTATGTACATGAGGAACAGGACTGTAAAATAAAGTGCTACCGATTATTCTGTAGTACCGTCTACATACTATTCAAGTCTTTCATACTACAGCGGTCCTGTTGTTTTTGCATGCAGAACCACATTTCGTAGAAAACCTTGCTTGGTGTTTGAAACATATCATGCATCGCTACTTCACATTTATCTCCACTTCAAAATCAAATCAACCTCAATCAGCATCTGTAAATCATATTATGTAAACATAATGTCATTTTATGAATGCATGTAAATACACGTATGCATCAGTAAACATACTTGCGCTTTTTAATACAGGCAGTCGTGCACGCCGTGGACCGAGGGTTCAGCAGCACCACGGGGTGAAAACCAATCAAGGGGTCTATTCCTGAAGGAACATTAATTCCTGCCCATATTTCCATCTTATTAGTGTCCAGTTATACCCAGGACTAATTGAACATTAAATATAAAGAAAGTTAATGAAAATGTCCTTTATCCCTGTTAAACTGTGCCTGAGACTGCATTTATTAAAGGGAATTAATCGGCACATACCCTCTGCGCAGAGAGAGGGAGATGTGTGCGTACAACGCTCTCCATAGCGCTGAAAATTAGGATTTTTTTTTGCGTCCGGGTAAATAACAAAGACCTCGTTGTTCCTCGTTCCCAGTATCTCTGCATTCCATACCGAATTTCTCATTTTTCTGTCTCTCTCCCTTTTGCGCTCGGCTCGGTGGTTGAAGACGTCTTAGAGTAGACCTCCGCCATCACAGTTTCTCCAGTGAAATGTTCAGCACCGGTCTTGAGGTCTATTATCAGAAGTGTGCAATTAACATTAGTACTTCGCTCAGATAGACACTATTGTTAGAAGCTCTATAGTGCAGGTGCCATTTCCAGCCATTGTTCTCCGCTCTTTAGGTGACATTTGATCATATTTATGTCAAAACACACTCCTGAAGAGCGAATTACGAGCTGATGAAGAGCTGAACGTCCAGATCAGGAATATCTGACTTGAGTCGAGCACAATGGTCGTTCTCAGACATTCCTGGTTCTCTTGCCCTTCTAAGTTCCCTGCTCGTGTCAAACCCCAGGGTTCTGATAACAGCAAAAAGGCCAGTGGCTGAACAATGGAGGGCCAATTTCATTTAGATGAAAGAGGGGAAAAAAGCAGAGAATAAAACGATAATGTAACATTCTCAATCCCAGACCTCCAAAAGCGTCCCCTCTTCAGATTCTCTCATTAGCACTTCCCCATTGAATTGGCATGAGCGGGGTTAAAAAACCATTTAAGAGGCACCGAAAGAAACAAAGCCAGCCCAAAAAGACAATAAATAAGATTTCATGTGCATATTTGTAATTTAACATCAAAAGACCCTCCAATATAGACCTCTGTAGCTGCTGTTCTTTAATGAACAGACCCCTCCCCCCCTTAATCACATTCAAATTGGTTAGTGTTCAGAAAATAGAAATATGTATTAGATAGCAATAAATTTTCATCATTGGCTAAGCCTGCTGCTTAATTGTCCTGTCCCAGGGCTTTGAAATTTCATTGTTCGTTAGGTGCTTAAGTCCCCCATCTCATTTTGTCTCTGTGACATTAGTGCTGAGGGCTCTAATACTCGAATAATTTGAATGGGGATTTGCATGATAGAGCGGGGAGCATTAAAATATAGGGGGGAAAAATGAAAATGGGGGAAACGGCTCCTTTCACTTCAAAAGTCACTTTGTTCAAAGTCAAATCACAATATTTAAAGATGCGTTATCGTTTTCTCTCTCTCTCTCCCTCTCTCTTTTTCCCAGGGTTTGGACGTCAGAACACATTAGTTGTCATGTTAGCGGTCACATCTTTGTTGTGTTGTCTTGGTATTATATCGGTTTCTCCAGTTCACTTCAAGGAGAAAGTGATTTGGAATTAGCGAGTTTGCAACAATAAGAGTCTTGGAGTGTGTTTGCTGACTCTTTCTGAGCTCTGAAAATATGTTTTACAAACTCTTTTGGCGTGTCTGCTACATAGAAAATGCTGAGTAGGCTTTTGTTCTGTAAGCCTCTAACAACACTGCAAACACTTGCTGTATTTACTTTTTTTTAGGTAACCTAAATATATTTATATACTTATATATTTATACGGTAAGCTTTAAATGAAGTAGTTATTCAAGTCAATAACTATAAACTATACAGTTACAGTGATTTTACTATGAGTAATAAGTGTTTTGAAGGGGTATTCACACTGACAACTATTTGCAAAAACAAAACCACCAGACAAAATTTGTTCTTAATGGGAGTGAGTCGATTTCCAGGGTTAAAGACTGCTGATGATGTGACAGTTATATGGGGTCCCAATGATTCCCAAAGCCCTGCCAGAAGGTGTTAGTAAGTCTACATTAATATTTTATTCATGATTAAAGTTTAGAACTTATTACAATTATTTTATTCACAATCATAGATTTGAACAGTTAATAATAATTATAATAAAAATTAAATCTGAATTTGATTATTTTTACTTTTCTGTCACTGTTATCTTGCACACTGTAATTTTAAGGCAAATTCTTTGCATAGCCACTTATTGCGCAATGTTTATGCTTATTATTTAAGTGTAATTCATTATAAATTCTAATTGAATTAGAACCCAGTTCTCTTTGGGTACTGTAGCAGTGTTAATAGTGGGGGGAAAAATACACCAAGCCAACCTTACAGTAATGTACAAAGCATCAGATCAGATTGAAATTGTTCTTAAAAGTAAGACTTGCACATTAAATGTGCATTTACATTTATTACTGTGTAGAGAGCTATTTGAAATGTGTTAGAGGCCATTTAGCAGGAAAAATACTAAGTAATTGTAACTTTTGGTCCCTTAGCATTTTAATGACAAGAGAGAGTCAACTGGAGCAGAAATAACAACAACAAAAAACATTGTTTTTTCCCACTCCACTGCACTGTCTGAATTTGTTAGCTGACTGGGACACAGAGGCAGGCTGGTTACTGAAGCTAACCGTGTGGAAAAGGTGTTCAAATCTTGCACTGGACACTGGAGTCATCGACCATGCTGGTCCTGCATAATATGGTTTCACCCTCATTTCCAGTGTCCGTGATTAGACACTTTGAAATCACCGTTAATAAACAGTCAGCGAAAAAAAAAAAAATCTAAAAGGGGAAATATTAGTACAATACATTGAAGCCCCTGAAAAGGATAATTTGCATAATAACTAGGTTAAAAACTAATAATTAAGTCAAAAAAAAAAAAAAGAATAGGAGAATGTGCCTCACCTAAGACTAGGCACTCGCTCTCTCTCAAACCAGCCAAGCAGAGATGGCCGGGCTTTTGTTGCTGAGATTTACTAAATGAATTTATTATCTTAATGCCCTTCAACTGCAAATTAAACAGACGTCCTGGCCATTGTTTGAATGAGAAGTCATTCCTTGAGGCACTTTTCAGCCTGTCATTCAGCGGTAATGGAGGGGGAGAGAGGCTGAGAGCAGAGAGGTGGTTGTTGAGAGGTTTGCTATCCTGATCGTTTGACGCAGAGATGAAGATAAGCATTGCACAAACAAATATCTGCCTGAAAGAATATCTCATATATTAATTTCACCAAGAATCTGAACTATTTGAGCGGTTTCTTTTTGTAGAATTTTTCATGAAGGAAAAAAAAAACATGTCATCTTAAAAGTCACAGCATTTTTGAAAAACATCCTGATATGAAGAGTAGGACTCTCACTCTCATGCTCCAAAATGACAAAAAAAGCACCATGAAACTGGTCCATGTGACTTGTGAACTACATTTAAAGTGTTCTGAAGTGACACAATGAAATTTGCACTCAGGACAATACAAGTCACAACACAACAAAATTAATTATATGCGTTGTGATGTGGTTTCTCAAGTTCAACTCACTGATTCAGTTTGGTTAAAGGAATTAATGACCTACTGAAACTTAAGTTTGTTACAGTTGTTTTAATTGCTATAACAAGCATTGTTCAATACAGAAGCCACCTTTTAATACAGTCTGTTGATACAGTCTGCATTACCAACATGAATCCTGGCCAATTGATCTTTCACTAGTTCCCACTACCTCGGCGATAAAATAGCTTGTTTGGCGAACTGTCCGGGGGACAGGCAGGGAGCCCGGC
>JAUMHR010000060.1:11886766-11905181 GCA_032361145.1 Enteromius fasciolatus | reverse complement strand
TAAGGAGATTGGTGGCAGCTGCGATCGTTCGTGCGTGCTCCTCCTGAAATACGATTAATTGCTTAATCATCATTAAAATAAGTTTGTTTCACCAAAACACTGGTAGAAATTTGTTTAAAAGAAGAAAAACTTCTAAAAACTTTTTCTTTATATTTCTTTACATAAAAAAAGAAAAAAAAAAGACTTGTAAAAAATAAATAGTTTAATAAAAAATAAATAGTTTAATAAATAAAAAAGATAAGAACATAAATAAAAACAAAAGCGTGTCTAATGCAATACTTTATGTGCAGTATTAGAGTCCCAGCTGCTGCAGGAGGCCTTCTGTGTGGACTTTTTATGTTCTCTCTGTGTTGATGTTGGTTTCCTCTGGGTTTCTCCCACAATTCAAAGACATACAAGGCAGGTGAAGTGGAGACTGTGAATGAGTGTAAATATGAATATGTGTTTGTTATCTCTGTCATGGACTGGCCATCTGTCCACTTTTCTGCCTGTGAACCAGGAACCTACACCGACCCTGCACAGAACAAGTGCTTTGCAAAATGTATGTAATAGATGGGTGTACAGTACTGTAAGGGGTTCCCTGTCGATACTTCACTCGTACTGCGTTTACTAAGATGCTTATGGGAAATACTCCTATTTCCTCCTAACTGAAGCCTATTCAATCACGAAGTGAAACTGCAACGGTCATTGGTCGCTTGCAGTGGTTTAGATTAAATGATGGGAGTCACTCCAGCCGAAGGCCGCCAGAATGGGTGAGGTCAGCGTATATATATGCTCGTCGGCAAAGTTAGATTCTTCTCCTTCAGCGATGAAGCCTTTCCTGGTCCTGACTGGAAGCCTTCTGCATCAGATCGCCTGCAGCTGGAGAAATCCCCTGCCTATGCCGTATCGGTTAGGCATCTGAAAGAGCAAATTTCGCTAAAAGAGCAAAGCCCCTCGGCAGAGATCGACACCCTTTTTCCCAGAAGTCCACGACGAGCTGACCAAATCGTGGACGGCGCCCTACTCAGCGTGACTCAAAGGCCCCGCTGCAAACGCTCGATGGCGCCGACGAGAAGTGCTATGAAAAGCTGCCGCCGCTGGATTAGTCTGTGGCCGCTCACCTGTGCCTCCCTTCTGCGATTGGCTGGAAAGCCAAGCCAGCCCACCCATCCAAACCCTGTAGGCTGACTTCCTCCCTCGCCGGCCGAGCTTTCGCCTCCGTTGGACAGGGGGCTTTAGCTCTGCACTCGATGGCTGTCCTGCAAGTGTTCCAGGCAAAGCTGGAAAGACTTTGAAGCTGCACGGGAGCTGAGGAGCGCGACAGATTTGGCGCTCAGAGCCACCAAGGTTACGGCCCAAGCGATCGGCCAGCCTCGTCGTGCTCGAGAGGCACTTGTGGTTGAACCTCACCCAAATAAAGGAGGCCGATAAGATCCCCTTCCTGGACGTGCCGATCTCGCCCAGCGGACTGTTTGGAAGGGTTTGAAGAGAGGTTCACGGAGGCACAAAAGGCATCGCAAGCCATGCGACACTTTTTGCCGAAGAGAGCTGCAATGTCTGCTTCAGTCAGCCGCCCCAGGCCACTGCCTCAACAGCCCAGGCAGTCATTTGACGAAACAAGAGCTGCACTGAAGCTGTTCCAGATCTGCTACTTGGTGCTTCCCCTTCCCACGAAGGCAGGGACCCCGGCCCAAGATTGCGCTGGACCCCAAGCCTCTGGCACCTTCCTAATCCGAGGAGGAGAGCGGCCAACGTTCTTGCCGAAGCCGGACCGCCCCATAAGCTGCTCTGTCCTCAATGTCCTCCACCCCGCCGAGTTACGGGCATGACATTCACGGTAAATGCTGTTTATTCAGGGTCCGTAAAAGTGCCCACACAGCACGCCTTTTTAAAGGCGACCACACAAAATCACACTCAAGCACAAAATGTCACAGGTTATACTGTATGTCCCTACACGGCGACAAAACACCAGACATAATAAACCCTTTATCCCTACGGCAGAATGCCTGGCGCAGGGTATCAAATTGGGTTATGGGGATAATAAAACATGGTTACACCCTTCAGTTTGTGTGTCGGCCGCCGCCCTTCACCGGCGTCGTCCACACTTTAGTTGCGAGCCGCACAGCTCATGTGCTGCGCGTGGAAGTGCAAGCACTTCTCTTAAAGGGGGCGATTCAAATGGTTCCCCCCTTAGAAAGAGAAAAAGGGCATTAGAGCCGGTATTTCCTAGTCCCCAAGCGAGATGGCGGTTTGAGACCTATACTCAACCTGAGGCGTCTGAATCGCGCTCTAAAAGTACGGCGCTTCAGAATGATAACTCTAAAAACTATCCTCTCGCAGATACACCCAGGAGACTGGCTGTTCTCTCTGGACCTGAAAGACGCATACTTTCACATACAGATAGCTCCCCATCACAGGCCATTTTTAAGATTCACCTTCCAGGGGATTGCATATCAATACACAGTCCTCCCCTTCGGTCTCTCCCTAGCCCCTCGTACTTTTTTACGAAGTGCTTAGATGCGGTGTTATTCCGTCTGAGACGGATGGGAATACACGTCTTGAATTATCTTGACGATTGGCTCTCAGGCGGAGAGACACAGGGACATTCTTCTCTATCATTTAGACCAGCTCGGGCTCTTGTGAAGTGAACTTCGCGAAGAGCAGGCTGTCACCCAGCCAATGAATAAAATTCCTGGGCACAGTCATAAACTTGGAGCAAATGAGAGCAGCTATCTCTCGGGAGTGCGCTGCAAACGTAGATACATGCGCGACTTCTTTCCAAGCCGCGACCATTCGCCCCCTAAGAGCATTTCAGAAAATGCTGGGTCTAATGTCAGCAGCCTCAGCTGGCCCCTGAATAATCGGCCCCTTGATGGCCCCTTGAATAATCGGCCCCTGCAATACTGGTTGAAAGCATGGGTGCCGCCACAAGCGTGGCGTCATGGGCGTCTCACAGTCCATGTAACCAGAGCCTGTGTTACAGCCCTGCGCCCATGGAGAAACACTCAGTGGCTGCGAGAAGGAGTTCCCCTCGGCGTGGCCGCCAGGAGATAAGTGATTGTGACAGACGCCTCCATGACGGGTTGGGGCACGGTTCACGAGGGCTCTCCGGCCTCCGGCCTGTGGTCAGCGAAGCACAGCAGTTTGCACATAAACTGCCTGGAAATGTTGGCAGTGTGCCACGCATGTCGCGTTTTCCTACCACAAATGAGGGACAGTTATGTTTTGGTTGGCTCGGACAGTATGACAGTAGTGGCATTCATAAACCATCAGGGCGGTCTGAGATCAAGATGCCTACACGAGTTGGGAGTGCGCCTCCTGAGATGGGCCCTGCATAACTTGAGCACGATAAGAGCGACTCATATACTGGGCAGTCTGAACCAGGGCGCAGACATGCTGTCAAGAGGAAAAGTGCATCCACAGGAATGGACACTTCACTCCCAAACGACCCAGCTGATCTGGCAGACGTTTGGCAGAGTGGAAATAGACCTTTTCACCTCAGACAGCAATACACACTGCCCAGCTTATTTCACGAGAGAGATGGATGCGCTGGCTCAAACTTGGCCCAGCCCCTCCTACTCTATGTGTTCCCCCCGACGGCCTTGATACCACAGGTCATCAGCCGTGTCAGGGAGGGGGGGTCACAAACTCCTCCTATTAGCCCTCTTCTGGAGGAACCAGCCGTGGATAGCAGTGCTTTCTCAGGCACAGGGCTCGCAAATGGGCTGTGTTTACGAGATGGTGCGCAGAGTGCGATCCAAATCCCTCTTTATGTGACATGGCAGTGATATTGTCTTTTTTGCAACACCTGCTAGATATGGGGCAGTCCTCATCCACCATTAAGGCTTATGTGGCGGCCATTTCAGCCCACCTAGACCCTATAGTAGGTCAGATAGTGGGCAAGGATGTCCTAATTATCCACTCTGCCATCTAAGAGGCTCTAGACGGCTGAAGCCCTTTCGCCCTCGCACTATCCCTACATGGGATCTGCCCACGGTATTAAATGCCCTGAAGGAGCCACCCTTTAAACCTCTGCATTCGTTACAGTAAAGACGCTGACGCTTAAGACTGCACTGCTTTTAGCACTGGCATCTGTTAAGCGAATAAGCGACTTGCAAGCACTGCACCACCTGCCTGGAATTCGGGCCAAATGACTCTAAGGTCATTCTGAAACCTAGGCTCGGCTATGTACCGAAGGTACTCTCCACATCATTCAGAGCACAGGTGGTATCCCTCTCTGCTCTACCCCCTAGTGAAGGCCATGACTTTAACCCCCTCTGCCCCGTCAGAGCATTAAAGATCTATGTCGAGCGGTCAGCCCCATTTATCAGCTCTTTATCTGTTTTGGAGCCCGCGCAAAAGGATTGCCGGTTCAAAACAGAGGCTTTCGAAATGGGTAGTAGACGATACTCTTTACTGGGCCAAGAATGTCCCATAGGAGTAAAAGCTCATTCAACTAGATCCACCGCCTTATCCTTGGCGTGGTCTAGCGGAATCCCCTTGTCAGAAATTTGTAAAGCGGCTGCCTGGTCTTCGCCGTCCACCTATACCAGGTTTTACAACCGCAAGGATCCTCAATGCTTAAAAGGGATAATATTTATAGTTTGCTATGCTTGGCCGCTATACTGTCTACCACGAACTTAGCCTATGGCCTTTGTGTCAGAATGTTTAGCTGTTTGGCCGCTGTTACGCCCAAACAGAAAACACTGTCTGCTTTGTATTGTGCTTTCTGCTCTTTTGGCCATTTTTTCGTCCAAACAGTATACATTAAGTCTTCACCTGTCTTAGCTCACAGCGTTGGCCAAAAACATGCCCTACCGCGAGCACAGGCTTATACACCTTAGAGTGTAAGGACGATTTATTGTATACGTAGAGCACTTCTCCTCTACATGCTTATGTGACTATGGGACCCTGGTTTCTCCTAGGTCCGCTGTCAGGTCAATTGTTCTGCACTCACAGCGCGGCAAGATTAGACTGTGTTACCATAAGCGTTTTAGCAGATGCAGTACGAGTGAAGTATCGACAGGGAACATACAGGTTACTTTCATAACTCAGGTTCCCTGAGATACGGGAACGAGTACTAGGTCCCTTGCCGCCCTGTAAGTGTTCGTCGCTTCAGTCGAAGTACCTAACTTTGCTGATGAAGGCACCAGAGTTATATATATGCTGGCCCCGCCCATTCTGGCGGCCTTCGGCTGGAGTGACTCCCATTGGTCGCTCTAACACGGCACTCTGCCGATTGGTTTAACCTAAACCACTGCAAGCGACCAATGGCCGTTGCAGTTTTACTGCGTGATTGAATAGGCTTCAGTTAGGAGGAAATAGGAGTATTTACCATAAGCGTCTTAGTAGACGCAGTACTTGTTCCCGTATTTCAGGGAACCTGGGTTACGAAAGTAACCTGTACGTTCCTCTCTCTCTGCCACTCTTTTTCCCCACCAATATGCCCTTTTTATCAAGGTTTCTAAACAAAATCATTCTAAAGCCATCCATCTCATTTGTTTATCAAAAAAATCACAGAGTAAAAAAAAGAGATTAAAAATAGAACATTTGAGCTGAAAATATTTCTATTCGATTATTCAATTTCATTAATACTCTGTATAACATTTTATAATGCAATATAATTCCTGCAGAAATAGACAGATTGTTCTGATTTGAATGTGCTTTTTCAGTTAGCATTTGAAAAATGTGCTCTAAATATAATGTTTTTCAGGTTGTTGAGTATAAAAGTGGATTATTGGATGTGTTTTGTCTGAAAGCAATGAAAAGTGATTCACAGTTTGTTTAGCATGGACTTCTGTTTCACTGAATGTGTGAACATTTTTGAAAATGTGGCTTCGGTATTGCACAATGCTGGTTTGCAGCTGGAAAAATGAACCATAGTGAATAAATGTTCGAGTTTAGTTCGTTTATCATACAAAGTGTGAGAATTAGTAGAAAATGGATCTCTTTATTATTAAAGTCCCCCTCTTCCACAACAACTTCCTTCTTGCCAAATCACTTTGTCCTAACTGAAATGACTCATTTGTGTGAACGTGTTTGTCTCGTTTTGCCCTCTGCAGTTGGTGCGTGTCTCTCTCTTTTTCCGAGAGCTGGTGTTTTTTGCATCTTATTGGTTATTTTCAGGGCTATTATTTGCAGCCAGACTCCCTTATTAGTTAATTTCTTCATGGAATCCAAATGTCATATTCTGGCAAACATAACCAAGGCTCTTTTTCCTTTGAGGTCACTGTAGCTTTATTACCAGGGTCTGAGATAATGAGCCTGAGCCGGGCAACCCTAGAGTGGACACTTTTTTTTCCTTCGTTTTTTTTAAGAAGGGGGCATGCAGGGCAATGCAAAACAACAACAACAACAACAAGCGGTCTTGTTCAGCTCCACGTGCTCACTGAAGCTTCATGTGGTAACTTTATTGGATAAACTGCACTCTATTAGACACCGTGAATAAGCTCCTAATTAAAAACAGTTTGGGAGACGGCAGTAATTGCATCTTGTTAAATCTGGCTTTTATTTCAAGCGCAGAGGAGGTTGGGAAATATGGCGACATGATTTGAAGGTGCACGAAGACATGCAACTAAAGAATAACACTAATATCTGACCCAGGAGAGGGTCTGGTACTCTTTTACGCACTTGTGTGATTTTTTTTTTATATATACAGTATAATCCCAATCTTTTTTTTTCTTTTAAATAAAAGTACTTAAGTAAGCTATCATACCTGAACTCATCTAAAGACGTATTTTAAATAAATGTCCCAAAAGTTGTCTTTTGTTTGAATAATAATGTGTTCTCATAATCTGTCTTTTTCAAGTCCGTACCTCCTCCTACTTATCTCACTTTATTCTAATTCACATTGAGATGCGTCATTCCACCCCCAATATCCGCCTTTCATTCCTTCTCATTATTTTGTCCATGGCTTCTCATTAATATGCACCAGGAATAATGTATCTAAATAATGCTGGAACATGTTGAAAGAATGGAACTGTAAAATGTCCAGAAATTTCTGGTAGATGGGAATTGTGATCTTGTCATTAAGAGTTAAACGAATGTCCAATCACAATTACCTCTCTAAATGTATCTACACTTTGAATGGAGATGGGATGGACAGGGTTAGGGCAATCTTTTTTTTTTATGCATAAAATACACTTCAGTCTTCTTTTTTTATAGTTATTGCTTTGCTTTTTTCTTTGTTCCTTTTTCTTTTCTTTCTTTTTTTCTTTGGTTTGTGCTGAATCTGAGTTTTTACTGCATTCAAGCAACCAGAAATAAATAATTAACGAACCACTTTCTCACTAGTTAAGTGAACGTAATAGTTAACCGCAGTGTACAAATAGGTCTATCTTCCTTTCCCCAAGCTGTCTGTTTAGATTAATGGGCTTCTTCAGTGCCGTGCCACACAGGGATTCCCATTTCCTTATTAGATTTGGGAACATCAAGTATTTAAATTAATTTTTTCCTATTTCAATTTCATTAAAAACCCTGTTCCTTGATGTTTATGTAATTTAGGCGTAAACAAATCTTATAAAAGTGTGCATTGTCGTACTGGATATTAAATGAGACTTAATGAGCAAACTGGGAACAGACATTTATCCCAGACTCCTCTTGAATATTCAATGGGCTACATATATATGTATATGCTAATGGCTGAGTTTAGACATATGTAGTGTGCTCTTAGCATACTAATAGGTCATGGAAGACACAGGGCATGAATCGTATCAAGTCAATCACAGATGTAAGGAGAAAGAGAAGAGGTCAAACACAGAGATATATGTGCATAGGTAATGATAGCGCTTTCATTTGGGATTTCATGCCGCTGTTTTATAGTAAATGGTTTGTGTTGGTGTTCTGCTTAAGCTTTGAAGATAATATGTATAGGTATTATGACATCTATAATTTGTGATTTTTTTTCTTAGATTTTAACCAATTTGACTGTTGCTTGTGCATATATGAGAAAATGTTTAATCTTAGATTTAGACCAGCTAGCACAAATACATTGAAAACGTTGGTGCATTTATTTTTAAAATTATTATTTTATTTATTTGTTGTTGAAAAGTTAATATATACTCTGTATTCATATATTACATATGTATATGGAGGTCTGCTTCCATCTGGGAGTAAAAAAAAAATTAGCAACTGTCACTTACTAAAAAAAAAAAAAAAAGTATAAATATTTTTTATTATTTTTTTCCCCCAAAATAAAGTGGGCTTCCTTATACTGTATAACATGTATATTCATTATATTGCAGACATTATGGCAAGATTAGCATGAAAATTATTTTTTTTTAATTTATTTTCTTATGAAACATTGCCTTAAGTCATTTCTTGCAAGCCAGTCAGATAATTTCCTTCCATGTTCACATACTGAATCTACATATCTCCATTTATCTCCTCCTTAAATGGCCAAAATTTTACAGTTGCTCTATATCGGTACTTTAAAAAAAAAAAACAAATGTACAATTTTAATTGTGCTAACCCCCTGTCGTCAAGCTGGCCCACGTTAATCCCTTTTAAGGCGAAAGAGAGCAAATGTTTTGAATTTTGAGCACCTTTGCAGTGGCTGTTTGATAGCACAGTGCTATGTTACGGTCAGTGTGTGTCCACATTTGGAGAGATTAATGGAGAATACTGTTCCTGTGACCTTTCCTCATAGAGATGGAGGTGAGGCGAGTCATTAATGCTTCTTATGTGGTAATTAACGAGCCCCCTTCCCCCATCGCCCCCTATCCGGCTGTAGCACCCACCCCCACATCAGAAAAGAGCGAGCAAAAAAAAAAAAAAATGACCGCAGAATGGAGGTGATCATTTAATTAGGCTTATGTGCATATCTGGTGATAGCCAAAGAGAGGTGTCAGATTTTAACTGCTGCACTAAATTACAAGACCTACCACCTAGAGCTCACAACAATTGGACAAGATATGACACCAACACGTTAGTTACTCCACAAATAGTCCAAGCATGCTTGCTGTATGGAGATTAAGTGGCATCAGGAAATCTGGAGAAGGTCATGGGTGTCCACAGCTTTGAAGTGATGCTAATCTCCAGATATTTTCCCAAGCAGGTGATGAGCAATTATTTTCAACAACCAAATGCTTGTTTTGTACATGTAGTTTAGTGGCGAAGCGACATAGATGTCAACGGCTGTTGTTTAACTGAATAGTTCAGCCAGAAAAATGCTATTGTTCACTCATGCTCATGTCATTTCAAAGCCGTGTGACTTTTGTTTTGACAACTCAGGCTAACAAACTCAAAAAAAAAAGGTCCATCCCTAAAACTAGCTATAAGGGTGTGAGCTGATTTTACAAAAACGTACAGTGTGATTCATACAAATTAGCAAAAAATTCACCAGAATATACACTAGTTATGAATGTGAGCCTTTTCGTTTGTTAGATCAAACATATGGAAGTTAAGCAATGTCTGATTCTTGTCTGAAATATATCTGAATTAATTAATTTGTCAGGTTTGACGGGCTGAATGATTCATGCACAGAATCGGACTGATCTGAACTCCCTGACCCTGTTTCTGTCCCTTGAAGTAAAAATCCTCTCATCATCATCATCATCTGCTCAATTTCTGTTATGTACAAAGGATTTTTAAGAATGAAAATTTTTTGTCCATACTACGGAAGCCATGTGGGAACCGTAACCGAAATATCTTGAATTACTCCTTTAAGGCCATTTGGGCCACGGAGCTGGAGTCAGTGGCAGGTCATGACCTCTAAAAGAGACACTTCAGCACTCAACATGCCACAGCATTCAGTCCAAACAGAACAAGATGTTAGCTTGGTTGGCTTGTCCTTCCCGCATAGCTACCTCCGCTCTGATTACCCCTACGGCTCTGCCTCGTCCCCTTTCTTACGTGTTGATGATTGATGTGGCTCGTGCTTCGACCCAGCTTCATTAGTGCAAATGTCATCCCTGCCACCGCAACTAACGCTTCTGCCTCTGCCATATTTTACCATTTCTCTTCTAATTGAGTTTAGAGTTAAAAATGTATGAGTGTATTAATTGTTTTGTGACATTGGAGGGGAGTTTGGGTGACAAAAAGGACCTTCCATGCAGAGTAGAGGCTCAACGATTCCAGTCCGTTCCAGTCACTCTGTAAGCCTGTTCCCCGGGGGAATAAAACAAGAGGGACATTTAAATGCCAATTTGGGTCTGACGGATGCGAAAATTTACATGCTCAGCTCTTTTAAAAATGCTTTGCAAAGTGGAAGAATTGCACCAGATACGTTTGAAATCTACTCATTTGGTGGTTTTTCACTGATAATTAATTTGAAATTTAATGCACCGTGATTTTAGTGTTTCTATTTTTCATATTATGTGATTATTAGCAGTGCCTGCTAAGGCAAAAATCAATACTATTAAAAAATCGGTACTATTATTCACACTTTCACACATTTTTTTAATTATTAAATGTTAAATTACGCCATATGCTTTTATCCAAAATAATTTTCATTATATTAAAGGTATACAAAATCTGTTTATTCTATAGGAATTAAACCAATTTTGACCCATTTAATGCTGTAAATAAAAATGCATAATTATTTTTGTTTCTAATGTAATTGTGCATAAAAAAAACTGATTAGGGTGAGCCACCACACAAAGTAAAAAATTATATATTTCATAAGGCAGTGTGTATTCATTTTATTATGAATGTATGAGTGGGTAAATTTAATTCTGTTATATTTTGGATCATTCCTTAATAGTGTTGAGTCAGTCTCTCCAAATTTATTTACAGAATTTTTTGATGGATTGGTCGATTGTTTTATGCTTTCTTATTATTCACATTAAAATAATCTACACTCAGTTTAAACTAGACAGCAGTGTTGTGTGTGTACAGTATGTGTGTTCTGTAATCTTATGCAGATCTTTGTCTCTCTCTTAATGTTCCACCTCACTCTTCTTTTCCTCCATTCAGTCCCCTTTCTTTTTCCTCCTCTCTTTTCCAGTCAATTTGAGCCAGCTGTGAAAACTATCCCGGTGGTGCGGGTGCTGTCTGGCAGGTTTGGTTGTGCAGTAGGTGAGGGGCCGGCAGAACGGCGCGGACTTCTGAGACAGTGTGCCTAATGCTCTCCACATGTTATTGTCTGGAAAACGGCCCTTCGGTTAGTCATCCACGTGGAAAACGCCCCGTTAGCAAACAGCTGGGTCAAACTGGGCAGCAACACACACCCCGAAATCATAATTTTACAGGAATATGAGTACAACAGCGTTTTTGTTTATAATATAATGTTGAATAGATTTGTTTTTTTGTAAATCTTGTTCATCACATTGTTTTGGGAGGACTTACCTCACAGAGGTCACAGGTTCAAGGTGTTCCCGTGACCCTAATACGGCCGCTATGCCAGGCTCATGCAGCCCTACTGTATGCAAGACCGTCCTTCTGAAGTGCAAGGGAAGCTGTTCTATTCCTGTCTCCCTCCTTCCAGAGACACAATGAACTGTTGAAAATGTAATTGCCTCCCTGATCTATCCACCACATGCCGTTCAAAAGCCCCTCACTCACTCCAATGGGCAGCCGCTCAGATGATCTCACCCCAGTGTAAGCGGACAAAAGAGTGTTCTTATTAAAGAATGGAGCTGCGGAGAGATGACAAAGACCATGGAACATGGACAAGAGAATTTTTCTGACATACTCCAAGAATTTCGTACGCTGTCAGTGCCGGATAATAATTACTGAGCTCCAAAGGCATTGCTGCTATGAAACGAGGCACTAGTAGACTGAGTGTTACGCAGAGAGACGAATGAATAAGAGAATAGCTGGTGGTCAAGCTGCTTCAGGGTATGAGGCTGACACAACAGGGCCAGTGTTATTAGTGTTAATGAAACTAAATGAAAGTAAGCGAAACAGCCTGGATAAAAATGTTTTTAATTATATTTGATTTACATCAGGTGATATTTACTAAATCCTGATATACTAGGATGTGTCATTTTTGACAAAAAAAATTTTTTTGTGTGGAATCTTATGAAATTGATTTTTGCTTCTGAATATTATTTGAAAGTTAACTGTCACATTTGGAAAATAATTTTATATTATTACATTTAAAATTATTTATTTAATTCAATTACATCCAAGGCCAAATCAAGATCCTAAACAGTATTTACCAGTCAATAAATCAATCAATACATTTTTATTGTCTTGTAAAAAATAGTAAACAAATAAAACTAGAAAAAAATTAAAACTAAAGCAATAATGAAAATTGAAATATATGCTGAATAAATAAAAAAAAAACCTGACTTCTGAGGGCCTCCCAGGAGTTCTGTTTATTTGAACATATTGTGAATTGTTTATGGCCAGTGCTTGTAGTTTAGTTTGTATGATGACACAGCTCATGCGGAAGCTTTGGCTGAAAAATTCGACAAGTTCCAATAAATATTCTCCCACGCGCATTTCTGGAACAGTGTGCGTAACTGCATTCACATAAATAGTTCATGCAACCATCTTGGATAAACACATGCATCATTTTTGAGTTGTGCAAAAGTGAGGGGGGTTTCTGTCTGACACACAACGGAGGAAAAAACTGGATGGCAGGAGATGAAATAAAGGTAGAAAATCGAGAAAATGAAAAGCGCACCAGAAAGGGAAAAAAAAAAATGAACGAAAACAGTAATAAATGTCTTGTCTTGTAGAAGTGCAGCCGTGGTATTGCTATTTCTTTCCAGGCTGACTGGTGATGTCTGTGTTAAGACTTGGCAACAAGTGAATTAGCCTCCGGAAGGAATCAAACAAAAGCGAGGAAAATCAATACGGACAAAGTAGAAGTTTTTCATTACGTTCCACGGCTGTTGAATCAATGCTGGGCTGTTATCACTTTATCGGTTTGGGGTCGCTGTACTGCAGTCATTAACATCCTCTAGCCATGCTAGACTCATCCGCAACCGCTTGCGACGTCTCATCTTTGCCTTGTGCTGCTTGTAAAGTGATGAAATATTGACCAGTTGCTCCAGGATCCAACTCTATTGATCTCAACTTATCCAGCTGTTTATATCTGAACTTAAGGTTTAACTTGCATTGATTTTTTCACCACCTTTGAGTTCTCAAGGTGCTGGCCTAGTGCTACCCGCTAATTGGCTTAAACAAGAGAGGATTGTAGTCCACATCCAAGGCGGGAATACGTATGTCCTCTCAAGATTCTAATAATTAAAAACTAGCGTTAAAAAATGTGTTTCTTTGTTAAGGACTGATTATTTTAGTCATTACATTGCTAAAAAAAACTGCATATGCTGGTATGTTTTGAAGCTGGGATGCTGGTTTAAGCTGGTCCTTTGCTGGTTTAAGCTTTTCCTTTGCTGGTTTAAGCTTTTCCTTTGCTGGTTTAAGCTTTTCCTTTGCTGGTTTAAGCTGGTCCTTTGCTGGTTTAAGCTTTTCCTTTGCTGGTGTATGCTGATCCTTTGCTGGTTTAAGCTTTTCCTTTGCTGGTTTAAGATGGTCCTTTGCTGGTTTATGCTGATCTTTTGCTGGTTTATGCTCATCCTTCACTGGTTTAAGCTGGTCCTTCGCTGTTCCTTCTCTGGTTTAAGTTTTTCCTTTGCTGGTTTATGTTGGTGCTTTTCTGGGTTAAGCTGGTTCTTTGCTGGTTTAAGCTGGTCATGTGCTGGTCTACATGACCAGTTTAAACCAGCAAAGGACCAGCAAGGGACCAGCATAAATCCGCATCCTAGCTTTAAAACATACCTAAGCAGAATATGCTGTTTTCAGAAAGGTAGTTATTAGAAGGCAACAAACCACTAGTTTTCAAGCAAAAAAAAGTAATCTGTGTAAAAAAAAGTAAGCAGTGATGCGTGAATGGTAAATACTATTTAGTTTCTTTCCCTCTTACCTTATACAGAGGTCAGTATGCAATAACTTACTAGTAAACACAGATCCCTGACCTTTTTGTTTTCATGCCTTTCAAAAATTAGAAGAAATTGCCTTTCACTTTGAGATATTTATGAATATTTGCCTTAATGGTGGTTGTTTCTTCATTTCGTAATCTGACCCTGTCATCGCCTCAGTATGTTAGCATGGTTTTGAAAAGATTATGGCAAGTGAGCGAACTTTTACACTGACACAGTATTGACCGGCATGAGTAAACCCAATGCAGTATCCGAGGAGATAAAATGCCAGTGCCTTTATTTGTTTTCTGTCAGGTGACAAGGTTAAAATGCAAGCGTAATACAGACGTGAAATCAATTCTGTAGTCTCTTTATCTGTCCGTCTGAGGCCATTAGGCACATGGTGAACCTTGTCTCTGTGAAAGAATTACAATAACATAATTTATTTAATTTTAAACCCTATTTGGCTTCATTTTATTTATTTGTTACTCATTTATTTATTTTTACCAGTCAACCTTGGATGTCAATATGTGCTTCACTGCTAAATGAATGTAATTATATGCTCCCTCCATGCTTGTGCATTCAGTACTTTATAAAGCGCTTCATTTCATAAATGTTTACTGCTGGTTATTGTACCAATTAAAAGCAGAGAGGCCTTGCCATTTGAAAACACTATTTATACAGGTGATTAATTTTGAAAATCTTCCGCATAAATATGCATTGACACAGACATAGACATTCAGATGTACACTGCATCGGCCTCCAATGGAGATGGAAAGGCCTTTTGTGCTCTCTGAGGACTAATTCAGACATCTTTTGGTCAGAAGAGCCATCCTGCTGTATTTCAGTTCTCCATGGGAAAGGTCTTGACAGACTGACTGCCCCCTAATGAATATGAATGTTAAAAAAACAAGGCAAGAGAGGGTTCTCATTTGATTTGAATGCAAACAAGGCACCACTTGCTACCCTTTGGCCTCTATTCAGAGTCACTATGCTTGTGTCAAGCCCTTAATATTCAATGACGGCACTCTAAGATCTAGTTATTGGTGGTATAAAATCATCTTAAGCATATTGACATCAGCAATTTTTTGACTAAAAACTTCTGTCATGCAGTTTGTTTATCTATTGACCTGGAATTTTACTTTTTTAACTGATTTTCTTTGAGAGACTTGACAAATATCAGCAGACACTAGATATATCATATCAATTATTTCTCCTGTAAAGATTAAAATATGAATCAAATGGAGATTTTCTCACAAATAGTATATCCTCTAGAGCCTCAGAAGAGATTGATCAGGTTGAAAAAAACCTCTCCTGTATTTTGAATGCAATACCACTAGGTGTCAATTCTACTGTACATGCATCACCTTTAAAGGAACAAGAATTACAATAGCATATAATATTTTTTTAGCAAAATGACAATTATTTCATTTGTTTTAGTTTTTTTTCCCCCAGTTCACAAAATTACGAACAATGAAATTCTGACTTATCCAGATCTACAGATTTTCCAAATGCATATTACTGATCCAGTAATAGTTTCTTTTTTACATATAAGATAAATGTTTAATCAGAATGTCATAACTGATAGACTTCTGATGTACTGTATGCCAGATATCTTCATTCATTTAGGCCACATATTTCTTTCAATCAATTGCAAGCTCGCATTTCGATCTGTTCCCATCCAATCAACAACTGATGAATAGAACAAAGTGCAAAATATCACTCTATTGGGCTTAAAATATCGACTTTCAATATCATTTTGAAAAAAGTTACAGGGGAAAAAAAAGTTATTTCTTTAATGGAAACTTCACTAAGCAACCTTTGAGTAACAAAAACTCCTCAGAGAAGAACTTACGTTTTAGCTGTAGAAGGAGTGTGTGTTTTTTCTAACAACTCTTATCAGTGTCTTTATTAAACATTTAGCAGTAGATGTGACATGGAAGTGACTCAGACAGCATAAACTCACTGTGCCCCCAGAGAGCAGAGTTCAACCACACACTCAGAGCTAGAAACATTCCTCAACAACTGTGTGTGAGTGTGTGTTTGTGTGTCAGGGAGGAGGTCTGTCTTTTCTCCCCGGCCTGTTTCCTCTGTCGGCCCTGTTGTGTCTGCTGATAAGGCTCTGGTCTCTCCGTGCCCACTCCTCACACAGATTTGTATTTGTTCACCAGAGTGTGTGTGTGATCAGACAGGAGATTGAGAGAGAGTGAGTGAGTGAGGGCCAACACACCATAAATAAACACTCTGCAAATTGACTCCTCCCACTGTGTCACATTGGAACCAAAATCTTTCTTTCATTTCACACACACACACACACACACACACCCAAAAGCAATTATTCCCAAATGAATAGAACAGAGCAAAGGATTCTGGGTGAAGGGGGGTTTAAAAAAGTGTGTGTGTGTCAAGATCATCATTCTGTCTAACTCTTCAGCCTCACTAATCTCTTTAAAGGCAGAAGCAGGTTTAATTGCCAATAGCTGTTGCATATTTAAAAGATTTAATTTAGGCTGTTTGCGAGGGAGCGGCAGGCAGTGCAGGCCTTTGTTTTGTGTCTTGTGTGTGTGTGTGTGTATTTGTGTGTGACATGTGGCAGCCCTACAGACGGCAGGTGAGGCCAGGCGTGCTTGAATGGTATAAGATAAGACCAGCTCCTTTTCTCCTCAGATGGTTGGTCATTATCACGCCACACCACTCATTAAAAAACACGCATTTGCATCTCTACCGTTCATTATTCCTCTAGTCTCGCTTTCTGTGGCCAGATCCTGTCCATCGCTTCCCGTCTTTTCACCCTCGACTCCTCTGGCCTTGCCTGTCACCTCTTTTCTTTGTCTTTTTCACATCTCTCTCTCTCTCTTTCTCTCTCTCACTTTCTTTTTTGGACTGTAAGGTTAAAGGGATACTAATGTACTAATAAGGCTAAAATACATTTTTATTTAGCAAATGTTGTATTGCAGTGTTGTAAAATATTATTTTCATTTAAAATAACTGTTTTCTATTTGACTATATTTTAAAACACAGTTCAGATTTAGACAAAACTAAATTATCAGTAGGCATTACACATCTTAAGTGTCACATGATTCTTCAGAAATTATTTTAATATCCTGAATTGGTGCTTTAAAACATTTCTTATTATTATCAATAATGAAAACAGTTAAACTGCTTAATAGTTTTTATGGAAACACATGATGCATTTTATTAAAAAAACAGCAATTATTTATGTGAAACAGAAATAATTTAGAAAACTTTGTGTCTTTATTGTCACTTAATATTAATTGAGTGCATCCGTGTTGAATTAAATTATGCAGTGAAAGTATTCAACTGAAGAAACAAAAATAAATACATGAAAAATAATAATAATAAATAAATAAATAAATTGGGGCTGTTAATTGATTTATCGCAATTAATCACATACAAGATAATTTTTTTGTTTACATTATATAGGTATGTGTGCTGTGTTTATTTATTATGAAAATATAAATACACAGACATATGTATATATTTTATCAAATATGTACATGTAGTTACATTTATATATTTATATTATTGTATTTTATATTATATAGAATTATATTTAATACATAAACTTAGCATATTTTTCTTAAATACATACATGCATGTATTTGTATTTATATACACAAAATATATTATGTAAACAAAAACTTTTTTTTTGGATGCGATTAATCTTTTTTAGTTAATTTTAAAATGAGATAAATATGTACATTTTATTTAATTAAAAAATTCCTTTAAAAAATAAAGATATATTTATTTGATACCTCTATGTTGTTCTTTTATAGCTTGAGATTCACAATGACAACAGTTAAATGTGAGTAAATTATGAAGGACATTTTATTTTAGGTGACCCTGTATCCTTTTAATCTTCTCTGTTGAGCATTTTGTAAGGTTGTAGAACCCAGAATCTCACAAAAAGCGATATAGGAAAAGAGAAAGCTGCTGCTGTATCTCCCCAACCTCTCGCATTCTGCTCCCCTGTGCTAAAGATTTATAAAGCCATCCATTCAGATCTGTCACTTTTATTATTTCAGCTCAGAGGAACGTCATCTCAAACATGCTCTTTAATGAGTCAAGGGGGAAAAGGTGATATGAATTATTAATCCTCAATCACCATACCTAAAATGAATTAAAAATGACCAAGTTTCTAAATAATTCCCCCATCGCAGAAATTCTGCTATTTAATAGTCATGCACAAAAGTGAAATCTTAATTTGTTTTCCATAATAAGAAACCAATTCTTGTTTGGATTCTCACATCATCTCTAAGCTACTTGACTTCTGTCCATCCACACACTTTGAATGCCTCACATCTGACCAATTCAGAAAAATAAAGGACTGAATTTTTGTCTTTTGGACTAAAAAAAAGGAACGAATGTCGTATAATTTCAGTCAGATCAACAGGTTTAGGACTACTGCTAAAACTAAATAACTAATTAAATAGGATCAATAGAAAATATTTGTATTATTGCTCTAATATTGAAAGTTATCTGAATGATGCCAACCAAATAATTAACCAAACCGAGACGTATCAAATTATTATTATTTTTCTTTTTTGTAATTTGCTTTTAAAAACCACTTGGCCCAAAAATGAACTGACATGACACTTCTG
>JAUMHR010000060.1:11860962-11877767 GCA_032361145.1 Enteromius fasciolatus | reverse complement strand
TCTTTATCATTGTAGGGTGGTTGTGTACACACACTCCCAACACACATTTCAGTCCAAACAGCTTGCAAAAGTGCATGTAGCACCGGATGACCCCTTTAAAAACGGACTCTAAAATTAAACCCACAACAAAATTGGACTGCAGAATGGTAAACCGTAATTTACAAATTATTATTTCTAAAAGATACATCTTTTAGACATCTTTGACAGCTAGAAATGAACATGAAACAGCATAGTCACCAGCATTGTTTTCTTTTACAGCATATTAAGTATAAGACATTGTTGCTTGTTATTTATCTTCGTTATAATAATAATAAAAAACAAGTTAATAAGTTATCAGCCTAAACAGGGTTTGTCGTGGGATGCGGAGTGTTGTTATGTATCCGTTTAATTTAAGTTTACTCCAAAAATATAAACTTAGGCTATCATATTCGTTTATGTCCAATATTTAGTGTTAAATTGTTGGTCTTTAAAATAAATCTACTTTTAATTTTCTCCTTGTTTTAGTTTTAGACTGATAACTTCTGTGATGATGCATAGGACGCACGGCCCTATAATAACGATGTATGACTGCTGTATCCGATGATATTGTGTATCGGCGATCTCACAGGTTGGCGATTTGACTATATGAAAAATTACCATATGACACAACACTAATATATATATATTAGGATTATTTTTGATTTATTTAAAACATTTAGTTTTTTTTTTTTTTTTGTATATATAATTTTATAAAAATTGTATGTTTTGTATTTTAGCAAGGGTGGAAGGACCGTATTAACCAATAAGCAATTTCCTTTTGAGCCCCTTTACCCTTTGAATGTAACCTTCATGCATTTATTTATTTTGCGCCTTTACATATATATGTGTGCTATGTACCTGGTAATCATAAAGACTTTTGAAAGTCCATATGCTGCGAAAAAGAAAACATGTTTTATGTTTCACATCAGAGCAAAGTGAACAGGAAGAAAACAGATGTGCTAAAGGTCGAGAAACTTCGAACAAACTATATGCAGGCAAAACCAGAGGAGAGAGGAGTTAGCAGCTGCCTGAAGCTAAGTTAGCGATAAACACCTGAAAAACAGCTCTCAACTTTCTTTTATTTGGAGCGCTAATGGAAGACTACTGCCAGGAGTGGGAGCTCCCCGGTGCATTGCGTCTGTTGAGAGAGTATCTGTGCCTGCCACTCCAATTAAAGCAATCTACAGTGCGAGAGAGGGGGGAGCCAGAGGAGTAGCATCTGGATCCAAAGCTCTTTCCCAGCCAAGTCACAATTGTTTAGTCTGAAAGAGAAGAGTGTCGGGGGAAACGGCTGGGGGTGTGTGTGTGTTGGGGGTAAATGAGAGTGAAAAGAGAGACAGAGATAGAGAGAGGACGACTGTATATGTGTACGCTGTTGTAGGGCACGGATGACTGCTGGTAGACACGTTTATAAAATCTGATGTCTCATCTCAGTGCTGCTGGGAGATGTGAATGTTTTTGGGTATGTAAATGCACATGCTCTTAATGTCTTGCCAAATGTAACATCTGCTCAAAGGGTGGTGACGTACCTACTCTCTCAGAGTCGTACACCGACAGACACATGCGATATATTACACTTGATTTAATCAGCACATGTAACAGCTACATCATGTCCACTCAACACACAGCAAATGGCGTCTTTCAGACAAAGCACACAACTGAGCCGCTCAGCCAGAAACAAACATTTATAAAATAACTGTAAAATTTGTGAAATTATATTATTTGTAATTAGTTTATAATGTCCATATTGTACATATACTACTGTTCAAATGTTAAGAGAGCCTTAAGTCTGGTCTTAAGGCCAGTACACACCAAGCTGACAGAAGCCAACAGTGTTATCAGCTCAAGTTGGACAAAAGTTATTAGTAACGTTGATAACGTTTTTCATTTCATGCGGGTTACGTTGATATGGTAATATTCAGATATTGGAAGACTTGTAAGGTCATGCAGTCTTCAGTTTGTGCCGACTTCATTCATTTTGCTTTAATTCTCTGGCACTAACTGTTTTGTGAAACTAGGCATCCAATCAGAGTTCTCACTTTCCCTGACGTCTCTGATGCCAATTTAACATGCTGTTGCTTGTCTTTGGTGTCACATGATCTTTCAGAAACCATATGCTGATTTTCTGCTTAAGAAAGGCCAATGAATATTGGGGTGCACTTGATGCATTCAGTTGCACCTCATCACTACGTGAGTATAAGAGGGCATGAATGCAGTGCACTTGCAGGTTTTCGCTGAGGAGCCTAGCTGGCATCAGCGCGACCCCAGAGTCGTGGCACGAAAGTGTAACATCTCCTCCTGCCTCATAGAGGGGGCTCTTGCTTGAGTGATGGTATCTATCATGGCGGGAGAGATGCCGGCGAGGTCTGCCGTGTCCTGTCCAGGAACCAGACGTGCAGGTTCCAAAGATCGGGACTCGGGTGCCAAATCGTGCCCAGCCCCTGAGAAAGAAGGTCCTTCCTCAAGTATCTTCCAGGGAGGGGCTGCCGCGAGGAACATGAGGTCGGCAAACCAGGTTGGGGAGGGCCAGTGTGGCGCTACCAGCAGGACCTGCTCCTCTTCCTCCCTGATTTTGCACAGTGTCTGTGCAAGGAGGCTCACTGGGGGAAAGGCGTACTTGAGGGAATAATACAACCGACAATGAGCAGACCGCTGTGTTGTCGGTCCGGACCAGAATGTGCATGTGGCGCAGCATTGGTCGAAAGCGACGCAGGCCCAGAAACACTGCTAACAACTCGTCTGCTCCATAACGGGAAAAGAGATCCTCTGCACTGGGGAGAGTTTGCTCTTCTTCTTCAGGTTAACCTGAAGACCCAAATGGCTGAAGTGTCGTACCACCAGGTCCCTGTGCATGCACAACAGATCCCTCGAGTGAGCTATTATCAGCCGGTCATCGAGATAGTTGAGGATGCGGATGCCCATCTGCCACAGAGGGGAGAGGGCACCCTGCGCGACCTTCGTGAAGATGCGGGGAGAGAGGGACAGGCCAAAGGGTAAGACCTTGTACTGATATGCTCGACCCTTGAACGCAAACCGGAGAAGGGGTTTGTGTCAAGGCAAGATCGAATCATGAAAGTACGCGTCCTTCAGGTCGAAGGCTGCGAACCAATCCTGACTCCGGATGCATGTTAGTATGCACTTCGGAGTGAGCATTTTGTACGGCAGCCTGAGAAGGGACCGGTTAAAGCTTGTAGATCCAGGATGGCTCCCAGCCAAGTCGCAAGGAGAATCTAGGGAACATTGACCGCCGTGCCAGCGGTGGGGCAGCATGTAGGGGGACAGGGGTAGGGACTGATCCCAGAAGGCTGAACGTCCTGGAGAAAAGTCTAGCTGCTCTGAGCAGCGCTTCCCTGCCTCCCTGGATGACTCAGTGCTCCGGGTCAGCATCAGATGGGAACCTCTGGCCCCGGAGGTGTGAGAAATTGCTCTTTCTGTGAAGTTGTGGGTACCGCCGACCCATATGCCGATGGCAGCTGAGTGCACTGAAGCTCCCGGCCCTCCTCTGGGAGTGGGGACGGAGATGTCATCGTCGGCCGAAGAACAATCCTCACCACCTCCGGGTTGCCCGTCTCACGAACGCTTCGCAGCTCTGCAGGTGTCTCTGGCTGGTCTCTGAGCAGCGGGCGGCACCCCTCGCCCGCGGCCACCTCAACAACAGGCTGCTAGTCGGGCATCGTGTGCCTCACGGGGGTTGGAGCAGGTGTAATGGGTGCTGCGGGGGGATGGCCTAGACGACGGGCAGGCGAGGCGGTGCACTCGAGGACCGGCTGGCCCTCCGAGGCAAGATGTGTGACATCGCCTCGGCCTGCCGCTGCCGAGAACTCCTGGGCCAAATCGGCATCGAGAAAGCAAGCTTTGTCGGCGTCCGGCACCTGCGCCAGGTTCAACCAGAGGTTGGCCTGGTAGACCTGCAGTGTTGCCATAGCGTGCAGGGTGGCGGCAAAGTAAGCCCTGTCCGCCAGTGCGGACGAAATCTTACATGCCTTGGACGGAGGCCGTGGTTGACCCCACCAGGCGGGCACAGTTGCACCGTGACAGCACGCTCCACCTGAGGGATCGCCACGTACCCCCTGGCTGCACCTCCAGCGAGGGGAGAGGAGCCCGTGCGAGTCCTCAACATAGCCATGGTCATCCGCTCGCAAGGAACACATTGACCATCCACGAAAGCTGCCTCAGTGTGTTCTTTTTCAACGATGCTCCACTCAAATTCCAAAATGAAAGCCAAGGGGGTCTCCAGCTCAGGAACGGCGAAGGCTCCGAAGCGAAAAGCTGCAAGTGCACTGCATTCATGCCCGCTTATATTCATGTAGTGATGAGGTGCACCTGAATGCAATCAAGTGCACACCAATATTCATTTGCCTTTTATTTGAAGCTCAAAGGCATTGGTCTCTCTTGCGAGTTCCCATTTGTAACGTCGAAGTGACTGAAAGGTTAACATTCCTTATTACTGTCAAGAAGTTGCGCTGAAACCATGATAATAAATACAAAGTTCAAAAGCACAGCATTTGAAATGTAAACAAGTCCAAGGGTGCCTACCATTTTGTATATTAGTAACGTTAATAACTTTCCTCATTTCATTGGCTCACGTTGTTATATTAATATTAGTAATGATACAGTGAGACATATTGAATAGATTTTTTTTTAAACCTGTGAGGCTATGTCAGCCATGAACAATGATCTGCGGTGCGTGATTTGTTTTGGCAGCTGTTAGGAGTACACTAGCATTAAGATACCTAAGATAATTTCAATCTCATGAGTGTCAAACATCTGTGTGGCCTTTTATTGAAAGTGGGCGTCTAGGCCTGTGAGACTGACAGAGTGTTTGTATGTGTCTGTCTGTATGTGTGTTTGCCCGGCAGACATGTGGAGAGCGCTTCAGGCTGCAGCAGGCGAGGCTTATGGAACGCAGGGGTCAAGAGGACCTGACCTGCCCTTGAGGCCTGGAGTCTAGGTCAGAGAACAGCTCTACTTCCGGCCCAAACAGTCTGCTCATAAACACCTCGTTCTCTGACACAGGGCAAGCATGTGAGATGTTCACTGTCTTTGCCAGAGATTCTTTGTGAGAGTGAATGCATGGGTCTGTGGGAGATTATTAGTGTGTGTTTTTGCAGTAGTGGGAGAGGGGGTCGAGATGGCCCATATATGTGTGTGAGAGAGTGTTAATTGCTGTGAGCCTTCCCATGGCCCTGCATTCAGTGGAGATAAATGCATGCTTTGTGGATGCACTTTGCAATCTCTGTGTGTGTGTGTGAAGGGGGTGAAAAGAAGTGGCTGTAAATAAATAAATAAAAAATAGAAGTTAGCATGGATGAAAGATATAGTGGTACATGAAATGACCGCATGAGGAATTATGTGACCGCGTTACACATTCAAGTGGTATGTGACTGCGTTATTTCATGTTTGTGCAAAAAATACTATGCTCTGAGGGACAAATCTGGCTCACTTTAAAAGATTGGTCATCTGTTTTAACCTCAAAATTCTGCCGGAAAAAAATAAAATAAAAATATTAGTTTACATTTCAAAATATTCCTTTTGCTATTACTTGTAATAATCTAATATTAAACCTTAAAATCCCCTTCTTCTTTTTTTGTAAAAAAAGTAATGGCCTAAAACTTTAGCAAAGTATTGTGTACACACATGCATAAAGTCAAAATATAAAGTCACATTTAAATTCCATGAAAAAACCGAGACTGATCAAATTAAAATGAAAAGAGAGAATTTAAATGAATTACACTCCATTAATTAACAACATAATTAACAACAAAACATATTTCAAAATTAATTAGTATGAACATTTAATAGAATTTTTTTATTTAATGTTGTAGTTTTTAACCATGCAATTTGTTGCATGTCAAAGCAACTATTTGTTTTAGCATTAATTAAACATATTTTGTACTGTATTGAAAGTTTAATAACTAATTTCTTTTTTATTATTCTTTTTTTAATTAATTAATTTTACATTTAAGTAAGGAAGGTTTTTGTTGAATCACTTCCTGTCACATGGGAGTGTCCTTTCTTAAGTCTTCTTGGTGTCATGATGGTTTCATCACCATAATTATCATCATCATCACAGTCATGCTTTCTCATATATATTTCCTGCAGCCTCCATAGTGCGACCATCACAACTTGCAGTGTGTTCAGAAACCAGACAATTAAACTGAGTCTATGGGATTAGACTTAATGGCTGTAGGTAGTGCTTCCTGTCTAAAGTGGATTATCCTCAAGGCAATAAATGAAAACCCCATTACAGAAATGGCACCCATGGCTGACACTGTACTCGGCCATCATCCAACTCTATGCCAGCCTAAATACACACCGGCCACAGTCCCAGGCCCTTATTAGACAGTGGAGAAAATGTTATATAATTCTCTAGTACTGATCCCAAGTTCTTCAGACCTGAAGCAGTGTTGTAATTCTGATTTCTCCATGGGTTTTGCAGGGGTGAATTACTTAGTAGGTCTCTTTGTTAAGCAGTAATGATCCAATCACAATATTAGTTCTTATCAGGCTGATACAACATTTCTAAAGAAAGCCTACCAAGAAATATAAACTAAATAAACACAGTGCGTTGTTTTTGTCATGCACTGATACTGTATATCTCATATTACAATTAAACTGGTTTTAGTTACATAACAGCCATGACATGGTTTGCCACTTGCTATTCAGTTGTGGGTGTTAACGGAGGCAGAGGCATTTGATTGGACAAAAAGTATTGTCTGTTTACCTAAAAATGAAGATTCTGTCATTATTTACTTCCCTCATGTCCTTCTTTGTGTTTCACAGAAGTAATTCTAACGTACAGGCTTGAAACGACATGAGGGTGAGTAAATGAGGAGTATGCTAACATGGACACAAAACTCTCATGTATCACTCAAAACATATATTTTTACATGCATTCATACTAATTCAAATACCATCTATGTGTGAAAGAATTAGGTCGTCTCCTAGCAAGGTAGTCAAACGCTAAAAAAAGCAAATATGAACATCTTTGCTAGTGTTAAAGGCTCCAGCATTTTCTATTCGGCCAAATTGGAACTAGCCACAGGAGGTTAACATTATACAGTTAACCTTCTCACACTCAAAATGTATATGGTTAAGCATGCATGCGTCTGCCCAGCGGCACAAAAAGAAGGAAAAAGATAGCAGGGTAACCGAAGCCTAAAAGGTAAAGAGACAGAGGTAATGGCTCCCTGATGAAATCTGATAAAAAGCAATTGAGCTGAAGCATGCGTGCTGCCTCGAGCCACACCTGAACTGTACGTGTGCACGTGTGTGAGTGCATGCATGTGTCGGAGGGGCTAATCAGCGTGCCGCTGAACACCCTTAGAGACAGGTGGAGGGATGTGTGTGTGTGTGTGTGTGTGTGTGTGTACGCGGTGGCAGGCCGGCCCAATGGGGGGGCTTTCAGAGGTCTAGCTAACTAATGAAGCGCAGAAAATTAAACTGGCCTCTCGTCTCCTCCTCTGGGCGGCTGTGGAGACAAAGCACTCGACTAGAGTTTCACATTTGCTAGGGTCTCATCAAAGCTCACACTGAGGTATTTCCACCCCAGAGGGACAGTGCTCTAAATAAGAAATAATTACTCCTCTTTTTTTTTTTTTTTGCAAAGCAGGACTTAGATTTAGAGTTATCTGTAAAATTGTCAAGATTACGATTACAGCAGCTTTGATTACTTTTTAAGAAGTGTTGTTTACCTAATTCCATTTACGTCTAAAGCTCTGCATTAAAAAAAATCAGTTTAGGTGTTTAGGTGCTTTTGCCTTCTTGCATTTATACATACATGCATTTGTACATTATAACCAATCATAGACAAGAATGAGAATCCATAGAGCTAGAAGAAAAGTCAAAGATTGATTTTGTTTTTGCTTTTGTTCTTTAAATATTCAAATGTATAAAATATAATCTTTTAGTCATAATTCAATATTCAGTTAAATCCATTTAAATCAGTTTTTTTCGAGCCAGTCTCTATTAGTCTGATTAAACATAAATAATAAAAATAATCTTAATTTTAAAAGAAATAACTAATTAAACATGAACAAAATAAACTAAAGTGCTCTATTAAATATTGAAGTAAATAATCAAAAATGAATCATATGCGTGTATATGAAAGGTGGTGTGAGTTTGGCCGCGTATTTCATTTGAAAGAGCAGTGGATGAAAAGCGTTTCCTCTTCTTTTCCTCTCTGCTGTAGTTAGGAGGTCTGTTTTTGCTCAGTGGCTACACAAATAACAGAGCTGTCATTGGGAGTATCTCCCAGGTACACTTTATCTTCCCCAGCTCTTGAGAAAGAGGTTTGACCTCTATTTGCAAAGGTAACTGAGAGTGTGTTTATTGCAGCTGTTTTTTTTCCAGGCACAGAAAGCAAATACGGAGTGGTGATATGGTATATGTGCTGAAATCAGCTACACATAACATCCACATTATGTCAGGTATTTTATAAACTCATACAGAAAGGTCTTTTATTTGCCTGAATGTCCTCCAAAGCCTTCGATTTACGAGCATTTTTCAGTGAAAGCAAGGTTCCCAAAAAAGAAGTGTAAAAAATAGCTATTTTTCCTTCATAATGACATGTATTAGCCGGCCAAACGCTGTCAAACCTTCAGCCCTTTGTCGCCATTATGAGATCAACAGTAACCACATTTAGCGTCTATTGACCAACAACTGGGAATCTTTTTTCGTGCCCCTACATTGTGTCTTCACATTATATGTTGTCTTCATCAGCTCTCTCCTTATTTTCTTCTTTTGTGCAGTTTGCACACGTTAAGGTAGACATTGTCAGCCGCTACCGCTTTTTATAATTGCAGTCTGAGACCTATTGGGCCAAATAAATTGATTTTTTTTTTTTCGTTTGTTGAACCGAGAAGCCTTGTGTATTTGCCGTGATTCAGACCCTCCCAGCTTGCTTCTTACAAGCTAACTTTGTCACCATCAAAGCAAAATACTGTAAAATGTGAAAGAAAAGAAGCAAGGGGAAGCGGGTGAAAAAGAATGTTGCCATTCCTGGCATGTATTTATGTTCTGCTTTAGCATATTGGTTTGGGTTTGATCTTAAAATAAAAAAGGAAAGCAACGCTAAGTGCAATATGTTTGATTGGATGTGGCGCATTTATCCAGCGTTAGCTTTTGTCCTTGGTCAGTGAATGGTGCATTTAAAGCATTTAATGATCTGATGGTGTGTTTTTGGAGAATCTTTTTGGCTTCTGCATGATAATGAACATCTCTTTTTACAGCAACGTCTGCTTCTGGACCTTCTCACAACCTCAGCAACCTCTCGTGCACTAGAGTGTTAAAGCAAAATCAATATACTGTACGCGTTTTCACTTGTACCCTGACGTTTCTTTCCTGAATAATCCATTGTTGAATACTCCACGCTGCAATATGATGTTTTAAATATTATCTGATATCATATAATGATTCCATAAATGCAAAAAGAACTATACTCAGTATTGTCTTGACATCATAGATTACAGTTGTTTAAACAAGTAAATGCATTATATTAATCAATATCATAGTGCAGTATGATTTTCTATGATCGGATGCTGCATGTCTTTACATGCATTTTTCTCTTTGCTGTTCTTAATGATTTTTCTGCTCCTCCATGAACTCCTTTGCATTTGTAACTTCAGCGATTAGAAGTGTTGAGTTCCCATGAGCAAAGCAAATGAAAGTCGTTTTAGAGTCTTTGCATTTTAATAAAAGATTGCCAAGACAAACCTTTTTCCTTTAGAATGACTTGTAGTGATAAATTGTACACAATGACACCAGGAATGTGTGTTTACAAAGTAAACAGGGTCCTTTAAGATTCACGTTGACCTTAAGCTAAGGCGGTGATGACTGGTCTCGTCCATGCTGGCTGGATTACACTTGGGCTGCGTTTCTTTCATCCCCGGCCCTTCAGAGCACTGGTGTGACTTTCGCTAAGCTCTCGCCCCAACTTGCGATAGACAGAGAGACAGAGCGCTAGATTAGAGGAGGGTTCTGCTCCCGTCTGACAGGTTTAAAACACAAAGGTAAGTTGGGCCTGTGATTCCAGCTTTCCCTGCAGGAACTCTCTCCACACTCCGTCAAACTCAAAGCTAGCTGCGTGCAGGTAACACAAGTTTGTGTGAGAGTTTGCAACAGCATAAACCAAACAAAACATGAAACGCCGCTCCAGCTCCGTTTCATCTGTACAAGACTCCCGGGCTGTTTGGGAAGAAGAAAGGAAGTTATTTTTCTCCGCTTTTTTCGCGTGAAAGACTTTCCTTTGGCAGATTGGGTAGGAAAATGAAGAGATGATTGTTTTAGAGGAATGTTGTTGGTTCAATAGCAACATTAGTGTAGCCTGTTCAAACCGTGCGCTTGCAGATAAACGCACACTCCCTTTTAAAAGTTTGCACAACTTGGGCCTGATAAGCAAACATCCTTTTCAATGTGTTCATTGGTGTGCCTCAATGAAAAGTATTTCCGCGTTGCAGCATTGTAAAACCTGGGAAAAAGTTAGAGCTGTTTGAGCGCAAAAAACGGAGGCCTGTTTCTCTCCCCGTACGAGCTTTCATCATTTGCCGCAGTTTTTCGGTAAATAAGACGAAGTCTTTGTAACCCCTCTTCCCCATTTATGATAAGCCTTAAACAGAGGTGCGTTCCTACATTCGTACACACACGCGTGCTCACACACTCAGATACTATTGTTACCGTGGCTATAATTGCTAAAAGACAATTGCGGCTGACTGCAGGGCTTTGTTGTCAGTTGGGTGCCATGCCAACCGCAGCAGGAAAACTGTCTTCATGTTATCTGTCTTGATATAGGAATTAGCAAATTATGCAGAGAATTCATTTCAATACATTTGGCCAAATGAACAGCTTATGTGAGCGGGCCCATAGTATACGAACTATTTTCTGTGCTCAGAATGGATTTAAATCTGGTAGAATGTTTAATGGTAATAGTGCCACACTGATATTGATAGCTGAATCATCAGCATAGTTGTGATGATCTAGCTGGAGTTGCCAGCCTGTCTCCAGCATTAGACTCTGTGTTTCACACCTGGACTGACTTAATCAATGAACTCGTCTCCACCCACCTCATGTATTGTTATGGTTACTCATCTGTTCTCCGCCTCCCTGTGTAATTATCTCATGCTTAAATACTCCGGATCTTCGTATGTTTGTCGCTGATCATTGTGTGTGGCTTGTCCCTCCTCTGTAAGCGGTTTTGTCTTTGTTTTTTGATTCCCCGTTGCCGACTCTGCTTGCCTACCGATTCTCGCCTTCGTCTTTACTGTCCTGGACTCTGTTTGCAGATCGCCCGACCTCACGCTTTGTTTTGGATGTATCTCTCGCCTCTGCCTTCGACATTCCCATACACTGTTGTTGACGCTGCCTGTATGACCCTGCCCTGTGAGTCTTTCAATAAATACTTGCAAATGGATTCAACAGCCTCACCTCTTATTCGTGACAATAGTCACATTTTCTGAAATATTTATTATAAAACGGATAGTTACCGCTTCTGGTAGGTCAGTATTTCCAGCTCCTCAATATAACTAATATCACAATATACTATCAGTTTCTCAATATCTTGTAGCACCACCTAGCCAAGTACCACACCAAATCTTTGTTTAACTTCTGAGACCATACAAACAAAAAGCAGCATATGCCGGTTGGGTAGGTTTTGAAACTGGGATGCTGGTTCTTTTGCTGGTTTTTGCTGGTCATGTGCTGACAAAAGACCAGCAAAAGGACCATTTTCAACCAGCAAAGGACCAGCTTTGAGCTATTTCACTTTCCTTGCAAAATATTTACCATATATATTTGTCACCAAATTGGTCAGAGCCATCTAAAACTATCACGAGCAACCCAGGTCAACAAGTTACTCATTCAAAAAACTCACTTTTGGACATTCCTGACAGTTACTGACTCAAAATGAGCCAAAATAATGACACATAGGATCCTATGATGCTGGTTTTTGCCAATTCATTCAGTGCACCAGTTGCTCACACAGCCATTGAACTAATGAAACAGACTGAAGGCTGATAAGCTGGTGTTAAAGGCACACAAAATGAATTGTTTATGGTTTTTCATTGTTCATGTGAAAAGGTAAGCTGATGAATACTCGTTAATTCACTTCATGTGATTTAGACATCATTTTTGGGTGCTTCAAAAATCAGATCTGTGCAAAAGATCCAGAATTTGACTTCCCTGTCAAAATTTAGTTAGCACACTCCAAAATGACTATAAACCACGATAGACTATACAAAAGTGCAGCTTGTGTATTGCATGTTGTTTGGTTCATCTGAGGTGTGAAGATCAGACTTCTCCTGTTTTTACCCTCGGCTTTGTGTGGTGTTACTCATAGGGTGTCCATTTCTGGCCAGTGGCTATGAGAGCTGAGCTGTGGGTGTTGAGGTAATGTCAGCATTGAGAAGAATTATCAAACTTTTTTTTCATGCTGTTAGATGCCACATTATCTTCTTTTGTGAGGACAGTCGCCCAAGGCTTGTTTGTTGGGTCGCCATTTGAAATTCATACTTCGCTTCAGATGAGAGGGATCTTTAGGGCCTAGAGTGGTGTTTTATCTCTGAGTGTGTAGCGACTCTTCTGTCTTGTTCTCTTAGATGTGACTGAGCGTCCACCCGCTTGGTCTTATTTTTGTCAGTCAGCAACATGTGTCATTTATCAGTGTTTGTGGAGAATGAAATCATCTGCGAAAGATTGAAAGCCAGCGTTTTGCCTTAATGATGCTTCGTAGTTTAGATCCATATGGTGCATTTGCTGTTAACGGATTAGCATACTTTCTCTCAGTCATATATCACACACGCAGAGCGTTTATGGTTTACCACAGTTATTGATTTTACACTGTTAAGGGTCTCGTTTTTCTTCCTTCACATGAGGTTCACATGTGTATCTCCAAGAGGTTTCATGTGGCTTTATTTTTGTTCCGTAAAAGTAATTTGCGTTGAATGTAAAATGATTTGAATATGCAGATGTGCCATTTTGACAAGCAAGAACTTTGATAAGGTTTGATTAATAATAATTAACATATTAACCTTACAGTAATTGTCTGCCACACTGAGGGACATTATTCACGTTTGAGTCTATATGGCATTTTAGCCTTGTTCATGCTGCTAGAAACTCGCTACAGTTTTGGTGTTATTAGTTCTGGTTAGACAGTATATGTCCCTGGACATGCACAGTCTAGTCATAAACTTGCTGCATGCTCATAGTATAATCGGAAGTAGTGACTCATTATTGTGATCCCTTTCTTTCAAACAGTTTGTTTCAAATGAACCGTTTAAAAAACCTTCCAATAATTATTTTACATAAGCATGGCAAATATGCATGCTTTTAAACATTCAATAAAGCAAAAAATAGGGTCAAATAGGGACTATTATTATTAACATGGATGTTTTTGTATTCTAGCTTAGGTCATGTTGTTGCAGCCATCAGTCCCCTTGAATTTAGGTAATTTCGCCTCTGGCTTAACCGCTGTGTATGATTGCGTAAAAGTATAAATAGCACAGGTACAAGAGAAGCATTTTGTGCATGTGGGTTCGAAATTCATTTCGAATGTCAAAAGAAGATTCCAGAATATCCGCATTATGTGTATAGCATGTGAGCACTTGTTTCTTTGATTGACAGCTCTTGTAACTCTAAATGCATCTCACACACTACACACCCTTTATTAATACACTTCTTCGCTTTACACACATTGTCTTCACATCATTTCCTAACAATTTAATAGGCAAAATGCCTAATAATGAAACTGGCAGATCTAAACAGACCTAGTAAAGTATATGTCTCTAAGCTCTCCAAAATAGAGACATCAGCTCTGTCTAAAAATATGAGCACTCATATTAGTACCAATTAACTTGTGCACTGTGGTTTATGGTTCATAAATTCAGTAAACAGGGCTTTCAAAACATCTTTATTACACCACAATGCCAAAAACTAGCTCAGTGGCTGTCTCCGATGGAGATTAATTATTATATTTACGACGTCCACATGACAGTTTTACATCACAATCATCTACTGATGATGTCATCACACAGCAGTTGGGTTCCGGAAGTAAAAACTCGATTCATATTCTCCACAGGGGAAACTGATTTTTAACAAAGCTTATAAACCTTTAAATACAGGCCTACTGTGAGTGCTTAGGTTGTTATTCAATGGTATTGATAGCTTTTGTTGAAGCCATCTATTTCAACTTATTTTTAAAATAATCATGCTTAACAGCTTAATTGGTGAAGCTACACTACAGTACATAAAGGTCCTGTATTGGCATTTGTGGTTCCATGAAGACATCCATTGAATGTTTCCATTCCACAAAAGGTTCTTTACAGTGGGAGGAAACACCAAGAAAGAACTGATCGCTAAGGGTTCTTTGGAAAAGGAATAAATGGTTCTTCTGTCTGGTATGAATGATGCTGCACAGAAGATTCCACCAATCAGGCACAGTCATGGTGCCAAAAATCTTGCGGGAAATGCAGATTTCCATGAATTGCGCAAATTACGCAATCAAATTGAATACTGTCATATATGTCAAATACTGTATATAGTTTCTCTAGTTTAAATAAACACATTTTAATTCATAGTTTTGCATGTCTCCATTGTTTTTAATTTGTTTTTTGCAATTCTTCATGGTATTGTAGTGCTTACACATACGCCCTGATTTTGCTGAGTTCGACGTGTTCCTGGGTCAACATATTTTGTTGACCTTAGAACAACATTTTATTCCAAAATGTTAGTTTTGACCATATCTCTACACCTAACCCTACCCATGAGTAATGCCTAAAATCAGAAGCACCAAACACTGATTGTAAGCCTAAACTTCACAAGAACTATAAACTGGTTCTTCAAATCTGATTGGCAATCACAATGTTGTTCCAGGGTCAACAAAGATGTTGACCCAGGGACACGTCGAACTCAGCAAAATCAGGTTCTGCGTTCTTACACTCCCTAAAAGCTGCCAAGTTCAATGTATCCCTGGAACAACATTTTAATGCAAAAATATAGTGTTGACCATACCTCTACACCTAAACCTAACCTTACCCATGAGTAATTCCAAAAACCAGATGAAATGATGGATGGACTGATGTACAAACACCAAACACTGATTGTTAGCCTAAACTTCATAAAAATGGTAAACTGTTTCTTTAAATCTGATTTGTTAATCACAATGTTGTTTCAGGGTCAACAAAGATGTTGACCCAGGGACATGTTGTACTTGGCAAAATCAGGTTATGGATTTTTTTTCAAATACTTGTTTACTTTAAAAATAACAATAGAAATTTGTAAAATTGTGATTTATAATCCCAAGGGGAAAAATACACACGAGGTAGTTTTGAAGGTAATGAAGTTTTCATTTTATGATTTGGCGGTAAAATGTGTGGAGGATGGGGTTCGGGACCCCCGAGAGCCCTGACACAATTCAAGCATTCGCTTATAGTAATGGTAAAAATGATTCACGCTCATTATATCTCTGTTTATTCTCAATCCCTCTGTGATTGGTGAGGTGAAACGCAGGTCAGTGTGTTACTCATCAGACTGCAGGAAATGACCCACTTCCTCTGACTCTGGATCAGCGGGGTCTGGTACAGCTGAGTCAGATCACTCACCAGCTTCAGACCAGCCCATTTTGTGCTGCTACTGTAGATTCTGACAGAAATATCAAATATAAAGTGAAATATGTAGTGATTTGGTAAACGTTTGTAGTCCACACATTCACTGACAAGTAAACATTTCTCCTGTGTGCGGTTTTCTCCACCTCTGCAGCTCCGGAGGTCTAAAGGCCAGGCCGAAACATCTGTTTTACAAATTCAGCTTCACAAAAAAATCTAACATGCCTGTTTGCAGATAAACAAATAACGCTGTCATGCCGTCTGGAGGTTTCCTCCAAATGCAAAATGACCGTTTCCTACATTCATCTGTCAGAACAAGAGCGTGTAACATGCTGAAGTGTGTACAGATACACAAAGGGTCGAGGCTGTGGCTGTCAGCTAGCCGTCAGCCCCGAGTGACGATTCCCCCTTCGATGTCAAGAAGAGGCCCTGGAGGGTGTGTTGCGCTCACCGTGTACAAAATCATATGGTGACCCCCTTTCTCCCTCCCACCGCATAAGACAGCTCACCATGCCTGGCAGGCCTTCAAGGAACCCCCTTTAAAGACTCCCAGAGGGAAAGGCCATCAAAACAATTTGGAGGAACTGCAAGCACACTGTCATCCGTGAGACCCTCAGACAGAATATCTCAATGGAGTACTCACGGTCTTGAATAGAAAAGAGTGGGGTATTAATATTAAACAGGGGTCTCTAATAGAATCCTGACCAACAGCAGGATGGGGATGGGGGATATGGGCCAAATATGCAAAACTAGGATGAATAGAGTATTTGCATACACATGTAGATGGTAAGAGGCATTGGAGCCACTTAACATGTGCTTGTTAGCTGTGTGTACATGCAAGTGTGTGAGCGGTAACCGGTTGAACAGATTGACTAAACTCTGGTTGTATGAGCTGTTTGAAGCCATAAATTGTTGACAAGAAGTTCTTCCTAAAATGCAATTGTTGTTTGTAGATTTGAATTTACCATTGATTTTTGATCTGCTACAAATATATGTATTCACCTACGTTCAAAAGTTTGTTAAAATGTAATTTAATCTTATCATGGCTACGCTGAATTTTCAGCAGCCGTTAAAAAAATGTGCCGATCTCAAACTTTTGAGTGGTAGTGTATGTGTATGTATGTATGTATGTGAGACATTAAAAAAATCTGTTCTTTGTTTTGTGTGTGTGCTTATTTCTGAAAAACAAGCAGA
>JAUMHR010000060.1:11842793-11853770 GCA_032361145.1 Enteromius fasciolatus | reverse complement strand
ACAAATTCATACGAATTGGCTTCTCGTAAAATACGTACGATTTAGAATAAATCGTATGTATTCGTACGAGTGAGGTCATACAAATTAGTACGAATTAGCCACCTCGTAAAATATGTACGAATTGCCGTGAGATCAGGTTGATCATTCTCCTCATTTCTGGTGTATGCAACAAAGATATGTAAATTAGCATGTGCTAAAACTAATGCCATTTCTTATTTAACAAATATTTAGTAGAAAAGGACCGGTTCACTTTTCTATGTTTTGCTGTCTCATCATTTTGTTTTGATTTGTAGTAGAAATACTAAGCAGCCCACTTTACCTGTTTTGTTTAAACTTTTGTTGTTTGTTTTGTTTTGTTTTGTTTTTTGTTTGTTTTGTTTTGTTTTGTTTTGTTTTGGATTGTTTTGGATTGGTTTGGTTGTTTTTTGTTTTTAATCGATTTGTGTTTTTTTTGTTGTTTTGTTTAGTTTGTTTCACTGATTTTGGCTTGTTCTTGTTTTGTTTTGTTGACATGTTCTGATAAAGAGCTGCTGTCTCGTATTTAGCAGTACTGCATTTTAATTCAAAGCAGTAATAGTCATTCTCTTTAACAGGAGTGTTAAGGCAAGCTCACACCAGCCAGGGATGCTCCAGCAGCTGTTCAGATGAAACGCAGATGTTGTGGCATGTTTGCTGGTCCAGAATGATTTGTGTGTGTGTGTGTGTGTGTGTGTGTGTTAACTGGTTCTCAGTGATTTTATTACATTTTTTTTTTGCATACTTCTGTCATATATTTTTTTAGTTTGTATATTTACTCACTGTTCTGTGTTCAAGGTTAAGCTCTATCAGAAGTGGTATGCTATGGATCCCACAGTTTGTTATATAACAAGCAAAAAATGCCTTTGCAGTAATATGTTTGCAATTGACTTCTAATGGGAATGTTGTTTTGATCCCAGAATATTTTTACATTTTCATTCATTGGTGTGTTGTTCTATGCCCTCCCACACATATTTAAAGGTGGTTTGAGCAAGCACCCAAATTGTCTCAAATGAGGTATATAAATAGCTGTAAGCTCCCAGCACCTCAAGCCAATGGTAAATGAGGAAATTGGGATTAAACAGGCATCATTACCTTTGACTCGCTGCAGGGTGGAGCTAAAGGAAACTCTGACAGACCTTTGCACTAAAAACTGCAAAACTGTTTTCAGATGAGGAGACAGAGGCTGGTGTGGCGTTGAATTCCCAGAGGTACATTCCCTCACGTCTGCACGGGTGTGAACCGAACCAGCCCCAACCCGAGCAGCCCTGCATGCCTGTCACTCACACCGGGATCTGCTGCCCCACGTCCCGAGGGCAAAAAAAGATGCCTGATGCTTTTTCTTGCACAACTCTCCTGTGTCATGTCAAGAGCCTCCTCCACACAGAAGGGCACCAATGCACACATACGTACCCGTAAATCACGGTAAGACAAAGACACGCAGACTTGCACCTCTCACACAGAGGTGAGCGCACTCGTGTGTAATGCAAAGCAGATCCGTACTTTTGCTTCCCTGCAAAACGAGTCGTAAAACAATAAAGAACGGCATCACGAACATTTCCAAACCCACCAAGGCAATTTGCACGTCCTTACAAACGAATCGTGGTAATTGCCGAAAGCATTTGTTAGGATTTGTTGCAGTTGGTATTTACATGTATTAAGCTTTTATCTGGCTTATATCTAATAACACACAAAAATCTGCTTCAGACGTTCAAGGTTTGATTATTCATCTGTGACTTGCAAAGATCTAAATAAGAGCTTTTATCTTAATAAGGCTGTTTAATGCAAGGCTGCACAAACAGGTTTAATAGTTTGCACTCGTTGCTTTGTGTATGTGGATGTGCACGTACATGTATGAATGTGTTTACAAGTAAATGTGTGGGTGTGTGTTTCTGTGTGCAGTGGAGGGCCTGTGTGTTGTAGCTTTCAGATAAATCACAGCTTTAGAGCAAACATTGTTCGGTGACAGGTCAAGGGAGTGGAGGCGAATGGAATGTTTTCTGAACTAACCAACAAGGAAAACAACTTGTCCTCTTGTTAAACCTCTGACTAAGAGCACAAGTAGCTTTGCTAAAGGTGTTAAATGTTTACCCAGCTCTGTTCACTGTGGATGTGAGCTAGATGACGGCAGATAAACTCAGATAAAGGCAGTCGCTATGCTTTTTTGTTCGTAGGTGTGAACGACTTAGACAAGGCTTTCAGAGAGAAAACGATTTTGGCAAGTTGCTATGTCATTTCTTATCTACACAGTCAGACACAGAGCGTGAACCAATCAGCTGCTTGATCTTGCACATAAATTGATGTTAATTCAATTATAAGGACGTTTTTGGTTCTCTGGCTTTAGTAAATAATATTGTTGAATGTTTTGTATCAATGCATCACAATACCGCTATACCTTTCCATGTGACAGTTTAGTAAAAACCTATTAATAAGCCACATATTTACATGCACATTGCTATCTTATTGTCTGTTTATTAGTACTTATGGAACACATATCAGTGCCTTATCCTGCGTGACTGTATTTTAGATCCCTTAGCCCATCCCTTACTTGAACTTAACTAACTATTAATTATTAACTATTTATAAGCAGCAAATTAGGAGTTAATAGAGAATATTTGTTCCCTGTTCTAAAGTGTTCCTGACATGATAAATATTTTTTAAATTAAATGGGCTCGTTTTGGTACGTCTTGCTTTTGAAAAGGTACATTTCATATTTTTTAAATATATTTATAAACTACGATTTGTATTTTACATTACTAAACATGCTAAAAATACTTTTTTCAGAATACTTTTTAGAGAATGCTTACATTTTTCATAATGTGACACAATTGTTTACAAAGTGCATTTATGTATACCTTTTAAATTAACAATTAAATCCCTAAAATTATGTAAAATATATATATATTTTTTTTTTTTTTGCAATGTTACGTATTTTCATACATTTTCGTTTTCATATCAAACGCTTAATTGATGCTGCGTTTGTCTTCTTAATAGCATTAGAAAATAAATAAATAAATAAATAAATAAAAAACATTAAGACATGGTAAATAGTTTGATTTAACGTGAAAAAAAAAACCTTGGAGCAAAAGGTATATCAAGGAATGTCCATAAAGCAGTTTATGCATACCATTGAAGATGCATGCATATTGTGTGGGTTATTTGTTCATAAGATAACAGCGAGAAAATCCACCACCTCAGTTCCTACGCTCAAACCATTATCTTACATCACTGCAGGTGCTGCTTCTGTACATTATTGCTAAAAGTTGCCACGTGGTTTCATTGACTGCAGTAAAGGATGGTGCGGTTTCGTCTTGAGGGCTGTGCTCTGCCGGCGGAGCGCGTTCATGTCCTCCTCCTCCCACTCTCTCCACGGGTAGATTGAGCCTCACAATTATGCTTTATTAATCTGCATCCCTTAATTGAAAATTCCCCTGATGAGGAGCGATACTCCGGGGCTGTACCTGGAATACGCCACTCATTATCTGCCAAGGTGCCTTTGTGGCCTGACGGCACTTTCCACCACGTCCAGGCCCTGCATGCAAATCAGAGTATGGTTGGTGTCCCTGATGACTAGAAAGAGGCGAATGAGAGAGAAAGAAAAGAGTGAGGGGGAATTAGAGGCCATTGTTGGTGTGTTTAGTGTGATTTGATGTTTATATGTGTGAAAAAGTGAAGAAACACCATATGTGTACAAAAAAAAAAAAAATATATATATATATATATATATATATATATATATATACGTATTATTTTTTTACATTTTATTTTATGTTTTATCTTGCATAGGGCACCAAGTAGGTCAGGACTGTCATCCCTGTTTCTCATACAAAATGAGTTATGGCAAGATTACAGCTAAATATGCCTCTACTCTAGTTAATTTTATTAAATAAAATAATATTTAAAATAATATTACACATAATCAGATATTCCCTATAGTTAATGTTTATGTGATAGAAATTATATTAAATAAAATATCATGAACTTTTTTATTTATATTGGATTTTATTACTTGTAAATTGTAAATATACAACATTATACAACATATAAATATACAATAAACACAAATATACAGTGTAAATATACAACTTATATATTATATTTTTAACTTGCAATACATTGTAAGAAAATTAAAAATTTTTACTAGTTATACATAAGCTTGCCTGTAATAGTAAATACATATTTACTTAATGATTAACTTGCTTGCTTATCTCAAATGAAAGGGCATGACATATATCTTTTTGCATGGAGAGAAAGATACATAAAAATGTTCACAAATGAAGGTACTTTACCATCTGCTAATTTTACCATCTGCACTTCCAGGGCTTTCAGATTAACACTCAAAACACGTTAAATGAAAAGGTACATTGGCGGGAAATTAAATATGTGAATGGAAAATGATTGTTACATAAAATTAATTAGGAAGAAGAAGAAGAGCTAATAGGTGATTAAATATTAAGCAAACTGTTCAGAGAGGTTTCAGTTCAGACTTTAATCACCAAATCCCCTCGCTTCATTTTCCATGTTTTTGATAAATAATAAAGCAGTTCGTCTTGGCCATTACAGCCTCCCTGCCTCCACGATTACTCTTCCTTTCTGATGCAAACAGCTGAGAAATGTGGGTCAGTTTGTCGTTTAAGGGGCAACGCATATTAAATTGTATTTACTGTGCCATGCGAGGAATAAAAAACGAAAGAAAGAAAGAAAGAAGAATCCTATAATGAGTTCTTTGAAAGTAATTACCTTAATTATAAGCTCTAATATAGTAAGACAGGGAGAAAAGGGAAGTGCGGGAGTCGTTTATGGACCAATTCTGGAACTGTTTGATTTAATGAGGCAGCAAAGGCACCGGGAGAACTATGCAGTTGTCATACCATCTCTTTTCCTTCCTCTTGTTCCCTGGAAGTCTTTTCCATGAAACAATATGTAATTTTTTTCTCTCTCCTCTGAGAAGTCTAGTGACGGTAGGTGGCCCTATTGTGTTCTCCTCACCTTATCAGTGCTTTCTCAAATCCAGAAAGACGTGGAGAAAGTGTTACATCACTCATCACTCTTCAGTGACATCACGTCTTATTGGTCGCCCCCCCCCCGTCATCCAGACTCTCCCCTCGACCCTGTCGTTAGTTAACAGTTGCCTGCCTCACGGTTTGTTATCTACAGTAACACACAAATGCAAAGGTGGGGATTTTGAAAATAAACCCCGGGCGCCACAACTTCCTCTCTGCCCTCTTTGCCCACATGCAGGCACGTCTGATAACAGCTCCTTAAAAAGGGCTCCTGTTTCACACAGGGCTAATTGAGTATAACAGGTGAAAGTCTGATAACATTTTGTAACAGCCTTTGGCTTTTTATTTTAATTTTTTTCGCTCACCAAGAGGCTGTTTTCTTTAATACAGACAAACAGCCGACAAGACCAGAGGTGCTATAAGCTCTCTAAATATGTTATTTGAGTCCTCTTTTATTGTTGTGGGAAACTAAAAGTAGCAAAATAGATCAATAGATCAGACAATGTCTTTCATATTTTTCTCGACCTTGACAGTGTTTTTTTCTTGGCATTCAATGGAACAGTTACAAGCCTCCCGGTTTTCATCTAAAATATCTTAAATTGTGTGCAGAAGACAAACAAAGTTTTCATGAGTATGGAACAACATAGTGATTAATGGCAACATTTTCATTTAGGAGTGGAGTAACCCTTTCGGGCAGTCGTGGCCTAATGAATAGGGAGTTGGGCTTGTAACCCAAAGGATGTGGGTTCAAGTCCCATGTCCAGCAGGGATTGTGGGTGGGGTTAATGAATTACCAGCGCTCTCTCCACCTTCAATACTCTGACTGAGATGAGACCCTTGAGCAAGGCACCGTTCCCCCAACTGCTCCCCGGGCGCCGCAGCAATGGCTGCCCACTGCTCAGGCTGTGTGTTCACGGTGTGTGTGTGTGTGTGGTTAATCACTTCTCACTGCTGTGTGTGTGTGTGCACTTGGATGGGTTAAATGCAGAGCACAAATTCCTAGTATGGGAAACCATACCTGGCCACATGTCACATCCTTTCGTTTCCTATAATACTTATTTTTAGAATGCAGTAAACAGATTAAAAGTGACTAAAATACATTTATAATCTTATAAATTATTTCAACTCAAAAAATACTGTTCATTTGAACTTTCTGTTCATTAAAGAATCCTGAAGGAAAAAAAAAGTGTTGAGGTTTTACATATTTTCACGCATAAAAATGATTTCTTAAAAATCATGTGAAAATGAAGTCAGGATTAATGGATGTTGAAAATTGTGCTTTTCCATCACAGACATAAATTACATTTTAAAACAGAAAGCAGTTATTTAAAATTTTAATAATATAACACACTATTGATGATCTAGACTACTTTTTATGAGCCCCTTGTTGAGCTCTAGAACTTTTCTTCAACACACGAACACACACACACACACACATATATATATATATATATATACGCACACACACACACACACACACATTAGAATATCTATGAGAATGATAATAAAGCTGTGTTTTTAAAGATCCTCCTCATTTCTCCAGAAACATCTGCTCTCTTCATGTAGTAATGATTAGGTGAATATTTACCTGATGTAAATGTCATAATTTGTGTGTGAGAAGCTTTGCGAAATAGACAGGAAATCACTACCTACAGACTGGTCAGATCTGCATCAACCCACCTGTCCACCTTTCAAAACCAATATAGAACATAGTGTGTCAAGACATAGCAGCAAAACAATAGAAATAATTGCTACCCTTGAGAAAAAAAACCGTGATGGAACAGGCAAATGTTATTTTTGAAATACACATGATATACGTCTTCGGTAAAGGAAAAAAAAAAAAAAACACAAAGTACACCCCTCAAATTATCAACAGCATTCACATTTCAATGATAGCATAGGAGTTTTTTTTAATGGACACACAATTATGCTCACTTGTCGTATATTAATACAGATTCTTGACATCTTCCATAGAGCCTGTGCTGTCAGCTCTTTGTCTGCTTTAATTGAAAATTAATGGTTAGTGTGTTGCCTTGGAAACCAAGGCAATGGCCGCCAGTGCCGCTCACAATTCAAGCAGACACCAGTGGCATTCGTTGTCTTGAATGACCTTGGAAGTTTGAAAAAAGAAAAGGAAAAAAAAAAAATTAAAGAATGGAAAAAAAAGACAGGGAGCAAGTGTAACGAAGGGGACAGAGACGTGCGGATACATCTGCGAAGCTGTATTTAGAGACATGGTCAAACAAGCAGGGATGGGCAAAGAGGTATGCAGTAGACAAAACACAAGAACAGTCCAGAGGGAGAGCAAGGATCGGTCAATCAGCGTACAGTATCAGAAAGGGGCGAGACAGAGGCAAAAACCAACACAAAGCAGTGATGACGAGGAAGAAACAATAAACAAGAGAACCGCTTTACAAGAGAAAACGATTGACTTTACAAAACCACAGATCTTTTAAAAGACAAGACAACGAGTTAACGAGTTAACAAGAGGGAGGATCTGATGAGGATAGTGACAAACAAGGGAGCGGAGACACAATGGGAAAGGAACAGATGAGTTGTCATGGTGATAAATAAGGGCAAGGGTCCATACATGACTAAACAGAGGAACACTGACAGAAATCATAACAGCAAGAATGCGTATTTATATATATATATATATATATATAAATAAATTACAGGTTGAACATTGCGTATTTTAGCAGGTAAAGAAAAAGAAACGTATTGTGCATGTGGAGTTCAACAGAGAAAGAAAGGAACTAGAGGAAAAAGAATGATGGTGTCAAAATGGCAAGGAGAAGAGAATTGTGTTTGAGTGAGAAAGCATAAAGGCCCATCTCTTCATTCAATTCTGCCTATTACCTTTGTGATACTACAGTGATGATGTTGCCAGAGGTTATATTACAGCGTCATAATAGGCCAGCCTTCGAGGAGCAGCCAGTGGCCTCTGAATAGGCTAGTCAAGATTGTATCTGTCTGGCAGAAGAAAGAAATCGACTTTGACTTCTGAGGGCATCGGCGCACAGAGCAACAAAAGGGATTTTGGGGCAGCGAGGTATACATTTAAAGTGGTGGTTTGGCTACTAAAGGTGCGGGTTTTGTGGTTTCTTGTTTTCCTGCAACTTCTCAGGCCTTAAGCGAAGGCTATATTAGAATTAGATATACATCTATTACCTATAATTCTGCAGAATGTAACTTGGTGTGTTAAGTGAAAGTCTTTCATCCACCTTATAACTGACAGTAACTGTTCTTTCTGAATTTATCTTGAGTGGCTTCCTCGTGGCGTCTTCCTTCACCGTTCTATTGAATGGCGGCTACCAGTGGAGATCTACCACTCGGCTTTTGAATTTTCTGCATTTTTCTGACATGCCCTCTGAGAGTGCCCTTCTTGAATAGTGCAGGCACCTTTCGCTTCTCAAAACAGGAAGCTGGACTCAAAAACTCTGCATGAGGGTCTGACAGACTCTCCTCCATCTGTCCGTTGTGGAGAAGAACTAAATCCCCTCAGTTTTAAACCAGGCCTTCACCACATGCCAGTAAAAAGCTTTTAAAGGCCCTAGGTATAAAGTGGTTTTGTATTTTTTGTTCAAGTTTATGATTCTGAATTTTGATTTGGATGAAGCAGCTGCGAAAAGTAAGTTTTCCGAACCTCATCTTTTGTTATAGTGCTGTTGCCACCATTTTATAAAAGCAACAAGCCACTCCAGTCTGTGCGTCATTGTGATTTTCTATTTAGTATAGCTATTTAAGTACTGTAATTACCTTTTTTAAAAAATAAATAATTATAATCTTTTCTATTTTACTTTCACAATTTGCATTTCGCGTTTTTGGAAATTTTAAAGTCACTTTTGGTGTAATTTTTATTATACTATATATAACTATTATACTATATGCTATATACTATTTATACTAGACAGAATTCCAAGGGTTAAGGCAGAATCCTCTTAATTGACAGTAGCTGTTCCTTATACATTTATCTTGAGTGGCTTCCTCGTGACTTCTTCCTTCGCCATTCTACTGAATGGCGGCTACCAGTGGAGATCTACCACTCAGCTTTTGAATTTTCTGCATCCTTTTGACATGCCCTCTTTGTCTGAGTGCCCTACTTGAATAGTGCAGGCACCTTTCGCTACTCAGAACAGGAAACTGGACTTTAACTGGCCACAAAAACTCTGCGTGAGGGTCTGATAAGGCTCTTACAGACTCTCCCCCATCTATCCATTCTGGAGAAGAACTGCATAAATCTCCTCAGTTCAAAACTAGACTTTAACCACATGCTTTTAAAAAAGTTTTTAAAAGCTTTTAAAAGTTACTAGGTGTAAAGTGGTTTTGTACGTATCTGTGTGTTGTACATATCAAGTTTTGAATGTTGGTGTCATATTGCTGTTGCTATCATTTTATAAAAGCAATAAGTCAGTCTCTGTGTGTCATTGGGTTTTTAATTACTTTAATTACCTTTTTTTTAAAAAGGAATTACCTGCAGGGGCATTTTTTGCTCTCACATTTTGAACATGTTGGGAAATTATGAAGTCACTTTTGGTGTCATTTTCCCCCCGAGCCTTAAATGTAAAAATAGAGCATGACACAATATTCCTGTTCAAATGTTTACGAAATAACTTAGTTTTATTCCACAAGAATGGAAGTTATTTGATAAAATGTTAATAACTAATAATATTTTTTTCTAACTTTCTATTCATCAGAGAATCCCTAAAACTGCATTATTGTTTCCGCAAAAATAGTAACCTTCACAGCTGTTTTCAACATTAATAAGAAATGTTTCTTAAGCAACAGATCAGCATTTCTGAAGGATCATGTGACGCTGAAGACTGAAGTAACGGCTATTGAAAATTCAGCTTTGCCGTCAGAGAAATAAATTACATTTCCAAATATAATGACAGAATTTTTTTTTTGCTGTATTCTGATTTAAAAAATCTTGGTGAGCATAAAAGAGACTCAACTTTACCAAACAGCATGCTTTTCATTGCTATGGGGCTATTTTTATTTGTGTAAATAAAATATTAAACCACCAACAAAATGACGCATGCTGTATCACATCTGGTTAGGACACTTTTTTACCTGTTATACCGGTCAGGCATCATTCATCCATCATGCTAGTTTTCTCAGCACATAATTAAGCTTGCTATAAGCCCCTATGGACTTTTACATGAGTAATATTAGTTCAGATCTGACCCTTATTTGGAGCTAAACATGGTTGGGTGAAATGCTGTAGTTTATTTTCATTTACAGGGTTATAATAATATTCCCCTGGCCCGTCTGATCCCAGAGTCCTTTTATGAATCTGCGCTCCAGCCCAGCGCTCCGGCATTCTGTTTGTTTATTTGTCCGTGGGTCAGCTGGACTTGTTTCTGTACTGAAAGAGGCCTTGGGGGATTATGTCTTACAGAGCCGCAAGAGGGAAATTTTCCAAGCCCTCCGTTAAAGAGGGAAATGCGGAGACAATGGAGGAAGACAGAGCGATTGCTAAATAGAATCTGCACAACTGTGGGGATGATCCATGCTGCTATTCCTCAAGGGAAAGCAAGAGAAAGACAGAGAAAGCGAGAGGTCATGGAGATTCATTTTCTCTTTTGCCTTGAGGGAAGGCACAATAGCAGACTCACAACCCCTGAAGGCACGTTTGTTTGAGCGTGCCACAAATTCAATTTGCTCTTGTTGAGAACATGTCACATTTAAATGATCGGCGTTAACGTTGTCAACAAGAAGTTGGCAGAACAGGGATCTGAATTGGCACTTTGCCCCAAGACACCTGGCTGCTTAAATGTAACCCATGCTATCATGTGGCAGCGCATTTCATTTAGTATATTTATTTTAAAGAAATAAGCTTTGCTCATTTTAAATAAGTACCATTTTAAAGAAAATGTGACTGAATCAGATACATTCATAACCCTAATTATCTGTTGATATGAGTTTTTTGTCATTTTGTCACTGCATTTTAAGTATT
>JAUMHR010000060.1:11812492-11842701 GCA_032361145.1 Enteromius fasciolatus | reverse complement strand
TTTAAGCATTGCTTTCTTTTCCTTAATTCTTAGTCATTTCAGAGACAATGTGAGCGAATCTGCTAGCTGACTAGGATTCTCGTTTTGTTGTTTTGTAATTTCATAAAAACAAAACCTTGAATTTCTCTAAATTTCGTAAAATTGTTAAATGTTTAAATTTAGCTAGTTTCATTACCTTTGAGTTTATTTTCTAAAAAAAGAAGCGTTGCTTTCTGCACCTTGGTTTTTAGTCATTTTAATTTTAAATTAAAAATGTGTTAAATGTGCTATAATTAATCTTAGGACTCTCATTGTGCCCCCCTCCCTCTCATTTATTAAAAATGATTCACCATTGTACAAAGTTAACACACATGAGTGATGAAATAAAAAAGAAGGGGGAAAAAAAATCCAATTCTTTGGAGAGTTTGACCTGAGCATTCCCAGTTCTCTGCAGTTTTTTGCCATGTTTTTTTTTTTCAGACATTTCTTCCGTGCATTTTGAAGTAGAGTAAAGGGCTTTTCAAGGCCTTAATATTTCAGTTGAGCGTGAATAATGAAAATCATCAAACAGATTGGAGGGAATAATTTAATAAATGGCAGAAGCATCCAGTGCGCCGGTGCCTGTCATTGTGCTCCAGAGCATTTAGTCACATTGAAAAACTCTCTCGAGGCCAATGAGGTCATGGATCATTCATTAATCCCTCATTCTCTGGCATTAGGGCAGAATTTTGAAGGTCTTCTTATACTGTATCGATGATGTCGGATACGCGCACATTTTTTACGTGCACTTTATATGAGACACGCAGCCATAGAGCAAGTCCTTGCCCATACGTTCCCTCCCTTCTTGGAGCTATTTAAAGCTTCTAAACACAACAGTTAATTCTCCCTCATTTAGTAACCGAAAGCTCTCAGCCAGGATGTCATAGCAGCGCAATAAATCCCAATAAACATTTATTGTGCACAAATAGCATCATCTAATATCACGCTGTGTTTTTTTTTTTTTTTTTTTTGCTCCCTTAAGTGTTCTGACTCTGAGGGAGCGAACACACCTCAGTTTAGGCTGTCACCACGTTAAGCTCAAGTCGTGTACGCTTCTGTCAGCGGCTTGTCAAACTAAGTGCTTGTTGCAGTATTTAAGGACGAGTCTGCAATGTTGTTACAGCCTCTTTGCGTCCCAACATGCCCTGCTTCCCTGGATACACTCTGTTGTCAGTACACACAAAAGTAAGATGGCAGTGTTTGAGATCGTCTGGCGCTCCGGTTTGTAAGATCTGCAGGTTTTATAGCTGTGGGAGGAACACGTATCATATCCACCGCCGCACGCTTGTTTGCATCCCCTCTCTTCTTTTCAGCCGATACTGTGACAGCGAGCGACCTGCGGAGGCGATGGAGGTCACGGCGGTTTAATTGCCATTTCGTGTGCCCGCCCCTCCACGATCCCTCACTACGTTCTGTGTTAACGCACGCAATCCTTTGCAAGAAGGGGGAAGAAGAAAAAAACAGAACCGTCCGTGATGAGGCGTAGGCGGACGGTTGCCGGGGCCCCCCTCTCGTCAGCCGGGCACCCAGCAACCGAACACAAACACAAGTTAAGAAGAGGCCAGCGTTCTCACACAAAACACATGCTACAGATCCCGGCCTCCAGACGCCAGAGCATCTGAATCTGCACACTGTAAAATAATAACACTTAATAAGCTTGATTTTCTTTTTATATGCATGTGTGGCTGAAAATTCCCATGCCTGAGATTTCTTTTCAATATTAACTATACCGTGCCACAAAAGGAAGAGTTTAAAGCGTGCGTGCATGTGTGGGCGATATTTTAAAGACGCAGTTCATCCAAAATGTAACATTTTTTCATTATTATTACATTACATTTATATATGTACTCCTTTTTTAAATAAATAAATAAAATAAATATTACAGTATTTTCATTTTTAATCAGTTCTTACAGTTTTTACGGGCTGTGATATACAGCTCTGAACATGTCGGACTAGCCTTGCTTCATGTAGATTGCTCTATCTTACTAAACACATGTACATGTGTTTACTCACCATGCTACAGCGTCCAGAGCATGAATTATTCACACCTACGGTAGATGTACTGGACCCCGCTGAGCGGCTTACAGACTGAAGGTTAGCGTGGGAGCGGGGTTAAACACATATAAAGGGGCCAGCGATGGCTCTTCTAACTTAGCGTCTACATCACTTAATCAATCTATCAGCTAATCAATCAAATCCCTCTTTTTCACATCCGTTTTCTTTCCCCTGCTGGTCGCTAGCTGATGGCTTACATGTCCTAGCTTCAATCAATTGGCTTTTCAATCAAATCAAATTGGTTTACATCAGTCTGATTGGCCCACATTAGTCAGCACAGATGTACAGGCTTTGCATCAATCCTCCAATCAATCTGCCAGTCTGCCGGCCGCTCAGACCAGCCACAGGGCCTTATATCATTACATGCACAAAAGACGCACACGCATACATACACTCCCAGAGGACTGTCCTCCTTTCTGTCTCTCTCATGAGCTCCTTCAGATCCAGCCTCTAGAGGGGACTCTAAAGTGGACTTTTTAGAGCGGTATCACGTGTGTGTGTGTGTGTGTGTGTGTGTTCATGTGCGTCGCTGTGTGTATTTGAGCAGGTGTGTGTGAGAGAGATGTGAAAAGTCCTCAAGTTTGGAGCAGCGGGTTCACTGAAGAAACACTAGATATTTAGCTAGAGATGTTTGCTGTTTGTTCTTCATGACTGTAGATACAGTACTTATGGGATTTATGAATGTGAAAGAGTCTACAGTATGTTTTTTCATTGTGCAGTTGATAATATCATAAATAAATTGTATTAGGTAAAATATAGTTGCTATTATTTCAGCCTCTATTAGAAATATTTACATGCTGATATACTAAATAATTAAAAAAATGTCATTAAAAAAATTACCTATATATATATATGGCTGGTTTTATGTTTTATTCTTACTAAGGCTGCATTTATTTGAGAGAGAAAAAAATCAGAAAAACAGAAAAAAAACAGAATACTGAATATATTACTGAATGTTTCAATATAGTTTAAAACTGTAATTAATTATTTCAATGAAAAAGATGAAGTTTTAGCTGCCAGTACTCCAGACTTTGCTTTTGATTTGGTGTCAAAGGAACATTTCTTATTTTTATGAATGTAGCTGCTTTTTATGGACATCAATCATATATTTCTAGGATTCTGTCATGAATAGAAAGTTCAAAAGTTTACTTTTAATCAATTTAATGTGTCCTCGCTAAATTAAAACAAAAAATGTTTATAACAAAATAAATCTGGCAAGCCCCTAACGGGGTTGTATACGTTTTAAAAATATAACTTCCTATTTAAAATACAACCTATTTTCTTTTTGCTCGTTCATTCACTTTATATATATATATATATATATATATATATATTTAAAAAGAGTCCTTGAATGCTATCTCATTGTTTTAATTTCACAGTCTCTCTCCCTTTTCATTGAGACATCACACTAATGTATCTTGAATCCTGAAATGCAATCTCTTTCAGGACTGAAACTATTGAAAAAGCAAAGCTCCAGATTTCTCAAAGTGCCTATGTGACGTGTTTATTAATTTATTTGTTAATGATATGTCAGACCCCTACATTAGCCCAATAAAAAAAGGTCTTGAGGTAGTTCGATGGAGTTTAAAGCTGTAAAGGTAACATTACAAATCATGGCGCGCTTTCTAAGAGCGGCTGCCAAGGCGACGGCCTGTGCGCATATATAACCATCAAAGGCTGCGAGGCTTTCTGGCCCACACTCGGGCTCAGTGGGAATAAAGCTGTCTTCTACTGTGCACTGTGGGGCTGTAAAAAGTTTGGACGGGTAATAAGTGGCTCATTTTTAAATGAATATGCGTCAGTCAGAGAGAGCGGGTCGGCCAGATCCTAAGCTTTCATCCCAGTGCTCACGGTAATGACTCGTCATAAATGAGAAAAAGAGGGAGAGAGAGGGTGCAGAGACGGGGAGACAGAGGAAGAAATGAAAGTAGTTGTGGGGAGAACATAATGCACGTTTCCGCATTTCGGATTTGGGGGGGTTGGGGTTGTTAGTACTGGCATTGGTGATAAGTGAAAAGCCAGACAACCTCACGTCTCACACACACACACTTACAGATGAAGTCTGTTTTCATTCAGACATTTTAACTTGTGTGTGTGTGCACATTGAAAGACATGGCACTCAAATTAACATACTTTCTCACATGCTCAAATAAAGTTAAAACGTCCACTTTCTTCAACACCGGGGTTCACGGCAAACTCTGTCCATCCGGCAGGATTTCAATAACCATCTTCAAGGACATTTCCTTCCTTTATATTCAGCCAAATGTGTCTTTATCTAATTCCCTGTCCGCAAGACGTATCCCCATCCTCTCATTATGTAATTTGTCCCCTTATATTTCTCTTGTGTTTGATTTTGACAAATATGCGGATTATCTGAATATGGGATTTTTAAATATATGGCTAATGTTAACTTTCATGTCTGTCTTCTAATCTGCTGAATATTCATTATGGGACTCAAGGACAAGCAGAATTGCAGAGGTCATGAATTCTGTGCAGAAGGAAGAGATAGAGAGAGAAGAGATAGATGGGGGGAGAAGGAGAAGAAAAAGGCGAAATAATTTACTTTTGATTAAAATTTAAACAGGCATTCACTCTTGAATCACAGAAATCAAACTAGTGACCAGTCACACTGAAATTGTTCTGAAAGTGTGAAGATTTTCTTCAGTATACATACAGTCAGTTTGGTTAGCAGTAATCCTTTTAAGGGCCAGACACTTTAGTAAGTATTGTAAGGAATTCATCTTTTATCATGATGATAAAAACTACATTACACCATTTAGCTACAGTTTGTAACCACAGAAATAGTCAGAACAGTTCAGAAACTAATATTATCTTGCAGCAAAAATATCATAGTTACTCACAAATAATAGTAACTTTTTGATTTATTTATTGTAGAACTTGAATATATATATATACTTATAAACATATTTTATATATAATAACAGATTCTATTATTTACTGTATTTATGTGATATCATATTGACTTACATTGTTTGTTTGTAAACATTTGTAATTATTACGTTTGTCCTAGCAATGGAGTGAAGGTTCAAAATATATGATTCATCACAGAATTATATTTGATATATAATTATATATTATTTATTTGATTTTATGTCATTTTTAATTATTGTTTGTGTATGTGTGTGTATTATTAATACTAGACCTAATGAGTGAAATGTGAAAATCTATATTTTATCAAATAATTCTATTTATCTAAAAGAAACATTTGATCATTTATTATTTTATGCATTTATATAATATTTATTTGTTTATGCTTTGCCTGTTTTTATAAAATTTTACATTCAATTTTATCATTTGGCCTAGCAGTAATGGAAAGGAAGATTCAAATATATAAGTTTTATAATATTTTTTGTTTAATAGTTATACATTCAAACATTTTTAGCTTTTTATTTAAATTGTTGATTATTTTAAACATAATTAAACAAATAATAATAGTGATAATAATGATTGTAGCTATTGTTTTAGCTTATTAATAATATAATCAGTTTTAATCCAACCTTTAATTTATTCAGTGCTGTGTGTCAAAGATTTGAAAACGGCACGATTCTTTTCTCCCCTCCTGTGAAAAATGATAAAATAAAGAATATGTCAACACTATCTATAGGTAAAAGCCAACAATAAATGCTCCCCTTGTGGTCCCTCATATCAGATCCAGATGTCTCTTTGACATCGGTGCAGGGAGACAGAACTCTGATGTATTTTATATTAAAACCAAATCCAGCATTGAGAGCGGAAATGCCACGGCCTGCGCCATCTAGCAGCTCCTGAAAGAGGCGCGAATCTGAGCCGGCTGACAGTACCTATCCTAACCCAGCATCCTGCGTGCCAGGCCGCCCGCGTGACAGCTCTCCTCACGCAGTGAAAAAGTCAGGGCTGATTCCTGTGGGATCTCTTCACAAACAAAGGACAATGCCGCTGGATTTCCTCTGGGAACTGCAAGTTTGGCCGGAAGATTTGGGCATACTGCAGATTGATAATGTCAGTCTGTTGAGATATGGAGTGTCATTTTAGTGAATACCGGATCAAAAAAAAAGAAAAGGCGGGAGGGAGACAGCATGTCATTTGTTTGCTTTGATACAAGATCGCACCCGAGGAAGAGAGCAGAGGGTTTGTGTGTGTGTGTGTGTGTACAGACACACCGCCTCAACAAGAGACCTTTTGCCGCCTCCTTTTGTACGATCGGCAGCTCTCCTCATATGTACCGCCGCTGGCCCCACCTCCAGTGAATGAAAACTTAGCAAACTCCTCTCCCCCTCCCACAATCCCGCAGGCCTCTGCTTCTCCCATCACCCCCCCTCACTATTCTCAGGGAAGCCAGGTGACACTTCAGCCCACTCGCAGAGCCTCAGTGGCTGGGCTACAGCTGCGTCGAGCCGGGCCGAGTCGGTCAGCTCCTCCTAAGTGGCCTCAGGCTAGATTTGAACCCTTTTTTCTGTTTGAAAAACGCGGCACCTTAAAACAGCTCGTTAAACGGCGGCCTCATCCCGGTTCCTTTTTTCCTTCCCGACTGATCTGGGTTTTTCTTTTTTTTTGACAGCTTTATTCAAGATGAAGTTCCTCACATGACACGGGCCGTTAGGATCGGTTACCGCTCCCCGAAGACAGCTCGGCCATGTGGTTTATGTGAGGATGGATACAGTGTTGACAAAAAACGAGTGTGAGGGGAAAGACCTGGGAGAGAGAGACACGGCAGCAGAGGAGTAAACAATACCGCGCTGCTTTATTTAACACCCTCTAACCAAAGCCAGCTGGGCCTGTAAACACGTTTATGACGATTTAATGAAAACATGCTGGTGTGTCTATGATCTTCCTCACTAATCAAATGGTGTAATTTGTATCGCATACACTGCCACTGTCTTGTGGCATAAACAGTGGCTTGCAGCTGTCACCGTAGTGTCTTATTCTGAGGTACAGTTTCAATACTGCTAAACAGGTCTTTTGACTTTTTCCTCCCATTTCTCCATGAGATCTCAAAGGCAGTTGGTTCTATTTCAGTTTCTTTGGCCATTAGGGACCTTGGGGTATGTTTGTAAATGGTAATAATGTTTTATTTAATAATTTTTTATTACATTACTCCCACGTGGCAGTTAAATGATGTTAAGCTTAATCCCGCACAAATACAGTTCACATAAACGAGAGACACTTACACTAAACTTACCACTCTATATCCTCAGGCAACGGCCTGTAAGTCATTTACGTCTGTAAGTGAGTTGGCCTGTGTGTGTGTGTTCCACTGCCTGCTGAAATGCAATTTAGGATATTGATACATGTCATAAATGCCCTTAAATGACACAAAACCTACATAAATAACTCTTATTTTACGTTACGTCTGGCTGCTATTTTATCCTCTGGTTGATTATTCTTTCATTTAGGAGCAGTCACTGAATACATGAACTCAATTAAAAGCACTTGTGGCATAATAATGATACAAAAAAAAAAAAAATTGACTTCATGCACTTATGATGGAAGTGAATCTGTAAACATTAAAATACTCACTTTTGTAAACAGTGTGTAAACATGATTTTAGTTAAGAAGAAAAAAAAATGAGTGTAAGGTTATTTTAGAATTGAATTGCTGTGAGTTCACATAATCCACACATTTTACCAGAAAAAAATTATTTTATAAAATAATAATATTTCTCCTTTTTTAAATTCTGAAGATTGACCCCATTCTTTTCTGTTGTAAGCACCACAACATATTAATTCATTAGCTACATATATTTTTGTGCAAATCTGCATGATGCCACAGATACCGTCAATTGAGCAGAACTTGCACTGAACCCAGAGTATTCCACTTCGACTAAGTAGATCGCTAAAGTTCAATCCTAACTACTTTTTTTAATCAGTTTTAACACACCTCGTAAGCATCGTCAAGTTCTCTAGTGTGACTAAACCCTTTTTTTGCTTTTTTTGTTTTTAAGTCATTCTCTCTCTGAATACTGACATATTTCTCTTTAATTATGTGGGGGAAAATGTTGTAGAACAGCCAATTCGTGTAGCCAATTATGTTTAATTTAATTACCTGTCGACTTTGATAATTATTACCCCTGATTAACCACAAAGCCAGCTCTTAAATGTTAATCGAAAGTGCTAGATGAAAGTGCTGAGGAGTTTTTATTTTTTCATTCATAAAAGAGAATGTTATTAGATTACAGTGACTAAGATACTCACCTTTGTCTTCGACTGCAATATGTCTGAAGGGCTGCGTGGCTCTTGCTGTGTCCTTGCTTTAGTCCAGCAATGCCCTCGTAGACCATGAAGGGTTTTTTTCTCCAACCGTCGTCGGTCTTGTTCACGGTCCCTAAGGACATTATGCCAGCACAAACAAGTAAACAAACAAACAGACACACGCATATAGCATCACAAATTTATCCCACTGCCTGGCAGGGGTGAGAAATAGAGTCTGGAAATAACAAACAGATGAACGAGTAAACAAACAACATACGGTAAATAGTGTTGTTTTCAATGTCCCCGGGCTCTGGTGGTGTTCCTGTAGAACAAAAGAGAGGAAACCGAGTCCACTGTACACAATACGCTTCTTTTTATACAGTTTATTTTGTAAAAACTACCGAAATATAAAGCATATTCAGTGTAGTTGTCTCTGTGTGTGTGTCTGAGTATGCATGGGTGGTTCTCAGGGAGCATAACAGTGTGGAACTCTGATACTTTTGGACTTGATCCTCAGCTTTGATGTCAGCTTTGGGACTGATGAGGTAACAAACATTCAAATCTTTAGCCGAGTGAGAATTCGCCCTCCTTGTGGTCATATGATGGCATGTCACAACAATACTAATCAAAATGGCTTACTGAGTCTGTGTGAACAGAAGTACACTTTTAATGGCCATATTTGTTTCCCATTAAAACTGTGAAAGTTCATTAGTTTGGCATTTATGGATTTTCTGTAGAAATAAGACTCATTATAGATCTCAATGCACCCATGCTATTGATTATGACATTAACCAAAATACATGGAAATAAAGGAAAAATGTTACAAATAATAAAAAAAAAATAGTGTTCCTGTCTTTACCGTACTTTTATTTTTAAATGTAATGTTAGTTAGTGATATTTAGCAATTTTTGAGTTATAGCTATTTCAAAGTAACTTTTTTTTCTTCAGTATATGGTCCTACAATGCTTAACGAAAGGTCAAGGGAAATTTGTTAAAATGGGGGAATCTATTTCTTATATATTCAGTTGTAATCTTGTTTGCAGGTATGTGCTTGTGTGAGGTGAACTGTATGTCCTATGGGTTCTTTGTAATCCTTTCGTGAGTACCTCATTAGCCTGTGATGGCCAAAACCACAAGAGTGTTTAATCTTAACCCCGTGACGGCGAGCAAACCGAATCTCCTTCTGTCCATCTTACCATGGGCTCAAGGTATCTGTTTTGGACCACAGAATTCGTCACGCTTGACCATGTGCGTGAGGGAAAACAAGTTTTGTAATTCTTTGTTTGTGTGTGGGTTAATCATGTTAATCTGATGGGGAACTTTGTAAACACGCACACACAAAAGATCGAAACAGTGTAGATATTAAAAGATATCACCGGCCTGTGATTAAACACACAGAAGTAATGGACAAATAACTTTTCATTAAATCTAAAGCTATAAATACAGCCTTAAAGTTTAGTCAGTTTTTTATTTTGGCCAGGACTCTGGGGTCCATATGGCAGGACATAGAAGTGAAGTCAGCATTGTTTTATGAGCCTGCTGCTTTCATTTTAGGCCAGCATGGCTACATCTTGGATTATTGATTTTTCTAATGAATATGTCTTGACTAATGGGGGTCGTATCCTATTGTCCAGTGAAGATGTGAATTATTGCCTTTTTTGATGGTTGAAGTAAAAGAGGGTTTTTGCTGAAAGAAAGTTTCCAGTGACCATAAAATAAATCATGTTTGAACATTTTTGATAAAATGACAGATTACCGATAAAACATCACCTTGACTGTCCATTAAAAGTTGAAGTGATATTCATAAATCAAAAACTTTTTCACATCATACTTGGTCATTGTGAAAGCTTTGTTTTCAGTAATAATATTAATACAGTTGCACACCTATTAATTATACTTGAATTAGTTTAAATAAAACTAGTGTGTATGTGTGTGTTTAAGACCCTGGGCCACAAAACTAGTCTTAAGTCACATGGGGATATTTACAGCAGTAGCCAACAATACATAGGTATTGGTCAGAATTATCTATTTTTCTTTTATGCCAAAAATCATTAGAATGTTAAGTAAAAATCATGTTCCATAAAGATATTTTGAAATATTTCAAAACTTGATTTTTCTGATTAATAGGCACTGTTAAGGACTTCATTTGTACAACTGTAAAGGAGGTTTACTCAATATTTAGATTTTTTTTTCTGCAATCTTAGATTCCAAGCTAAATATTGTCCTTACCTAACACACCATACCTCAATGAAAAGTGTATTTATTCAGCTTTCAGATGATATAAAAAATGTAACTTTCAAAAATATGATCCTTATGGTTTTGTTTTGTGGCCCATGGTCACATACACATACTGTAAATATACCTATATAATAGTAATAAAGCAATATATATGTATAGCCTATATTTTATGATAAGTATATTACTTGTACTATGCATGTTATCTTTAGATATCTATCTAGAATATTGTAACAAGGTTTAAAGACTTTTTAAACAATATTTAGGCAACTATTATAATAGTAAGAAGAAGAATATTTAGAACAACAAAATCAAATTTTCTAACAATTATTGGCAACAAATCAAAGTGTGATTGAATGACGGCAGGCAGCGAGAACAAGCTTGTTTTTTAAAATTTACTGAAGAGTAGAGGAGCAGGTAACGGTTCCCGTGGTGAGTCTGTCCTTTGACTAACATCTGTTGCTCGTCAGTAACCACAATGGCCAAACTAAACCGGCGGTGCGCGCGCAGGTGAAGAGATCAGCGCCTGCAGCGCGCGAGGTTTTGTGTTGTGCTTCAAGCAGCTGCAGCGCAGAAGATGTGTGCGCCCTCGTTCTAGACGCATTACGGTAGACCAAACTGTCCCCTAACACATCGCCAACACAAGACACAAGCGGAGTAATTCAACACTGATTTCTCTGCGAATGAGCGAGGAACAGACGAGATGCCAAAAACTCCAGCGAGAAGCATTATTGGGACTTTAGGAAAACTCACCGTGTGACTAACCGAAAGAAACCGAGAAGACCTGAAGCGACGAGGAGGCGCAAAGAGCCGCGTGCTTGTTCTTCATGAACTTTGAGGAGCGCTGTGACCATGCAGCCTTTGAGCTAGTGCACGATTATTGTTTCCACTTATCACCCTACTGAGTGACCAGTCTAAGAGAGGAAGCCAGTCAAAAAGGAAAGGAAGACTAATAAAGACAGTTGTCGTTGAAAGTAATGGTCTGAAGACATCACTCATAGAACAGGATTTTTTTTTCCTTTTGCGTTGCTCTGCTGAAGGTTTCTGGGATCACTGGGACATTCACGAGAGCTGGAGGGACACATCCACATGGTCCAGCCGTAGAGTGAAAGTAGAGTTCTTCACAATATCTTAACAGGTTCATATCCACTTTTTACTTCTTTTTCTTTCTTCTTCTTATTTGCTCCTCGCGAGATTAAGCGTTTAGGATATTAAAATGTATCCCAGATTTGAATGCATGGACGCGTTATCGCACACACACTTATTCAGATCAATAGAAAGAGATGTTAGAGTCAGTGTATTTTCGTAGACATTTTGCAAATGGGATACTAAAGCTCTCAATGTTACAATAGATTTGACGAACTTTTTTTTTTACTTCACACTTTTAAACCGGAGATGAAAACGTGTTATTATTCTGTACGAGAGATAATAGGCTAACTGAATACGAATTATCGCTATCGCTATTTTTTGATAAAATGCATAATTATTAACGTGGAAAGGTTTTAGATAAAAATGAACCCCGATCGTGGAAAAAAAAAGTCTGAAAACAAGTTTAGTGAACATGTGCATCTGAGTCTGAAAATCACCTGCTTTGAAATATGATCAAAACGACAGACCATATAAAGTAATTAGCAATTAATCTATGTTACTTTGCATTTATTTATTAGATTTTTTTTGTATTTATATATATATATATATATATATATATATATTTTCCAACCTCAGACAATACGCTGCTTCAACAGAAACATAGAAATCAGATATTGCTTGGCCTTGGCAACCAGACTCTCCGTATATAGGCTACAATTTAAGTTAATAAACAACACCAAAGCATGCACATAAATTTAAAGGGTTAAATTACGGTTATTTTATGTAAGTTGGCTTAATATCCGTCAAGCTGATTGTTTTTAGCAGGCCTTCAGCAAATACTAGTTTTATTAAATGACCCATAGATTCTTACTGGTAAGTTTTAATTTATTTAAAATACAGTGTTAAGAAACAATGTATTATAGCGAAACGTGAAGAGAAGTAAAGCGAACGTATTGAAGCTAATTTATAATGTTTAGTGTCCGATGTGTTCCCGAGACAATTAAATATTACAAATGTTACGAATTAAGAAAATAAGATTAACGCGGCATGCTTGATTATCCTATTTATAATCATCAATTCAAATGCATCAGTTACAGTGACATTACTAAGATTCGTGTAGATAAAAAAAAAAAGATTTCAAACAGATATGAAAAAAGTATTAATTTTGAACATTTTTCAAAAAGATAACGCAATTCTGTTATTATTGTACCGGTCAGTTTTCGCCTCGCCTGTAGGCTACGAAATTGTCCTTCACTAACTTATGTAATGACAAACTTAATATTTAGGTTAGTGATTGATTTTTAAACAGCTGCATGAATAAGATGAACTTTTCCTGTGTTTTTAAACAGTACAGTGATCAAATCAGCGCAGTTAGTTTTGCTGTTGCGAGTGTTTGAGGGCGAAACTAACACAAAACAAACCAGCAACAATTTAAAGATGTCAGTCCGGGGCACTAAGAGTGCATCTGCACTACAGATCAGGAGTTTATCATAATTTAGCTCTCTTTCTGAACTTGTTTTATTTTGTATTTTTTTTTAAAGAATAAATCTTTAAGTCAAAGAAAAATGTACATCTGCATCCTCCTCATCATCATCATCTCATAATCTGTCAGTGTGTGTAAAACTTAATGTTATTAAGAAGTGACTGATGGAGATTTGGACACGATTAATTTAAATCTAATAGAAAGTATAAGTGAGGCTTTGCTTAATTCACTGTTGACATTTACCAGACAATGCAACTATATTAAATACAATTTTATAGATGAGGGAGAATACTAAATGATTTATTTGATGTAGTAAAACGTTTCTGATATATCTTTGAATTATTTAATCTTCTTTTTTTATTCACTAACAGCATTTAAACTTGCATAAAAGGGCTTTGGAATTTATTTGATGAAAGTGTGCTTTCATAAAATAATATTTAGTTTATATATGTGTAATGTATACACATCTGTGTGTAAAGACGAATAGTTTTTTGTTGAACTAAAAGACTTTATTTGCATCAGAGCTGTGCTTGTTTGTTTTTGCAATGCCGTTCTTTGATATATAGCCTCTTATGATAAACAGATTCCCTGCTAATTGAAATGTGACATGTGTAAATGTAAATGAACGTAAGCATAAAGCGATGAATACAATTTCCATTTGATCTGCTTGTGCGATAGATGAGTGGAGTGATTGAATGATGTTATGTGCTTAGAGTAAAAGTGATAATTCATGAAGTTGATAAAGAATCCAGCATTTCGTTCAGAGGGGGCATGAAAATGACAGTAAAGTGGGTAATTTAGTTACTTGCATGGCCGTCAAGCAGCTGCAAGCGGCAACAGCTACACCTCAGCTGATAGTTTTAGCACTCTGTTTCTAACGGCGGACACCAGACTGCTTTAGAGTTCTGGTTATAATTGATATATCACTTGCTCGGCGATAAGTGATTGTTTTATGCTGTTCTTCATGTTTATACAGACTCACTTTCGGAGGTCTTTTAAATATGTTATTTTGATGAATGTGTGGATTGCATGGCAGTCTGGTATTCAGCCCACTGTGGGTATTTTTCTGGGTAGAGAAGGTCTGGAATGTGTTTGTTTTGGACGTTGATGTTGAGACTAACCTGATGCCAGGTGTACATTTAGGCATGTTGCTTTTTGATGCGTATTTTAGGAACATTTGGTGATTGAAACTTTATTTGAACAACCAGTTAATGCAAATATATGTCTGCGTGTGCAAAAAGCATTTAGTGTGTGTGTGCTCTTTTCAAATTCAGAGAGCCCCAGTCAAGTGATTTAGAGGTAAATTTAAGTTTTTCAATATCACGGGTGGTTTTAACACAGCACTCTGGTTCTCGTGAAGCACTGTCCCTTAGACCCTCACAATGGCATTCCCACCATTAAACTCTTTTACCGTTCCAAAAATAATGTTAGTTTTCTCACAAGTGCATTTTTAACCAAAGCATTTTGAAGAGCAATACATATCCATCTCTAACTGATTAGGATTTTAGTTTTTTTTTTTTTTTTGTCAACCGTACTTTTGGTCACCTCTGCTCTCCGAAACATGCTTGTGTGAAATATGTCATGCCTGCGTTCTCCCTTTCAAATTTCAGCTGACCTTACGTGAAAGGTCAGGCTGGAATTTTTTACGCTCGTTTGCGTCTTTGAACGCACCAGCTCCGCCACTGACCAGCGGCAAGCACCACCAGCCGTAGATTAAACATGTGGTTTTAATTGAAGATGTTTTCTGGTGAAACGAGGCTGAGCATTTTTTTAGTGGATGTGAATAATAAATTATGCACGTTTTTAGACCGTGAGGGCTGCTTTTATTGCGAGTCGGAGAGTGGTGTCATTTTCTCCTCAAACTCCTGAGTCTTGAAAAGGGGAAAAGAGGAGCTAACGGCACACACACAAAAAAACTGACACTCAAGCAACTTCTGCATCTGTAAATTAAAACCCAAAAAGAGACCAGAGTGACGGATGCTTTCCAGATGACAATGTTGGTCTGATTAGTTGATATCGAAAAGATCTGGCGTTAACGGTTTCAGCTTTGAGAGAGACCAGACCGCAGCACGGAAGTGCCGTCTCGACGTTCTGTCAGCCTAAGATGCTGCTAGACGTTGCTTTTTTTTTACGGCGTGTTTATTCCCAATGTGAATTTAAATCTCCACTTGAACTCTTAAGCACAGTTTCTGTTTACCGTGACCTCAGTGGCACATTTTTTTGCAGTTTTTGGTTTTCGTGCACAAGGTTTCCTGTGTGGGGAAGCTTCACGCCGGGTTTCGGGAGAGTGCCAGGCTGTTATGAGGTGATGACTGTCTTAAAGAATGACCCTAGCATTTGCTTAGAGAGAGGAAGGGCTCATTTCCGATGAGCTGGGGAAATGTGGTAGAGGGAAAAGCAGGGTGTTCACTGGACGGAAATGACAGTACTTGAGGCTAAGACGTTGATCACTACTTCTCTATATCCATTAGCCGAACATCTCAGGAGAGATTATTGGCAGTTTGGGGGCCGCAGACGAGGGTGGAAAGTAAACTAGCGCAATGCACAATCAGTCTCCCGTTGCAACTAGCCTTCTTTGACCGAAATGGTTCCAACAATACCCGTTGGTTTGATGAAGAGCATTGTTGTATTGATTGTCGAAGCTTAGATTGTGTCGAAGCGAGGATGCAACCTAAAGTCATAAACTTGCTCCCTGTGGCCACCGAAGCTGCTTCTGCTAACTTTGCTTTCCAGCTGACAGCTGTATTTGTGTTATGGATTTTCTCTCAGTCCGCCATCTCCCCCCTCGAGCCTTCACCCCCTCCGCGAAGGTCTTTATAACGCCATTCGCCTGTATATTTTAAAAACCCCAGCGCAACGCTGACAAGCCTTCATGTCCATCAGAGAACAGGCGCATCAGTAAAGCTCTTTGGGAGAGATGGGAGCAAACTTTCGGCACTGTCACAAAAGACGTGACGTGATGTCAGAGTGACAGCTGCGGCTTGTTTGAATGCGTCTTAGTAAAGTTTTCCAGAGAAGCCCAGTTCTATCGCTGATAAAATTCCACTCGTGACGCCAAGCGCTAAGCTCTCAAAACAGCAATGGTGATTACTGAAAACTTCTGCCTAAACAGGAGAGGAGAAAACCTCTGATGTTTTATTCCTCTCCACATTGCCTGGCTTTGTTGGGCGGCAATGGCGGGAGGAATTCTTGTCAGTGTTGCCGGCCGCGGTAAACCTTAGTCCGGGTTTAAAACTCTAATCCACCCCCAGCCGCCGAAGGTGCGAGCCGTTCGTTCCTGAGGGAGTTTCTGGCACTGCACTGTACGCTTGGATAAATCCCCCTCCCCACTGTGTGACCATATAAGTAATAACCATATAAATGCATCTAATTTTCATTCGCTAATCCGTAAAGTAGCAGCGGAATGGAGATGTGTTGGTTTCTTTTATGGTATTAGTAATGGGTAACAAGGGGATGCCTACTTAAGTTATTTGCATTTGAAATGGACGAACGTGATACATTTTCTGACAGAATTATCTTTTAACCATGTGTAGAACAAAATCAGATTCGTCCTTCTGTTTTTGATTGACGCATTCTGCCTCTTTTTTTTTCTTCTCCCCCCTTTTGTAATTCCCACACAACTTCTTACACACTGTGCATCGCAAAGAAATCACATTTTCAAAATGTACATCATGTTATAAATACCCAAATCCATGCATTTCTTTGTGTTGCGTAAGGGCTTGTCTTTTTTTTTTTTTTTTTCTCTCCTGTGATGATTTTGTGGTGAAGTGTCTTGTCTTGGTGGGGGGTGAAGAGTGCGAGAAGCGCAGCGCAACACACTCGCGACTCAGGATAAGCACGTTATCTAGCACTAACCATCACACGCCAAATAATGCAAGGGCTTTTACACACTCAAAGACACCATCAAATATTCTTGTCTTAGGTTTTGTAGAAATATATGTATAAAAAATAATTTTAAAATCTAAAAGTGTATTTATGTGGTACAAGAGTTTGAGTCATTTTGACCAGTTTAATGGTTAGATTCTAAACAGGCGTACTGATAGGTTAAAAATGAAAAAAGTGATTTCTTTTATTTTTACAATGTGTGATGAGCGCTGCTAACCGTTGGTTAGAGTTGCCTTTTGCTCTCGGCTGTGGTCTGTGAGCATTGTTGACCAGGGGACATCTGCCACTATATTATCCCCAGCTGTTATCTGAATAATTGTATGGTAACCCCCCTCCACACACACACACACACACACACACAGACAGCCCCTCACTCTCCATTCATCGGAGCGCTAAAGGGAGAAGTCAGGGAGAGTATTTTCCTACAGAGGGTCGTGGAGAGAAGGAGGGGTGGATGGGTTAGGGGAGCCGGTCAGACTTCATACCGGTTGAGCTTTTCTTGCCGGTAGGTTGGGGGCACGATGGGGCTCTGTACCGGTATGATGTCTGCCCTCGCGGTCACTGCCAGTCGGCTGACATCTGTAATGGGATTCTACATCCGTACCCCTGCTTCCCTGGGAAATAACCCAGCCGCTAAACCTAGGATTACCTCTCATGTCCAGGACTTTTCCACAGGAGTGGATAAGTTTGGTGCTTGGTTTTCTCTCTCTCGCACACTTTTTAATTCACTCCCACAGTTTTTTTGTTCTTTGCATGGCACTTGCTTTTTTAAATATTATAAAATGTAGTTTTCATTCACAGATAAATAATTTGAAGCGGACTAATTAATTATTGCATGTACGAATGTAAGGCTTTTGTATATTTACTTTTTTACAATGTGATTGCAGCATAAAAGAACTAAATTAATTTAGTTTTGTAGCAGTTTAGAAAGACGGCATGTATATAAATGTCTGTAAGTGTAAAAAGAAAAATGCAAACCTTACAAATGTGTCCTCACTCACCATTTGTAAAACTTTTTTGTAACATTTTTTTTTTTTTTTTTTAATGGCTGGTTTAGAAAAAGCGTGTGTGCGTCTTGCACTTTTTCAGCATAGCTTTAATATACTTGGTACTTTATTGCAGAGCTTCAATGGATGCTGGCACCCACGACTGTCTATAGAGTGATATAATTTGAACTAAATTAGCTGTAGCTAAATAAATAAGTCATGAGCAATTTTTGAGCTTTTTTTCCCATTGATGTTCTCTTTGCAGCTATTTGATAGACTTTTATCCAGGCTTTCACACTTGTGCCCACCCACATACCGAGAAGGCAACGTCCTGCCCTGGTCTGTTTTCAGCTCTGATCACTGGATGACACCGGGGCGACTTGAAGTGGTGTGACCTCTCGCACTCTTTCTTTCTTACCTCTCTCTTATTCCATATTCTTTAAAACTGCATGTCGGAAGACATTTGTGCACAGACATCGTACCTTTTCAAATTAATTAGTCTCCTGGCATCCTTGAACTCGCGTTGAAAGGGGACTGAATGCTTTAATTAAAAAAGGAATGATGGCCAAATTCATGTTCCTCCCCACACATGCGCTTTTTTAATGCGGAGGAATTGCATTGCTGTGATATTGGGATGACATGGCATTCTATGGTAATTTTTCCCTTTCAATTTGAATTACCTTTTCTGACATGACCCATGCCCGGACTTTATTAAAGGAATCTGCATGATAAAAGTTGCAGATAACTCTAGAGAGAAAGGTGTTGTGATTGTATGCTTAATTTTGAAACTAGCATACCTAATCTTCACTTCATTTCTTTTCAATCAAGCGATCATTTTTATCAGATAAAATGGCGAACGGATGAAAGGCTGAAGCCTCAGATGTAAACCTATTCCTTGCATTAAAACCTGATTAAATTAGTTTAAAGCGTTTGTGTGCAGCATTTTATCACAGTCAGGCGTTTCTACGCCTGGTTTTTTTTTAATAGGTCATAAAGGAAGGACTTTTTTTGTGTGATCTTTTGTTAAGTGTTTGGTTGCCGTAATTGCTGTGCAGTTCATAGAGAAGAGAAAAAAGAATTAATTTCCTACAGGCAGAAGAACAATAAGAGAAAAATGTTTTGAAATAAAAAACAGGGCATTTTGGCTACTGGCCACAGGTGAGCTTTTCTTCTCTTTCAAATCGACTTTTACATCTTCTTATACATTTCTTATACGCCTCTCCCCCAGATTTCTTTAGAAATTTTTACAATCTGTTAGTAATGTATAAATCACAAATGCAGAATTTCTTCAAGGACTAACATAATTTCAGAGCGACGCGCCTCTCTAGCCGAAGCCGCCTTCTCACCCGGCTCTGACATGCAACTTTTTTCTTCTTGAAATTTTTACAATCTGATAGTAATGAATCACAAATGCAGAATTTCTTCAAGGACTAACATAATTTTAGGAGCAAAACTAGTATGCAAAAAAACCAAACATGTAAATTTAAAAAACTCTAAAACCTGCTTCTAGTTTGATTTAATTTTTTTTTTTTTATGTCTAAAGCCAGTTTTAAAGTCGACATCTCTGACGAGTCAGATTCTTTATGAGGCTTTATGCTGGGTGTTTGTAAAAAGCTGGCCGGAGAGAAGTTTCCAGCACATCTCCTGGGTGCTATTAGGCTGAGACGTCTGCGAGTGCAAACCTCCCCACTGTCCCTCCCGGTAACGCTTCGTGGTTTAGAGCAATCACTTTCCGCACACCAGCTTGCCATGGCTAATTTCAAAAACACAGCCGTGGCTTGTCCCTCACACTCCCCTCCAAAAAAGTCTAAACTAAACCCTGCAGGCAGCATGTTTGATCATTTGGATTTTGTTTAGATTCTGATTTAAAACTGGTTCGAACTTGTAGCCCAGTCAATGATTTTTTTTTTTTCTCCCTAAAATATTTTGACTTATCATCTTCTTCTTCTTCTTCTTTTGTAATAATATTAAAGAGCTACTTTACTTTTCTCTCCATCTTTCCAAAAGGTTCGTTTTATTTGAAACAGATTACGCTTTTCTTAAATTTTGATGGGTCTGATTTTAAAGGAGATACAGAAGGAAAAAAAAACATGAAGTGGCTGCATTAGGGCCCAAAGCGGTGCTTGATTGACTGGCAGTAAGCCGAACCTCTCAGTGGAGTAATCAGCTTCCCCTAATCATTCAATAAATACCTAATCAGACTAATTGACCCATTCCCTGTAGGAAGCAAAACTCATGGCCTCACTCACACCTTGAGGGAGACGATGTGGATGAAGAGGAGCCTGGTTGCCATCCGTTAAGGTCTCCAACTTTTCAATAAACATTCAATATGTATATATTTTTTATCTCAACCAGGGTTTATTATCCACTGCTGTGGTCAGTAGGTTTGCGTGTGGTCAGTCAAGCTCTGGAAACTCTGTGCTTCATGTTATGGAAACCCCCCAAAATAAACTTTGAATGTGAGGAATTTGATTAATGCTCTGATTAGTTGGCCACCCTATTTTACAGATAAAGAATGAGCATAATGCAAGAGGAGGAGAGGGAAATGAAAGAAAATATATGTGGCTGTTCCAGTAAAAAATAGAATTAGTGTCTCATCACCTGTTTTATCTCGGTATATTAATGTGTCGTCCTCAGCAGCTCATCCCAAGGTTGTCTGGCGAAATCGTTTTAGCGGCGTGTGTGTTGGCTGACTTTCAGAGCGACGCGCCTCTCTAGCCGAAGCCTCCTTCTCACCCGGCTCTGACATGCACTCTCTTATCGTCTTGACAACTTTGTCCACAGAGACGTTCCAAAGATATTGATATTACAATGTATTTTATTGTAATGAAATATGTGTTAAGCTTTACTTTGTCAAATATGACTTATCGCCCCCCTTAGATCCTCTGTCTGAGGAATCTGGGATGCCGTACTGTTAGAGTTGCTCTGAAAAAACTAAAAGGCTCATTAAAAAAAGAGCTGCTTTTTGCTTGTCTGAAAAGCACATTTGTATCTTTGGCTTCTCCTCTTTCTTTAATTTGGCTAAAGGTTCACCTCCAGCCGAGACAGCAGTTCAGAAACACCTCAAATACACACACACACACACACTCTGCTGGATTATATGAGGAAATAATTCCATACAGCCATCCATCCTGTAAAAGTATTATTCTCTCGTTCTGTCCCCCAACACACACACACACACACACACACTCTTTTCCCTTATATTCCTGCCTGGTAATGAGAATGTGTTAATGAGAGTGAGAGATCTTTCGGGTATAGCGTAATTTATCAGAAAGGCAGAGTTGAAAAAAAGGGGAAAAAAAGAATGAGAGAAGAGACAGCCCTTCAAAGAAATTCTATTCTTCTTATTTCTGAATGTTTGATGAGACATTGAAAAGTTTTCTAACGTCATGCGGCCTGAACAGTACAGAACAGTGCGCTGTCTAATCACGCTTCACAGAAAAATGACTTCCAACCAGATTTAATTAACTGATAAGAGGGGCTTCAAATTAATTTTTCAAGGATGTTAGATTTTGATTAAGAAACTCCTAAAAGAAATAGACGAATAATCAATTTTTTAATCAACTTACTCAAATGGTAACTGGTTAATATGGTAATTCTGGCAATTAGGCCAAATGTTGTAGAGCAGCATTTTCAATGCATCCCTGTAAAGAAATTATAATATCTTTACATCTAATTATCACGGTTATTTAATTTTTTGTGTGGCTACCTCTCAATTTCACTATTCAATTTCTTTTCTCTTTTACACCTCTTCCATTAGGTCTGTATTCAAATGAGAAGTTGGAGATAGTATTAAAATGAGACTTTGAAGAGCGCTGAATGGAGTCTTTCAGGAATCCATATTGGACAGATATTGGGTTGCGGGGGGCGTAGGGGGGTTGGGGTGCCGAAAAGGAAAGTGTTAAAGTTAATCGTTGTCGTTTACGTTTAAAGCAAAAATGACTCTTGAGAATTCTTAAGCCTTTCGTCGCCTCTGTAGATTACATGAATTAACGGTGTGAAAGTATTCTTTCTGAATGGACGCCTGCCTGTGAAGGTAAAAGAAAACGAGTTAACGTGTTGAAAGTTTGAAAGTTTTGCAGTGCGGTGAAAATGATGAGATCTTCACTTTTAATTGTGATTGAGGAAAAAGCGAAAAAGCTTACATGGCGGTATTCAGTAATAATTTTTTTTAAAACGGGTAATTGAGAGACTTTTATCATATTGCCGTACACTACCATTTAAAAATTGGGATTGTTTAAAAAAATATTTGTTTAAAATATATTCCTTTTTTTACATTTTCTTTTTACAAAAATATTCAGCAGCACAACTGTTATACATCGATGCTGTTAAGAAATGTTTCACAAGCGCCAAATATGGAGAATGACGTGACACTAAGGTTATTGGCTGCTTAAAATTCAGCTTCTTTCTTAATAGAAAGAAATTAATATTTTACAAAATTACAGTTTTTAGTGTATTTTTAATTCCATAATTTAACATTGGTGAACAGTAGAGACTTCCTTTTTAACATCCTTCGAAGGCTACTTATTAATTATTAGCGATTTGATACTTTCACTTGTATCGTAGTTTTTTTTGCATTTTTTTTAATACGTCAACTACTATAAAGATGTATTTGTTTCATTCACTGAGCGTTACCCACGTGCTGCGAAACCAGAAAATATTGACAAATCATTTGAGTGCTGCCTTTAACGACACGAGACTGGCTTCCTTTCCCTTTGAACTCACTCGCACAAGTGGCTAAGTAGCTTCTTGAACGGGGCCAGGCTAGCAAAAACTCAATATTGAACGTACATATTCAATTAGCAAAACTCATTAGCAAAACTTGGCGTTTGTTGTTGTTTTTTTTCCCCTTTCTCTCTGGCACAGAATTAATGGTTTTGATATGCTAATTAGCGAGTAATTTAATTTCAAAAGGCCTCAATTAACAGCGGCGTTGTGGACACGATGAAGTTAAGCAGCGTAATCTAATTTGCATTAGTAACGAGCAGGGAGTAATTAGGGGACTAATTAGACACTTCAGACAGCACTTGTGTTTACTTTCTTAATGAAGTGGAGGGCTTTTTTTTCTGTGGGAGCCAGAGTGTGCCAAGCATCAGAGGGGTGGCGGGTGGGGGCGGAGATTTGGCACTAGGAGACGAGTGGCATATGGCGTACTGATCGGCTCCAATTACAAACCCTGCTACCTGTCACGTTAGTGGGCTGGCGACGCGTGTCGTCAGCCGTGCCCGCTCTCGAGTGCCAGTGTGTGTCGGGATAGTCACACGACATCATGGGCCGAATGGAACCTTCTGGTGGAATTTCACCGCTCTGTGCCCTGGCTCTGCACACTGTCTGATGAGGTCATAGCACAGGGACATGTCAGAGCCATTACGGGCCTCCGTGCTCCCGGCCGGATTGGTTTAAAAATTTGTACCAGGGAAGAACCTTCTGCAGAAAATACCAGATGGCCCTTCGTTCATAGAAGACGGAAAGTTTTTTTTTTCTCATCTTGAAAGAGATCCAGGCTTCGGGACAGTAGCAGATGGAGAGGTATCGGGGGCGCAGACTGTTGATGCACGCTGTGACCTGGGCTGTAGTTTGTCTTGCTCTCAATAGTCTCATGTAGCCACTTTATCACATGAGTGACAGGATGGAAATAAAATGAAAAGGAGAGAACACGGCAGAGGAGGTCTCTCCGTCTTCCCTCGCTCTCCCATTTATCTGTCTTTCACTCACTTCCTCTCTCTCTGTTTAGCTTGCTGTCTGGTCATCTGTTTTCCCTACATCTCTTTTGGGGTCTAAGCAGACTCTCTGATAAAAGGATATTTGGCCATGGGCTTGGTACACAAGCCAGTGTTATTTTCTCAGCCGTTGCGTCAATAAGAAGCCCTGCTTCTCCAGGAGTATCCAGGCAGCTCGCAAACATTCCACCAGCTTTTCCAGGCTTTGTCCGGCAGGCGAGTATAAATTATAGCTTTGCTTTTGTTGAGCATTAGTTTTCTTAAAGTGACCACACACTGAGGATTTTTATTTATTTATTTTTTGTCTAACCAGGACTTAGCCGTAATATTTCCCCCCATGGCAACATTTTCACTGGCCCCAACAAAAAGAATAGTCTTTTTAAATTTGCTAATAATAATAATAATAATAATAATAATAATAATTTTTTGACTTTACAATTTTTTTTCCCCCCAAAGAAGACTATTGCGTCACTTTTGTAACTATGCAAATGTGAGTAGTATCTTTTTTTCTTGATTTGTATATCTATCATAGATATATGTCTATATTTATCTATATTTTTTCTTTAAAAATATTTACAAAAGTTATTATTTTTGGTCTTTACAAATATCATTTTCAATTTGTCAGCTTATGTATTTGCAACTGCAGCGTTGAATGTAGAATCAAAACCAAGTGTTAAAGGTTTCAAAGCATAAGTGGATGTTAAAGATTAATCGTGATATTTAATGCATAGTTTGGTCAACTGGCCTGAAACTCCCTCACACTGGCCCGAGGCCAGCAGGTCATCCTTATTGTTGAGCCATCATGACTGATGCGAGTGGAACCGAGGTCAAAAGGGAGGCTGTAGTAGATAAACAGTAGGAAGGCCTGGAGTCATCATATGAAGTGCTCATTTATTTGAATTTGTACTGGATCCCATTAAAATGTTGAGAAATGATGGTAAACAGTGTGGCTGTGAGTGTATTCACAGAAGTCTAATTGAGCGCTCGAGTCTGTGTACTGTTAAAAAGAGGGCCCCCTCAGGATGCCAGGGCCAAGCTCGATTTACGTAGGAAACACTAACTGCGAACAAAGCAGCCTGAAAATTTCCGAGTCTGCAAGCCGTCTGTGTCCTTAGTGGCGGACGGCATCAGGTTTCGGGCGGATTTGTTTTTGGATACAGTAGAGCTGTGAAGTTGGCCCGCCCATCAGGAAGGGTGGAGCTGTAGGTGAAAAAGAGGGCAATTTTGATTGACAGCTTTAAAGTGGGTGGGATTAAAGTGTTAGTTTGTGAGGGTTCACAGCGTGCATATGTGCAAATTATTTTAATATTGTGACCAAATCACCCCATCCACCCCAAACGCTGCTTTTAATTGCAAAACTATATTCCAGATTCACTCAACCTTTATATGGTTCCTGGAAGGGGACCAGGTTTTGATATTTTGCATTATGCTTTTGAAGTGGAGGTGAAACCCGATTCCTTCCTTGTTTTAACAAGGCGACTGACTCATTGGCTGCTGGTTCAGCAGTGGACTACGTAGAGCTTAGTTACTCTGTTTTTCGCCCAACTTTCTCGCTTTACGACCATCCGCCCCGTTGATGTGTCTAAACGCGTTGCTCTATTACTTCTGACAGGCATGAGGAGTTAATTAATGCCGTCGGCGGTGCGAGATCTCCTCGGGCCGGGATGGGACGGGGCTATTTCTCAGATCCCATCGTCTGTGCCGACTACACAATGAAAGTTCACTGTAACTACAGCTCCCATGAGCTCAAATATTGCCAGGATTACACGCATTCTTTTAATATCTATATGATTGGAAGCTACTTTTATATGTTTGCTAATAATAGCTTGCTTGTAATAGATGTTAGAGATTTTTTTCTGCAGGTGGGGCTCATCCCTATCAGGACTCTGAAACAGAAGGCTACTGGCAAATTACCCTCGCAGAGGGGATCAAACCGGTTGTCCCAGACACTGAGATCACAAACAATGGAGGAACGGGAGGGGAAGAGAAAGGGGGCGACGACAAATACGCAGCTGCTTCAGCCACCCCAAATAGCATTGTTATTGGAGTTAGAGCGGCAGAAAAGAGGGGAAAAAACAATAGTGAAAAGAAAGGGTTATGTTTGTCAAGTCCACAAAACCACAGCAGCTGTAGCGGCAGAAACCCTTTCACTCAGAGCCACCCTGTCAGTCAAACGCAAACTTAAACACTCTTTAATAACAGGTCCTAGCACCAACTTGTGGTTAGATTTAGCATCCACCTTGTGAGACTCGTCCTCTCTCATCCAGAATGCCTGAGCCGTCGCGCTAACCTCCGCAGAGAAAAATGAGATAGGGGGTCAGGAAGTCTGCTAGTCTTTTGCAGAAATAAAGGGCGTCGTAAATGGGGTCTGACTCGAGGTTGGCAAGAGCAATCCGATTCATGTAAATGACATCCAGGGCCGTGAAGAAAAAGAGAAAGAGGGAGGGATTTCGTGTACTGTAGTTTCTTTGAATGGCTAGCTGTGTTTAATAGAAATGCAAAAACGTACGTCTTGGTTAAAGATTTCTTCAAGCATGAGAGACGTAAAGGAAAGCATGCAAGACGTGATGAATTAATGCTCTTGCTGGGATTATATGGTTTTTCTGAAACCTGGAGCAGTCTGTAATTCACATGCTCTCTATACGAGCCACACACACATACAGTATCACACACTCGTTTTTATGTAATGCTCTGATTTACTCACCTTTGGGTTGCCCTTTTCTGGTGATGGGTTTACAACCGCAACCAATGCCTAGAGCACAAAGCAAATGAATATTCATTAGCACCTGAGCATGAGCATTAAGTGGCCACATTTGTATTGATTATTATGTGCCTTTTATTTTACCCAGTCGAGTTAAGGACCACACCGGTTAAGCGAACAAGGCCCTCTGATTGAGGCGTATCGCGTATATAGATATAGCGTCTGCCTCTCCCAGGTTCCGCAGGAGTGTCAGGTGAGGGGAAAAGGTGGGAGCGATAGCGCCACTGCATCTCCCCCGTCTCGCTTTGCTTGAGATTTGGTGTAGATTTAGTACCGTGCATTAACCCCGGCACGGTTTATGGAGTCGCCTCACATGTCCGAGAACGTTTCATGAGAGGAATATTAATCTTGGGCGCCGTGGTACAAAGCCCTGCCAAGCCAAACTTTCTCTCTTTTTCTCTCGCTCCAGCCATCTTAAGACGGAACTGAAATTGCCTACCCGAGGTAAATAAATTACTTTCATCGATTGGTGTAGTTAGAAACTGACTTTATCACAGTTTCACTTGACAAGAGTCGGATCCTGGCCTGATAAAGCGCTTCAGTATTAGGGCTTGTAAAATCAGTGCTCTGTTTCTCGATGGCTATCGCACTATATTAAAAACGGAGGAAAATGCAAAAGCGATGGCCTCCGCTATCTAAGGTGTTCAACTACACACAGTCTGAGATATGCAAATAAGTGTCTGGCTTGCTGAATATTTCTGGGGGAAGGATTGACAGGGCTGTGAATCTCGCTGTGAACCTGTGACATTATAATTTAGGTGTTATGCTTAGCATTTTAAATCTTAAAGTGACACTGTAAATCATTTCTCATTGACAGCTCGAGAATTTTGGAACGAAATGGTATACGCTGTATTTAATTAATATTACTGTTACAAACGCTTTGTTGAAGAAGGATTCTGAACACATTTAATAGTGTAAAACACTTTTTGACTTTTTGAACCTTTTATTTTGTGATTTGGCCTTTAATTCACGACATCAGATTGTTGAACATTGTTTTATAAGTTTCCCATCTGAAACAGATTTTTCTCTTTTTCACCTCAAAATACCACTTTATAGCACTTTTAAACTTTTGTCCCCAGGAAAGTGAGTGGCATTTGTGTCACAAGGGCACCTTGGCGTTTACACCATACAGAACACCCTACAGCAACCCCATAGCACTTTGTATATCTTAGCAATGCTATATCTACCACCCAAAACTGTTTGCCCATTAACAACCTGCCACATCAATACACTCAAACAGCACTCGATGTACAAATATAGTTAGGGACTCTGACTTAAATTCAAAATGGTTAAAGGTTCACCCCAAGGCGGATTTGGCAAGTGCATGACATAAAGTAGATGAACAGTGTAGTTCATTATACACACTGTTTTAATAGAGCCACTGCTGATGTTACTCTACACCAAGTGTCCGAGAACTAGAAGGAAAAACACTGTGAAGAAAAGACATACCTATGACTAAATTAATGGTGCACAATCTCTTTCCACGCATAATTCAGTTCCTTCGTCTTCCTATGTAACAAGTGATTTTTTTTTTTCGTATTTAGCTAGGCTAAGTTTCATTTACAATTTGTAATAAACGTCTTATCAAATGGCAGGGGGTATTGCGTCAGCGCCACTAACCTCAGTCTTAAGGTTAAATTCAAAGCCGTCTCTGATGTTCGCAGTTTGCAGAACAATAAATCCAGTACACACGCTCCCTTTTTTTTAGTTTTCCCTTTTTCTTTTGTTTTTTTTTCTGGTTCTTTGTCCTTACGCAAGACCTGACAGGAAAACTGTGACAGAGGCCTGAGCGCACTATCTATTAATTAGCTCCCCTTTGAGAAGTCTCTCTCCACACACACAACGACCACAGCTGTCAGCTTCATTCTCTAATGTCCAACATCTCTTTCTCTTGCTCCACCATGACAGCAGAAATTTTCTTTTTTTTTTTTTTTTTTCTCAAGAAGTCACAAGTGCATTCGATGCAGGACAAAACAAGGGCCGTGTTTTTATTTACACTTATTTGGCCCCGTCCAGGCATTGATGTGCTGTCAAACAACAAATGGTGTTTCATTATAAAAAAGATGCAGGAGATTCTGGAATTAATTAGAAAAGCAGCGTATTGAACTCCCAGGGATTTTCAGTTTGTTCATCAGTTATTTTAACAGTTAATTGCTTGCGTGGGAGGGTGTTAATTGGAATTCCTTTAGATGACGTGAACTTTGCTTCTCCTTTCTTCCTTTTAAAGAAAACCGTAATATTTAATTGACTTCTGCCTATTGAGAGAGCTGAAGAATTTAGCAGATTATGAATTATTTTGAGCAACGAGAGCCTCAGCTTGTGCACGCACACAACGTCATGTAAATAATTTGTAATAGAACATAATGATTAAGCTGTAAAGCTTAATGTCTCTTATAGCAAGTCTGCTGTATCACCGCTGACATGATCTGATATCCTGCAGGAATACGTTCAGCTATGTGGTGAATGATCGTAAGGCGGCTTGTACATGAAACAAGGTCAGCGGAGACCTCACCAAGCATGAAGCTGGCGTATCCGTCACACAGAAGTCCCTCAAGACATTTCTGATGTGAAATGTAGCGTTCCGCTGCGTGTCTTCTCCTCCTCTGTTGTGCAGACATGTGCAGCGGCCAGCTGCAGGCATTCCAGTGCAGCGGTCGCAGGATCTTTATAAGTGTTCCAACTTGTTGGCAAAGCTTAAAAATGACACTGTTCCTGGAAGGCTGTCTGAAGACGCAGTAAAGGAGAAGTATGAGATGTGAGAATTTGATACTCTGTGATGGATGATATGTAATGTGCACTTGCACGCTCGCACAATAAGGGAAGTTGTGTGATTTGGACCGTCTCCTTTCTCTGATTGGCTTAAGGGCAGTGATTTTTTTTTTTTCCCAAAGAGCACTTAAGAACGTTAGAAGATTTTGATTTATGCGTTTCTGTAAGGCTGTAATACACACACATGTAAAAAACACATTATAGAATTTAAAATTAAGAAAAATAAAAATATGCTTTTTTTTATAATTTAGTTTTTGAATAGTTTACTTTTAAAAATTAAGGTTAAAGTTCAACGTGAAAAAAACAATTATATATATATATATATATAGGATTAAAATAATTGCCAATTTCATGTCAATTTATTTATTTATATGCATGTATAATTTAGCATTATCGTCAAGAAACTATAAAAATCTTTTATTAAATTTATTTTTTATGTGCATAATATTATTTATGTATATCTTGCTGGGCAACGACGAATCACGGTTTCTTTGTGTAATATGTGGACTGTGTATTTATGTATATATACATATGTATACATTTATGAAAAATGTATTATGCTTGTATGTATGTGTGTGTGTGTGTGTGTGTAAATATAAAAAAAACATTTATTTTGGATGTGATTAATCATGATTTATCGTTGCACAGCACTAATTTTATGTAATAATGTCTTAAAATAATGCTAAATAATATAATAAACTAAAAAGTCATGAGATTTTTTATAAACGTTGACTTTAATTTTAATTATAAATGATTCTCCGTTTTAATATGATTTCAAAAAGGAAATATCTGGCTTAGTGTTGATACTCAAATCTTATTGATGGAGCTGTGGAGCCACATAAAACAAAAAACGTTAGGAAACACCGTTTGTTTGCTAGACTGATGGTTACCAGGACACTGAGATGATAACAGTGGTCTGCCAGCTGGTACCATGTGGTTGTATGTGTGTTTGTGTGAGTATAAACAGAATCACTACTGTGTCTCTCAGTGAGTGTGTATTATTGTTTGTCTGCCCGTGTG
>JAUMHR010000060.1:11751249-11800727 GCA_032361145.1 Enteromius fasciolatus | reverse complement strand
TATATATATATATATATATATATATATATATACACATATACAATTTTATACAATAAAAAAAAAAAAAGCTTTGAATCATGCTTACTTTGAGTCGGCATGCAGAAAATATGAACTGGCTTCACTCCAGATTTTCCCGTTCCCACTGTCTTTTTTTAAATTCAGATCAGCTGACTCTCAAACTCTGCCCCTGTCTTCTCTCTCTCACTGTTATCTCAGTTTGCTGTTCATTAAAGCTTTATCCTGCAAATGAAAGTCATGTTCAGAAAGCAGGTTTTGCATCTGGGTGCATTTAGGCAGTTGTTAGATTGCATGCTCCTCAAAGCCATGTTAAATCCAATTTGAACATAACTGCCTCATGCAGTCTTGAGACTGCCCTTGCCCCATCATTGGCCTCTTAAACCATTGCAGGACATGAGAAATGGCTTTATTCATCTTGATGATCACTGGATAATAACCACCAGCTATTAACATGACCCACAATCCCATGCTGATTTGTCTATCTGTCTATAAGTTGATCTCTTATTGGATGCATCTGTGTGCATTCAGTGGCAGACAAATGGGCCTTTGTGAAATCCCAGCACCTATTTCAAATATTTGCCCTGATCTGTGTGCATCTGATGGAGAGGAGGTCTCGTAAAGAAATCTCCAGTCTCTTAACCGTCAACAGCAGACTGGAAAATCACTTACTTTGGGCCAAAGGGAAAAAAGGCAGAGGGTGGTGGTGGTGTCAGGGGGAGTAAATGTTTGCCCTGGTCACACACACACACAGGAGCAATCTCATCGGTTGGGAATGCTGCGTTGTTTACCTATTGCAACGAAACCCACCTGATTGAAGCTAATCTTTATGGGCTCTGCAAACAGGACTTTGCTTTCTTTTGCATCAGGTGCGCGTCACAGCAAGAACACATTAGATCGCCATATGGTACATTAAATATCATATAAAGGCATATCTTGCCTCCTCCATGCACTTTTTTTCTCAGATTGTCTCCGGTTTTATTTGGCCTGGTTTTCTTTGCCCCGTGAGAATCTTTCTTACTTTTTTACTTTCATATCGGCATGTCCTTGGTAATTGAATTGTCCTTTAAGGCCTCTGATTTTTGTGACAGTCGGCTGGTAAGAAGTTCCTTAATTGTTGTCTGCCACGGTTTAGTTCGAAGGGAAAAATGAAAACCTCAGCTGAAAAAAAAAAAAAACATTTGAAATTAGGACACCAGCTCTGAAACCCGTTGAAAATGATCAGAAGATCAAAGTTGTGTCATTAGCCCCGTGAATGCAGATCATTCCGTTCATTCCATTTTCTTTTTCCACGCTCCCATTTTATCTGTGCCCCTTGTCTCAGCCTGTGCCGTGGGGAAATGAATTGGTTATTTTTGGACAATGGTGGTCCTAGTCTTTAGTAATAGTGGAGGTGGGGCGTTCAGTAGTGACAGTAAAAGCTGTCGAGTCTGCAATAAACTAGCACCCATTCCAAATGTTTACCTTTGGTGCTCTTTAAATCAGTATGGTGAAAAGGCACATGCATGCAGATATATTTCTTAGATGTTAATTCGCCTTTGTAGCTGAGAAGTGCACAGGGAAAGTCCATCAATCCCACTTGAACTGGCTGGAACTGTTCCATGTGATCACAAGAGGAGGCTGTTGAGTTCAAATGGATCTGCTGTACAAAAGCACTGTCTTTCCTCAAGATCTGGGATTTGAAAAGAAAAAAACGCATAATCTTTACAGAGCAATTATGAGTTTACAAGGACTTTGGATGTATCTGATTACCCTGTATTTAGAAGAAAGGTGTTTTATCCAAGGAAACCTGTAGTACACTAATTGCAGGTATCTAATTGGAGCAATTGAGGAAGCTGGGGTGAAATATTTTGCCCAAGGGACAGTGTCCTTTGCCTGGGATTCATTCCAGTTAACTAAGTTGAATCAGTCTAGAGCTTTAGCATTAGGAAAAAAGCATCAATAATATTCAAATCTCTCACATTTGTGTGTATTTCTCTTTGAGTAGGTGAACAGACAGTCATAGTGCTTCAACTGGATGCATTGTATCCAGTAATTTAAAAGCAAACATAAAAAAAAAAACTTACACCTTGCTTGTCTTATTTTACATAATTTAGTTTCATTACGGAATTAAGAAAAACATTTGTCTTTACAACTTTCTTTTTTGTGTGAATTTTTGTAAATGTAAATTGGTACATTTTTTAATTTATAGTCCTTTTATAGTGCTGTTTTGTTCTTTATTAGGTGTTTATTATTATTTTTATTGTCTAAATATTATTTATTTTTTATTTTAGTTTTAGTTTTTTAATTAACTTTCAGTTATTAATTTTAATCCTTCAACTTAATTTAGTTTAGTTGCCATGACAACATAAATAAATAAATAAATATATTAAAAATACATATATATATCAATAGACAAATGTCTTAATAATTTTAATTTTAGTTTATAATTCTAGTTAGGAGTGCCGTTTTATTATAAAGTGTACATTTTCTTTTGGATCACATTGTATGAGTTTGTTTGAAATTGTAAAATTTTGTCATGAGGTTGAGTTTTTGACCCTGTTTTGGTGCATACAATTCCCGAGGAATATAATAATGATAAAGAATCTAAGTAAAAAGAACAAATAAATAAATGTCAACCATGTTTTCCCTCATGGAATATCCAGTTTCACTTCAAAATGTCACATTATGTCAGTAAAATGGGTTGCGGATGCCATTTCATGATGAATTTAAAGGCCCGGGGTGAGTGAGTCTGTAAGTGGGTGGCAACGTGAAGGGATTCTGTCATAATGCCAAGTGGAGCAGTGTGCCACTTCCACGGAGGGAAACCGCTCTGGAGTGGAGTGGAGAACGGCTTCGCTCATAAAAAGGGAGCGCATAAGTGCTCGGCTAAGCAGTCTTCAAACGAGGGTCTCTTCTTTACTGTCAGGATATTCCAGTGCACCGTGCCCCCCGGGAGGAGCGGGTAGTTGATCCCTTTGAAGTGGCCGATGCTGGGCCAAGGTTAAAACTGCTAAGAGACGCCCAGCAATTCAGCCTTTCTTTTATTATTCTATCAGGAACACTTATTTGTTTCAGACACTTTCTTGTGGTGGCTTACTTTAGGTACGCTGCTCATTACGTCTCTCTCACGCTCTCTCTCAGCTCTGGGTCTTCCTGCTATCTGTCTTCATGGCAGACAGTGACAGACTTCCCCTGGGCCCAGCCTTTTAGTTGATGTAGTCATACCTGCCCCCTCCCTTTCACCACCACTACCACCACCAACCATACGTCTAAGGAAGACAAATCTGGAGGAAGAGCCGCAAGCTGTGTGTTCTAACCACTGGGACACACACATACCTGCCCTCTGCCCCGTGGGCTAGCAGTTGGAGTCGCTAACACAAATACACCCTATCCTTCCGTAGACTGCGTTCCTGAATGTTTGCGTCCCGAGAGCAGTTCTTCCTGATCGGGCAAATAAACAAACACAATGAATGTGCGTTAGCTTCAGAAACGGCTTTTTTTTTGTTTTTGTTCAGTCTTGATTTTCGAGGTTTAAATGACAATGTTTTATTTTATACTGTCAGAATATTCCTGCTTCTTGTAAAAGTTTCTAAACCTAGTGAGCTTCTTCACTCCTTTTATTTTATTTTTGTTTTGTTTTTTTTATTTATTTAATTGTATAATTTTTTATTTTTAATTTAATTTTAATTTAATTTAATTTTGTATTTTTAATTTAATTACATTTAATTTATTTTATATTTTATTATAAACCGTAAACAACAGTGGCATGTCAAATATGCATTACGTGCCAAAATGAGGTACCTTAAAAACAACTTAAAGTGCACTTTTAACAATGGTATCTCCCTTTATAGACAGCTCACTAGGTTTTGAAATAAAACGAGTATGTTACGTGTGCTCAGGTGGACCTTTATGTTGCTCAATCAGATTTAGTGACAAACACTCCTGACGAAGTGATCGCTTCTCCGCGGGACTGTTGTTTCGGTAGCCTGAGGGAGAAGACGTGAGATGTGCTGGCACAACTGTGGCTGTCTCCACTAATCATGTTGGCTCCTTCTTTGTTTTATTAATAAGAGCATTCCTGCGAGCTGATGCAAGGCTCTAGAAACAGCCTTTGTGGGACTTATATAAATAGACCTGTATAAGGCTTAACATGATAAAGAGTTATTAATCTGGTAAGCTGCTGAGAAAAAAAAAAAAAACCTACTGAGAAGGATGTCTGTGTGTGCTAGCGTGTGCGTAACGTGCAGAAAGAGCTGTTCCACAGGTGCAAAGGAAGACAAAAAAAGCCAACAGCCCCACTGAAAAAAATGTGAAACGGTTCCGCATATGCCTTGAAAAGTTCCTATATAAAGAAGAGGACAGGAAAGATGGAGTAAATGAATGAGTCAGTGATACAATAAAAAGTGGGAAAGGACTGGCAGAATACAGCGGTATTCCTTTTTCTAAATATTGTTCAAAGTTGTCATCTTGTATTATGCCCGTTTTATTTTCTTTTTAGATCTGGGTAATGCTCTTTGTAGTTAAATAGAGCTCTGGTGTGCGCCGGAGAGCTGAAGTTGCAAATTTAAACCAGTCTGTCGACATTGCCAAGTGAGTTACAGCTTGAATCCTTGCATTATTTTAAACATTGCTCCTCGAACAGAACTTTTCAATGTGAAAGAAACTCTTTAGCCGGTTTAATGTTTGCCATATTTTCTTTCACTGAAACTCAAACAAGAGGGAAAAAAGCAAAACATGTGTAAAATTAAATTTCAGGTATCACAGTCAATTATCCGTTATAGAGCTTTCAATGTTTTAGAGGCCAGTAATAAGCTTTTATGTGAAGGATTTGAAATATACTCATTTTCATCTGAAATAATAAAGATGCTGGCCGTCTACCATCTTCGCTCTGGTGAAATGATCCGGGCTGGAAGTGCTGAATTCAGGGGGCATTAGTGGGGCTTGTGTTTTGGAGTCGGACCGGAACGCAGAGTCCAATCCGCAGTCTGGGGTTGCAGATGTGCTGATCTGGAATCAGCCAGCTGGATCCGACAGCCTCAATCCTCTTCAAAGCTCTTGCCTCTCGGCATGCCGAGTGGGCCATGAAAGACTGTAAAAGCTGGTACTCGGGTTCAGAGGTACTTCCACTTCAACGAATCTGTACTTCAGCCACTTCTGAGCCTGTCGTCATTCGAACGTTTACAGATTCACTCTTCTGCAGAAGTGTGAAGTTAATTTATTTTAAAATATAATGATTATTAACTAAAATGCACAATGTTTTATATATATATATATAGTTTACTAATATTGATAATATATATTAATATAAAATTAATAATTTAGTAATGTAAAAAAATATATATATTTATTTAAAGGGGTCAGATCTTTATGCATGTACATATGAATTTAAAGTATAAGGAAATATAACGGTTTCACCACAGGATTCAATTGAAGCCTAAAAAGAGTACATTTCTAAGAACTGTACTTGTTTTCAATTCGATTTTTTTTTCATCACAGCCATTGACTCATCTGCTTTTGTTGCATGAAAAAGCAAAACCAGCTGTCAAGTTCATTTATGCAGGAACACCTGATGCTTTGTCTATGCTTTACAGTGTTGACGTCTTCAGTAAATGGTGTTCCCTAAACAATAAAAAAGGGAGCTGGGAAAAGACAATCTACCTTTCACCTCTGACCCTGTCGGAGTACTGGAAGCTTTTAGTCCCCGCTGGGGTTGCTATTTTTTGAGAGGGTGTGAAGTGATGGCCCACCTGTACGAGATTTACCCAGGAGACCTCCGCCCCTTGGCCTACCTGGCTCAGACGGCGTCTTTTCAACCCTGCTCTCTCTGAATCCTCTGTTCCCGTGCCAGCCGCCGACTCCGACCCTGAGCACAGGAACAGTACTGCAGCTGCCTCGGGGGGGAGATGGAGAGAGAGAACGAGTAAGAAGGATCTTTGCTTCAGGGAGGATGGGATTTAGTCATGAATAAAATAAACTGTGGCTTGTTTCGCCATTTCTCCATTTCCTGACCTTGTTTGTTTTGTGTTACTTCCTTTTTAATATGCATACGGACAAAAAAAAAAATCACTAGAACTATGGAGCTTTCACTTTTTCCTGCTAGTGTGCGCTTCTGGAGCCGAATCAGAATTCATTGCTGTCTTACCTTAGCAACTCTCAGCAATATAAACAGCTTTTAACAGCCAGTCACAGAAGTTCCCATGATCCCTTGTTGCAGCCTCAGTACTTGCAGAAACAGGATAGAGAATGAATCACCACCCCTCCACCCTTTCTTGTAAGTGCCAAAGAAAATCTGCTGATATTAGAACATAAATGCATTGCGTTACCATGTTGCGAAGACGCTGGTCCTGGGATTTTTGTTTTATCTGTTGCAAGCTTTTTTTGTTGTTTTTGTCCCTGAAGCAAAGGCAAGTTTGGTCCCATTTCTCTTCCGTCCCAATTAAAAGGCAAACGTGCCTTTTTTTTTTTTTTTTTTTTTTTTTTTTTTTTTTTACCTCTCCCTCCCCCAAAATGCGCATTTTATCTCTTCGATCTGAGGACGCCCACCCTTTCTGTATCCCTTACTCCCTCTTAGAAGAAAAATGCATCTTCCTCTGTTCTCACAGGTCAAAGTTCAGCTAGAGTGGCTTTAGGGGCTAAACAAGATGCGGCAAGCCTCGACATTGGCGGCTTAGATGAGCTTGCCAAAAACAATTACAAGACGCTGCAAACTTCTGTCTCACAGTCGTAATCAAAGGTTCCCTGTGCAGATTTATTGGGCTGCTTTATTTACGACCTTCCATTATAGCGGCAATATACACCCATTACGGGATATGACAAGGCTTCATGCTTGCTTACACCCCAGGCTGGTTAATATGGCAGTGATGCACTCGCTCAGCAGCTGCTCGTTCCTCCAAGTCTTGCGTATCTCAAAGAGCTCGAGACTCTTGCATATATTGAAAAAGAAGTTTTTTTGAGGAGCTTTAATATTGTCCCCCTGCATGGTCTGGGTTGATGTAAATTAACCGCACATGGTTTAGAGTTTCTCACAAGTCCACAGACAATAAAACTACCCACATTTTTGGTTTGCGTCCCCCATGATGCAAGGCATGCCTGTATCCTCTTCAGTCATGCGAGTTTCGCGTGACTGCCTCAGTTGACAGCTTTGGGTGAAGTATATAACTCCTCAACCAGGTGCATTAAAGTGATTCCTACTGTGAACTTACTGGACCCATAAAAGCACCCTTGAGTTTCCAAAACGTCCTGATGTAGATCTGGGTGTAGAAAGTCTTCTCTATCTGTGTCTTCAGCTGTTGTTGTGGCGAGCTTTACTGCACGGCAAGTACTACATGTGTAGATAAAAACCATTCCCACAATGCAGTCGCAATGCTTTTTGTTTGTTTTTAAGTGAATATCTTAAAGGTTTTCATAAGCCTGTCAATGATAAATAAGAAGGCAAGGTTAAATAAAACAAGCCAAATGTAGCATAAATCTAGTTTAAAAAGCACAAATGCCAGGTTTTTAGAAATGAACTCTGTGTTCCTGTTGGTATTATAGTCATAAAGAATGCACTATTTTTAACAAAGATTTAAATGAATTTAATGTGTTGCTACCAGAAACGTTTGAATAATTTAAAATATGATTTCCAAGGTTGACCCAAAACATGATTTATTTACACAAATCATTAAATTAATAAATATCATTTTTAGCGATTGTACAATATGATATTATAAAATCGAATCTAACCTTGTCAAACTATTTAATATATCACTACTTAATTTCTCTTCTTACTTCTCTCAGGAATCTTGATCTTTTATTGGCTTTTTCTTCTTAATGAATAAAAATAGTAATATATGAATTATTATATTAAGTCAGACATGAAAAATAGAATTGTATTTAAGCCATTTTATATGTGAATTGCATGCTTAATATATTTTTAAATAAAAATGGCAACACAATTGACACATTTTCTTTTTTTAGTTGAGGAGCACTCTTTTACTAAAACTGCTATACACGTCAATAAGTCATCGGTTCACTGAATCATTCACTCATTTAAAGGCTTATTTCTTTCTTCTTGGACTCTCATCACCTTTTAAAGACAGCAAATGCATTCCTGTTCTATTGGAAGTTGCTTGTGTTTTTGTACGGCTGATAATAAGGTGTACGAGAGGTTGGTGTTTCTTTTGAGTACAAGTTTTCTAATTGAAAGGGCTTCTTTGTCCCGCTGGTGGATGCATCAACACTTTCTGTCAAAGACAAATGTCCTTCGATCGGAGCTGATGCACTGTATTGTAACCTTTGGTAAAAGGGAAAAGCACTGCACTCTTTCAAGGCACAATGACGTTTTGGTTTGACACAAGTATCTCTTCAGGCAGACCTTCGTTGCGCCTTCCTCCGCATTTGTGTCCTTGGCTGCCATTGGCTGTTCAAAGGCTCAGGTGGTTCTTTAGGTATCTCCAAATGGATGTATGGCGCAAAGCTTGTTTACCATGTTCTTATCAAGGTTAACACCTGTGTCACTGTATTTCTACTGCAGATAAAATCTTTCTGTTGTGGCTGATTGTGTATCTGTGCTATTAGTTAGCGTGTATACTTGATTTTGTGTTGTTGTTTTTTGTTTTTTTTAACATTGCCTATGTAGTTCTAATGTTCTCTTTTGGACTCCCAATGACGCTTGATGGTCAGTCAATATTTTCTCTTTTCCCCCTCCCCCAAGGTGCCACGTGATGATGGTAGAATCAGCAACTGAGACCATTCGAACCACACCCTCCAATCAAAATGGAGTCAGCAGTCTAAGCAGCCAATCAGACGGTGGAGGGAGAGAGGGCGGGTCCAACGGTGACACCAATGGGGAGATCAGCCCGGTGGATTTACTGCACCTTCAACAGCAGCAGGTGTGTGTTTGTGTGTGTGTGTGTGCGTAAAACACCCCAAGTCCTCCATCCAGACTTTCAGGAAGTGTGTTTAGCTGTTAGTTGTTTCTTGTGCAATTTCCATGTCTTGCGCAAACTATAAACAACCAACTATGCGAACCAAACTGTATTGCAGTGGTTTCAACATCTCAAAAAAATGTATTTGTGTAGTGTATATATTACAGCTTGTCATTTTCCAGTCATTTTATCGGAACAGTATAAAATATATTTTATTATTTATATATATATATATATATAGTTATATATTAAAATATATCCCACCTCCCCCGACATGGAAATTTTGAAAATATACATTTAAATACTGAGCCATTTTAATAAACTACATGCATTTACTATATGGTTAGGATTACAGTTAGGTTACGGTTTAGGGTTACTTGCATGTAATTATTCATAAATTATTGTTATTATAATAGTATGTAACGTGTAACAGGAAGACCTTAAAATAAAGTTTTACAGATTTTTTTATTCATATATTTAATTTTTCATTCATTGCAAACATCACATAACATATTTAGAGGTTAGTAAAAAACTTTATTGCTATCATATTATTTTAGAATTAGATTAATGCAGATATCAAAAGTGATTATACAGATTATACACTAGAGGTGTGTTCAAGTCATTCAGTATCAAGTAATGATATGTTTCATGTACAGTAATAGATATTGACAGAAAAATTGCATTTAACTTTTTTGCAAAATGTATAAATATATTGAAAGTGAACGAGGCTTGAGGCCACTGGACATGCATCATACATGTATCGCAAATGTAGTCCATATAACTTGCATACTTTATGATAGCATGATAGAATGACTCTGTGTGAGAAACCGAGCTATACAAGTCTGAAAACTGAAAACTTCCTTCAGTTAACAAGTCCACAAAGATCATCTCTACTGAATAAATTACCCATTTGTAGAAGCCTGTGTCTCATTCAAAATTATTATATAGTTTTAGTAGACTTGAGATATCAGGCCTCACTGATTATACACAGTCTGAAATTTCTCTGTTTGTGTTCAGCGGAAGTAAGCTGTACATGTTTGGAATGACATGAGAGTGAGTCAGTGATTAATTATTATTATTTTTTTTAACTAATCTTTTAACCAAATCTAGTCCTCAGGCTTCATATTTCCTTGCGGTCTTCCAAAACTGCACTTGGCAATGGTATTTCACTCCTAACTCTAATTTCTGTAGATAATGCAGACTTGACTGAAATCCTCACACTTTTGGTCCAGTCCTAGCAGCAGTTTTAGCCTAGCCTGAGTCACAATAATCTTCCAAACGACTGTTTTATGCAGTGACACGTCAGCGTGCTGAGGCTTGTGCTGTTTTTGCTCTTTGGCCTATGCGTCAGTGTCTTCCATATCCAGTTTGTCAGTTGGAATTTCCTCACTTCCCGGACTTTCTTGGCTGAAAATCTTTTTTTTTTTCTGTCCACACTCTTCCCTAAATGCATTACAGATGCAGAGGGTAAAAGGACCCCTCAACCTTGTTATCAATGACACAGGCTGCACTACACGCCTTAAAGGGATCAGATCCTAGTATGTCTTAATGTAACTTAGTAAAAGTGGGATCTGTTAAGCTAAATTATTTGCCTCTCCCGATTGATTTGGTGTGTAAATCTAAAGGTCTCTGACACTGATGTTCTTTAATATTTGTCCTTAATTAACACACTGATGCTGGTAAGAAATGTTTTGCTACTACATTAAAACCACAGCGGGTGATCACCTTTGACTCTTACCCATAATTCCAAACGACCTTTCTCTTTATATAGTCATTGTGTTTGACTGTATAGTGAAAGTTAAGCACAGAGTACATCTGGAATATTTACTACTCTCTTCTAGTGTAAGTGTTTATATTTATTTATTATTTGTTTAAATAAAATCAAAATATACAATTGTATGTTATATTTTAATTTACTTTATTATATTTATATATAATTATACGAATAAATCATAATTTATAGCAATATATAGCAAAATAATTTAGAGCATTTTTACATTTTATAATTATTTATATTTTCTAATATATATATATATATATTTTTTTTTTATTATTATTAATTTAGAAAAATATTTCTTCATTGAAAAACTAAAACTAAATGTTATAAAGCTTAATTAAAAAAAACATTAACCTTTCTTCTTTGCAAATGAAGAAGTGAAAATGTGTAATATTCCGACAATTTGTTTTTGCCGAAGTGAAATTTTTGTGCCTTCTTTAGTCTGAGATCTTTTAGATCCTGGAGTTTCATGAGAAAATAAAAATAGATTCTTGGTAATCTGACCACTTGAGTTGCTCAAAAATTGACAAAAGGTCCTCAGTGAAGTTGTTTGGAGAGTAGAAAGCTCCTGAGCAGAACAGGAAAAGAGAAGGAAAGAACTTGTAAAATAACAACAACTTTGCATAGTTTTTTCTGTCACTTGAAATAAGGGCTTGAAATTGTAGTGAAGGTAATGAATGTGAATGTTTGCACTCCTTGGCTGTATCCTCTCTGTGTGTGTGTGTGTGGAAACTCCCGCTGAGCGACCATGGCTTCACCACACACAAGGAGGCCTTTCTTCCCAGCTCTGCAGTCTGGTGTTGGTGCACCTGTACACGGTCATGTGAGCCAAAGCCTTTAATTAGAGATAGAAATTGCCAGTTCCTTCTGCTCTAAACCATTTCCAATGTCAAACATACAGCCGCCGTGGCCTCAATGCCACACTCTGTCTCTCTACTTCTCTTCCTTCCTCTCTGTCCCTCTTTATTTTCCTTTTCCACTTTTCTCTCTTGCATGCTCATACTTTTGGTCTTTGGTGGCAGCAGTAGCTCCTTGTAAAAGTAATGTCCAAAACATTTTACATCACGGTTTTCATAATTCACATGTCTACAAGAAGCTGACAGCTTAACTATAACTCTATATGATAATTATGCCACAGTACGTTTGCTATTTTTGAGGTCAGGAAAAAAGCTTTTGTCTAGTTGTAAACTGCAATTAGCCGTATTTGTTATGAGAAACTCTCATAGTCTGTGACCTTTCTTATAATTGCAACTTTATTTCTTGTAATTTGCAATTCACAAAAACATTTCACATAAATTTGACATGAAAAATCGTACAATGTTACAACTGCTCTTTTAACTCAACATCATGGCTTAAGTCACGTTGTCAAGTCAGCAGCATGTTATTCAATTTGTGAATTGTCATACAATCTGGCTAGAACAATATGGCACACTTTAAGGCTATTAAATTTGGTTACTTGCCTGTAAATGCATGTGTACATGCCTGTGCCAGCATTTATGTGTAGGTGTATTTTATTTCTCCATGACCTTGAGCCTTATGGAGTGGGGCTCCACACACCGGCTCATCAAGTTCAATATTATTTGAGTTGCTCTACAGACCAAAAAAAAGTCTATGTGTTTGATCTACTGTCACTATTTCATATGGCAAATTTACTATTCCTCAAATGTTTTATTATATAGTCACTTTATGCAAAATCAGCATCCAAATACAGTTAAAAGATTGACTTTTTTTGTTGTTTTTTTCAGCAACGTTTGGTTTTTAGACTAAATGAAAATCCCGAATGTCATTCAGTCTGACTGAATGGCATTCCCTAACCCCTTTGTTCACTGAGATATCTCAAATGTTCTTCTCATTTCTTCACTCCTCCTCTCTATTTCTTCTTCAAACGAGATGTAAGTTTTGTGCCAGCAAGCGATGCAATGCGCCCTTTGATATGGGGGGCAACGCTATAGAAATCTGCCTTCTTTTTTCTATCTCAGATGGCCATTGTTCATAAGAATCTGATGAATGAATTAGTTCATCATCAAGTTCCCTCATTTGATTATAAATGAATGGAGAGTTTGGCCTTGAAGCCAAATGACTTTAATGAGGAAGGCTCTGAAAATGGCAAAGCAAGCAGTAAAGTGTTATCATGGCAGAGCCTCCTAAAAAGTCATTTATCAAGTTTTAATGTCTTGCTCTGCTATCCTCATCTCTTACAGCTTCTTTTATGGAGCAGGTCACTATAAAGCCCTGCAGAGATGGAGGAAGGGACTGAAAGAGTTGTTTCAGCAAGCCTTTCAGAAGCCCCTTTCATGGAAATGTGTAGATTCTTCGATATGTCAAGCTTTATGTAGAGTCGTTTTCTTAAGTGTCATTTTACATGTATCGAGATGCACTACACAAAGTAGTTGCATTCATTTTGATATATTAGATAAATATTCCTGGTCATAGGAGGGTAAAATTAAAACAAATTATAGTATTTATTTTATAGTATTGAAGGGCTTGTGGCTTCTGTGAAGGATCCCAGCTTTAGGAACTGTGCTGTGCAGTGCTTGTTTTATTGGAAAAAAAAAAAAAAAAAATCACCTTAAACTAAGTAAACGCACTTCTGCTTCACTGTTAATTTGGTTTATTGTCTAGTATAGTGTTGTCTCTTCCTCCAAGTCCCAATCTTTCACCTGGAAGCAGCGTAGTGCACCGATACTGGTTAAACACCCTGCCAAGAAGCGTTGGAGCAGAAAAACAGTCCCAGCTCCCTCCTTGCAGGCCCACGTTGTCAGAGCACAAAGCACTACCTCCCTGGGCCCCTCGGGAGCCGGGGAGAAATCACAGGCATCTACAGACGTCAAAGACTCAACAGTCTTTACCAAACAAACAGAAGCCCAGCAGAGTGATGGAGAATGCAAGCAGAGGGAGTGTGAGATGGCGAAGGGCCGAAAAAGAGCGCCGGGATGGGTTTGAGTCTGAGGAACGGAGGCAGGCTTCTCTGGAGAGGAAGGGATGGTGGGTACGGACAGATATGAGGTAGCTGAGACAGAGAATGTAAGAGAAAAGAGTCGAGCGATGGGGGAAAGTGGGACTGAAGTGGTTGGAGAGAGGCAACGGAGGAAGGGAGGGGGGAAAGAAAGTGCAACACTGAGATGTGTCAAGAAAGGGCGCCTGGGCCCCCCTGAGGAATGTTCCTTGTCTGCTTCACAACCCCAAGACCAGCAAAACCCTTTGCTTTTTTGTAGAAAAAAAGCAAGACAGGAGAGGTAGAGGGGAAAAAAATCAAGAGTGCACACTAGTGGAGTCCTTATAGAATTTCATCCTCTTGTTGCACAAAGCCAGGAATCCAACCAAGGGTTTTCTGTTTTTCAATCCCTCGAGTGTTCTTCACTTCAAATGGTCCCGCTCCGCAGCCCGTCTACTGCTACTGCAGCCTGGGCAGGGGGAAATGGCCCTGACAGTCCCCTCTGCTTCTCGTCGTTTCTTTAATAGGGAGGTCTTATCTCTCTCTCGCTCTCTTTAGGGATACAGTAGACCTGTGGTTTAGCTTCAAAGCGACCATTTAGATAGGATGTGCCCCAAATGGTGCGTAGCAGGTTACAAACGTTCTTGGGTCTGGACCAGCTCTCTTAAAGCACCCTGTCACCCATCCTTGCTGCTAGTATGCCGTTTTGTATCAGGAGAACCAATTTCCCTTGACGTTTTTTTTCAGCGTGTATGTCCTGTGATCGAGTTTGATTGTAGATTCAGTTTATGAAGTGAAAAACTGATGTGAAAATGTTTTTGTGCGTTACGCTGTTCAAACCACTCAATTCAAATGACATGCGGATGAACCGCACAGACAAACACCACTCTGATTTTGAGTATTGTGTTTAGTCTTTATAGTTTGTAAGTTTTGGTTGTTGTAGGAAAGTCTTTTTTGTGAGTCGTTGGCCAACTTTTACACTTAATTCGGCCTGTCAGAGTGATGGGCCGCTTGGAGACCTGATGCTCCGGATCTTCTTTCAGATCAGTTTTGACCACTTCTGAGTTTTGGGTTAAACTCTCTGGAGGATTAAGAAGATGAGCAACTGCTTCCCTAATTAGTGGAGAGTTGAGAAAGTGTAGTGCAGAATGGAGATGTGAAACACACCAGAGAGAGAGAAAAAGCAAGCCAGACTCCTCCTTTAGGCACAGACAAACACTGACAGCTTAACATTGGTTATGGTTTGCAGCTAATGCATATGGAGACCACATCGTTGTAAAGCTCAGGCTCTTTTGATCAGATGGTCTGCAGACAGGAGATAGCAGATGATTTCACTGTCTCTCTCACTTCCTCTTTTCTTTCCCCATTCACTTTAGATTTGAGTCTTTCAGAAAATGCATTTGTGTTGACAAGCAATAGGTCGAAGACGATGGCCAACTGCGTTGTATTTATTAGATGTATATGTTTAGTTTAGTTTAATGGTTTGCATAATGGGATTTATCAATACGTTTAAAGACATTTTCAAATTTTTTCATAACATTTAGTTTTATAGTTAGATCATGTGTTCCTGTTCCTATTTCTTTGTTTTTTCATGTCCTTGGTCTGTATCGTGAGGGACACTTGACGGTTTGGCTTCCGGTAGTTTTTGTGTCATAACCCAGCCCCCGCGTTATTACGACTCAAGAATTACTCATGTCCGTGCATGTGTGACGTTCGCTTTACTCTTTGTTTTCTCTGGCACAGTCCACCATTAAGAGGCCATAATGGACTCTGCAAATTGGTTGTAATGGTAGCTTTAATTAAACTGTCCACAGCGGAGATGGAAAGAGCGGATAAAGGCATATAGATCTCAGATGTCTGGACAGATAGGCCATATTGAGTTGGCTATCCTGATGGCAGATCATAGGTACCTGTAAGGCAGTCTAGACGCTCTAATTGGGTTTCTGCGTGTGAAATGCTAAGCACAGTGAGAAAGGAAGTTTGGACGGTTTGACAGTCAGGGTGTTTGGCCTCTCTCCCGTCTCATTACCGTCAGGAACGGCCTTCTGTTCAGCACTCGGTGGACAGTAATGGCCATATCATGTCCTTCGTGTGAAATGAAGCTCATTTGACCAATTGCAGCCCATCTTGTCAGCGGTCTCAAGGCCTCGGGCCCGCTAGCACGAACAGAGCCACTCTTTCTCATGTTCCCTTCAAGCAGCTTAAGTCTAACGAACAAAAAACGGAGGGAAAGGGGAGGGATAGACTTAAATACAGGGATCATATGCCTTTCAGACAAGGATGCTAGGTGATGGGGGCCAGGCCAGAAGCCAGCTTAATAACATCCAGTAAATCGAACATTGTCAGCCCATTGAAAGGTGTCATCGCTTAAAAGCATTCCGCACTTTTAATTGTGGCCTGTCTCATTGTACGAAGGTCAGTGAAAAAGAAAGGTCAAGCTGGGTCACAAAACGCTGGTGGTGACCGAGGTGCAAGGGTGAGGGGTTTTGCGGGGTGGGGGGGGGGTAGTTGCCTAGCATCTGTGGAAAACCTCAATAGATGCCACAGCAATACATAAAAGACCTCCGGCGTGCTGGTTTCCTGTAGTACTTTTGAAAAGCTGGTCTGGCTTTGAGCTTCTTACACGGTTAAGAAAGTATTTGAGAGGACCTTTCTTTATTTGTTTTGTTGTGTTCTCTCAAAGCTCACGGAATTTTAGCTGGATAGCGTATCTTGATAACTAGGGTTTTTGTTCTGGTAAGATATTGTTTTGTTGGCCACCAAAGTGATTCTGTATCACTGGTAACACACACGCTTTTCTATAACTAAAGGTTTATAAGAAAGCGTAATGCATTTCGCATGTGCTCAGAGATATTTCATACTCTTCTTCTAATGATTTTTTCACACATTGAGTCCTAATTCAGGAATGTGGGAATGTCATATTTATGGGACGATAATAAAACTAATTTATGGCTTTTCCAGAGAAACCTTTGAGAAGGCTAAAGAGGGCCGCCGTTAGTGCACATTTACATACGTGTGTGTGCTGGTATGCTTCTCTCTCTGTGTGTGGAGTCATTTTATGCCAGCTGAAGTTACATTAGGAGCAGTTGTGGCATTGCACTTCGCTTCTCGCTTCTTCCTGCATCTATCCAGTACGTCTGACTATCCAGAGCATCTCAGAAGGACTGCCAGCACAGCTGGGCTCAGATCAGTTCCAAACGTACAGCCAGACCACAGTAGCACTGTCAACCAACACAGATCACATTTACAATAATGACTCACAAGATCATATGGGAATAATTGCGACAACAAGATGTGAAATTTGATTTCTGGTAGTGTGTTGGTTAAAAGAATCAAACTAGTACATTTATTAATTCATGTAATTTAATTCAAATTAATATTAATTTTAGTTTTATTTATTTCGAAGCAAAAATAAACATTGGGCAAGTGTGTAATTTCGTTTGAATTACCTCAAACAATGGATGTTGAAATGTAGATATATTGTAAATATTAGGATTGATATATTTACATATGGCCTCCATACATATAATTCACTGTCACAATCTAAAGTTTTATTTATCAGTTTTTTCCATGATATTTTCACCTTCTAACTCACAAGCCATTTAGCCTTTTGTTTTTGGCAAACACGCTCAAACATAATAGATTTGCACCAACAAACACTCACTTCCCACTGTCTAAAGTGGTGCCACAAAGCCACCTTTTATTCTGTGCCTCTAATTTCCACGGCCTGGGCAGTTCATAGACAATACTTGAAGCACATCAAGCATTGACCTTCTTCTAGTCACCATGGCGATTATGAAAGATTCTCAGCTGGATACTAATGTGTGGGCATTTGGAGGTATAACTCCCTCAGAGCTGATTGACAAACCACTGGGGAGGAGAGAAAGGAAGGAAAAGGAAGGGGACAGGGGGAAAAAAAGAGGGCAGGAGAATGGATTTAGTGATTCGGAGAGAGCTGTGAGGAGTGGGAGGGGGAGATTTAGGTAATAGTTGAAGTGGAGAGGAATTGAGGAAGGATGGAGAAAATCAGGGGCAGGAGGAGGAGGGCAGCAAGGAGGGCATTTCAGTTTGGAGGCTTGGTGAGGCAGAGGGAGGGCTTCTTTTACCCCGAGTACACTTCCTACTGGACTCCACGTCAGGAAACAGCAGCCATAATTGACGCTAATTGGCATGTGTTTTTGCTGTCTCAGCTTTAATCAACAGATGAGGTGGAAAGAGAGTAAATTGTCAAGGACTAGGGCCACTTCTAACTTCTTAAAGGAAAAGTTCCTCTAAATATTACAATGGCCAAAGTCCAAAAGACCATTTTTGTAGTCAATAAATAAAATAATAATCAATGACATGATTTGATTAGTAAGTGTTAGTTAGGCTAAATGCCAATAAAGACTGTTTCAATGTTTTATATTCATCAAAAATCCCGGGGAAAAAATCCTAAATAAATAAAAAGTATAATTCTTTCCACAAAATGTTAAGTGGAACAAGAATTTTTTACATTAATATTTAACATTAATAATAGGAAGAAATGTTTCTTGAGCACCAAATATGTATGTGTATATATTTATATATGTGAAAGTATAAAAGCAGTTATCTAAAAATTATGTATGAAAGTAATTTCTGAAGCATTATTTAACACTTTTGTTATTTAAGTAACAAAACATTTTAATAATACTTGAACATATTTAATCACATATTTTTTATTAAATAATTCCGCCTTGGTTAGCATGCATCTACACATTAGGTTTTATATTTTATGTCGCCTGAAGATATTGCACTTATCAAACCAAATATGACATTATAAATTAAAATATACAAATGAGCAAAATGGCTTTTTGGAGCACCTGGTCAAAATATGTTTCCATTTTATGAAGAAAAAAAAAAAAAAGCAGCTTGGACGCTTTCCAAAATAGCTTATTTTTGGTTCTACGGAAAAGAGAAAGTCATATGGTTTTAATACAGGTGAACTTTTTCTTTTAACCATGCTGAATACAAGCACACACACACACTTACGTACTTACTAAGCCCAATTTCCTTGCCTTCAATGCCCACTTAGAACTCTGTATTGTGCTGTGTAATGCAGAGGTCTAACCTTACGCCATCCCAGAAGCCCCCGCTCTGTGCTGGGGATAAGAGACCCCTCCACTCTCCATCTCTGTCCTCCCAATGGCCCTCTCCAGGCTCCAAAAAATGGAGAACCCCCAGGGGAAACAAAAAGAAGACGAAGAAAAAAGCAAAAGAAATATGCACAGCGCCACTCTCAAAGTTGTTGCCCTGGTAACTGGTGAGGGCGAGGGACTGCAAACAATGAAGCCAGATCCCTTTTTAAGTGTTGCTAATTAGCTTGCCTCCGCTTGCTCTTTGTGTTTGCCATCTTAAAAAGAGACTAAAGTCAACAGGGAGAGGCGTCGGGGAAGAGAAGAGAGAGAATGTTGGTTTCTATTTTTCTTCTTCTTAATAGCCAAGGGTGGGTATAGAAGCGAGATGAAGGCCGCATTGTGCCGAGCGACGCGGATTGATGATATAGATTGATGCTACTGATGTAATTGAATATTGATGAAGAAAATGCGAAATCTGCAGCTGGTTGGGTTTTGTTAAAGGTTTGCCGGGAAAAAAAACGTGTTTGCTTTAGCATGCATCGTTGTAGAAGATTTTGAGTTTTGAGAAAGGACACTACAGTAGTTGCTTCCTTTTTGCCTTCGTTATTTGTGCTTTAAAGACTCGAGCTGAGGCCTCGTAGCACTCTGTTTCCTCTCGGTACGATTTATTCCCTTCTAACTCGTCTTCAAACCTCCCTACTGCTGTTTAAACACAGATGGCAGAAACTTTCTATACGCTTTATGTCCTTTCTGGTTATTTTCTGAAGATCGGTATCACTTTAGCCACTACCAGGTGTAAAATCAAAAACTAAAAACTTGAACATTATTTTTCTTAGTTATTCTCCAAGCAAGCGGTCTCAAATGCTCCTCTGTTTTAACAGTACGCCCCATGTGTCTTTTGTTCTAGCTTACTTGCTTTTGGCAACATCCCAAGAGCGTATTATTAATTTTTTCTTTATTAATAATAACAAAGAAATGTGTCCCATATGTCTGATTTGGACGGGAAGCCCTGCTGCCAGTTAGTGCTATCCTCATCATGGTCAGTCTGTTTAGCATGTGTTTGTAGGAGGATGGTTTTGGACGGCGTCCCATTGGGCTAGGTCACTGAAGCTGTGACTCACATTGAACCCTAACACCTTCATATTGCCCCGAACCGTCCCTGCAGACCAGCTCCAAGATCTTGAAATGCTCTCAAATACGACAAGACCTTGAAAGTCCATTTTTGCTTATTAGTTTTTGCAGTTCGCACAGCAGAGAGAGAGGTTGAAACCCTATCAAGTAGAACTTTGTTTGGCTGCCAGAAGGGCGGTGTTAAGAAAACCACAGCAAAACTGCCGTGCAATTGCCATCAATTAGCCGGCTGTGCGGCTGCCGAGGCTGGAGGATTTCGAGACGACCCGTATCCTGAACTCTCCGAGCTCGCTCTCTTTTTCTTTCTCCGAGCTGTCTCGGTGTTGAACTCTCGCTAATGTTGTGGCCCTCAGCACTACAAAGTGAGCTCACGGTGCCAACAACGAGGTAATGATGCCCAGAGAGCCCAGCCATAGTGGATTACACTTCCTCTTTCACTCTTTCAGTATGGGACATGGGGATAAGTTACTGCCGAGAGAGACACTAGGTACATATGAGCTCATTTGAGCCTCTTTCACCATTCGCCTTCCCCTAATGAGTTCAACAGTCATGCAGTCCTCGCAAACTTTTTCACAGTTTTCAAAAACAAAATCTCCCTGACATCCGAAACGCTGCTGCTGCTATCGTGTTGCAGCTCATATTTACTTTTTTTTTCCCAAGCAGGCTTTTTGTTTTAACATTTTTGGGGACTTAGAGGTGAGCAACGCACATCTGGAAAGCAGCAGAGGCAGCAAGTTTCATACAGGTCCCCTTTGTGAAAAATAGGATGTGAAAAAAACCAAAGTGGTCAGGGTTTTCAAACATTACAGCATATTTTGAAGTTTTTTCCTCCCTTAGTTTTATTTTTTTATTGCCTTGGCTCCAATTCACTCTTTCCTCATTTTAATGGCCGATGGGAGTCTGCTGTAGCCGTTTAAATTTTAAGGTTTCGCCGTAGCCTTTATATTGCGGAAACATTACATTAAATGGCAAAAAGGGACAGCGGCGGGTGTTTTTAGATGATTTCGCCATTGAATAATTCACTCGATCTCGCCATTTTCAGATGCGTGTTCTAATGGTTTTGAACAAAAACAAATGTGACGAGTGACTGCGAACCGCACAATAGAACGGGAAGTGGCAAATTAAATCCAGCTTGGGCCAAAAAGCAGCAAGAAGGGGGGAAAAAGGAGAGAAATATGGTCAGAAGTGCAGTTTATTTGTAACCCACCGTGAAATTGGACAGCTCTGCAGGCTACGACTGTAATGAGTCATGGGGACCAAGTTAAGATCTACGAAACCTTGGCCCGGGCCTGTAAACCCGATCCCGTCGAACAACCCACACCTCATCCCGTAGCCCGGGGTGGACAGCTGCTAACAGGCCCAGTATGTCTGCCTGAAGCCGCTGTAGACGAAGCTCATTTGGTCACCAGCTGTGTTGGAGCGTTCCAGCATTAAAATAGAGCGAGTCTGGTTCTCCGGCAAACAATAATTCATCCTTTAGTAATTATTGGTGCGAATAGTCTCTCTGGAAAGTTAAGTTCATACTGGCCAGGCCGACACTCCATGAGCGACGGTGCGTAACGCTTTCGATCGTGTGGACAAACACATCTGCGGCGGTAGATTCCTCTGGCAGCTGACAGTGATGCATTTGATACATTACAAGCAACCGCTACCGAAAGCCACGCTTCACGTAAATATGCCATTCAGATACAAAGCAATCCCACAAGTTGTCACACTCGTGAGTAATAAAGCGGCTGCCGTCAGGAGTGGCGAAAGGAAAGGAGCGGGCACATTGTGCGCCTGTAGTTACTCAGAGGTTGTACAAGCAGGTATGATTATTTTTGCCAAATCCCTCACATGAGTGACGTTTTGGATGCCAGCTTGCATTACATCTGTGAAACTTTGCTTTCATCTCTCCCCCCTCTCCTACTTCTGTGTCTCACATCCAATGCAAGCAAACAGAAACAGCCCAAGTCTTCATTTTTAGACACATTACAAGGAGAAAGCTGAACTTCCTAATTCCAGATGGATCAAGCCCGAACCTCAAAAGAAGCAGCTTTTGGAATAGCTTTACTTTTCCTTTAAGGTTGAATGGCACCGGTTGGGGGAAAAAAGGCCGCCTTTGTCTTCGTCTCTCCGCTACTGATTTGGAGGTGGCTATCATGCAGGGTGCATGCTGAACAAAAGCCCCCAAGTGAACAAGTCCTCCCGGTTTGTGCCGCTGAAAGAAGGTTAAGTTCGGGGTTTTTTTCTCCTTGGTGCGGTGTGGGATGTTTTTTGTAGCAATGTTCACATTCCAGTCCCACCTTAAACACAGTTGATGTTGAGTGAGGGGAAAATAAGCTTTGGCTAGTTATTTATGAACTGTCATTTTGTAAATTGGAAATATATTCTGTCTTCACACCCTTAAAATAGACTTTTTGTGGTATGTTTAGGATTGTTTGTAGAGCGTCTGACCACATCTGTCCGTGCGTGTGGCTTTAACGTGATGTAGGTAACATTACTCAGAAGAGCACACCCTGTTGCTTTCCTAAACAGTGTGAACAAATTACAGAGTACATTTGAAAAGCATTTTTTTTCTGTGTTTTAATAGAAAACTGACGTTACCTATTTATGTTTAGTCTAAAATTTCACCACAAGGCACTGAGACACAAATTCTTTTAGTTGAATATTGTGTCGATGATTTATTTTATTTTTTTTAAATGATGCATAGGAAAGAATAATCCCAGTGAGATATAGATTTTTCCCCCGTATAATAAAATCTTTTTTTAATATGCAAATTTAGTGATCTGGTTTGTCGATATTTATTTTTATTAAGAAATTTTAGTCAGAGGTATACGTCTGAGTTAATGTTTGGTACTTAAAAAAAAGACAACTCCATTAAGTTTCCTGATCTTTTCTAACGCTGGTTGCTTTTTGTTTTCTCATCATGTCTTTTTTCTATTTTTTTGTGAAGAAGTAAGGACAAAAACATTGTGTCAAGTCACAGTGTGTGACATAATACCTCAAAGCAGCTTTGAGTGCAGGTAAATATGCCATTTGGCAGTAGAAGCCAGAGTGTAAGTGGAGCATGTTGACAGGGGTTTATTTAAGAATGAATTAAAAACGCAGCGCCGCAGCCCTGAGGGAGGCCACCACTGTTACTTCGTTGACCTCTTCTAAAAGGGTCCTCGCTAGCCAACTATAAATAACTGCACATCATATCTAACTCTGATTGGAGGTCAGCACTGAGGTGGGGGTTTGATTGGTCGAGTGTGGCCAGCAGCAAGATCTGTTTCATAAAGTTGATGTGGACAGGCCAATAGGAAAGACAAATTACATCTATTAGAGATTTCAAATGTTTCACCCAGAATGCAAAGAGATTAAACGGACAACTATTAAAAAAATTTCTCAGGAAAGACTGGTCAAAGTAGTCTCATGTGCCTCATCAGTTTTAGAAAACGATGCCTTGGACTTCATTCTGATTTTAGGTTAAATATCACATTTATTTTGTCCTAAACAGGGTTAAAGGTTTTTACATTAATAAAATATATTTACATTATAGTTTTATTAATATTTTTGTAATGTTTTTTATTATTTATATATATATTTATATGTTTTTTGTTTGTTTTTTTTAAGTTACTTTAGTTATTTATATTTAAATATTTATATGTATTAATTTAAGAAAAGAGGTATGATAAGATTTAGTTCGTTTTATTTTTTCATCAGATTCTTCTGAAACCTAATTGTTGTTCACATTTATTTATATATGCTCTTACTTTGACAACATTTGTATTTCTCTTCTCTTTTCCTAGTTTCATTTCAATTTATTTATTTTTGTCTCTATGTTAGTCATTTATAAAGCAATACACTTTGTTTTTTACTTCCTCCCTTTTTCTTCCTCCCATCTCCATCAGTATCTCCCGAGTTTCTCTCAGCATACAGTGGCAGTCTCAGTCTGTCTTCAGCTCTGCATCCGCCAAGTTCAGTAACATGACTCCCTCTGACCCTTCGTGCCACCCTGAACCCCCCACCACTCCGCCACCATCCACCCACCCACACCCATGGACGGCCCACCGTGGGCTCTGTTTTTCTACGGGGGCGGCTGCGGGGGGACGTTGCAGGCGTCAACAATGGTTCTCTGTCAGCGATGATGGATCATTCCAGCATATGGTGCCCACCTGTCCGCGGAGGAGCCGACTTCACTGTTTAGATTTACAGGAGAGAGAGAAAAAGCGAGCGAGCGCCCCGCGTTCTGCCCTCTCCCTCATTCTCACTCCCACAAACACAGGCGGATTAGGGCTTCGATTCATCACCTCCCAGTCGTGTTTACTTAAGCAACCTGAGCGTAATGAATAGAAGCTGGGACATCCAGGAAAGAGGCGTGCAATCACCCCTGTTTGTGTGTTTTACCGCGTTGTTTTGGAACGTCCATCCCGAAAGCGGCTCAAAAATTTCATTGCCGTATTATTGTTGGACACGGGCACTTCTGCGCGCACGGACGCGACTGTCACAACTTTGCGAGAACGAGAGCGAGTCGTACTACGTGCGTTTGCCAAAACGAATTCTTCCCTGTTATTTTCCCATAATGGACCCTCACCCGAGGGCCCCCTCCTTCCCTCTCTCCTGCAAAAAGAAAAGAAACCCAGTTGTCAGCCATTTTTTCTGAAGCCCGTTAAAGAGGGGAGGGCGAGAGCCAAGAGAAAAAAGGAACAGAAAGAGGGGAAAAAAGAGGGAAGAGGGAGCCCCCCTCCGGAATCTCCCTACACCCACCCCTCCGACCACCCTACACCCTCCGGCCCACCCCCCCAACGACCCTGTTGAATTAAAAAATGCTCTGTTATTAAAGGCGATGTCAGGAGTGTTGATTTACGGGGGGGGGCCGATGACAAGTCAGAAGAACTCACACACTGTGCTGCTAAGGCCGCCAAGCTGGGCTCTGACCTCTTCACCCTCCCCTTCCCCTCTCTCTCTCGCTCTCTCGCGCGCTCACTCTGGCTCGTTCGACCGCCCGCCCTGCGCTGCAATAAAACCTGTCTAACTCAACAGCACAATGGAACTGTTGTTGGACCCGGCCATCCGCGGCCTCCCTCATATTTTCTTTAAAGGTGCAGCACTCACCAGCGAATGCCACAAGGCTTTGGGAGAGAGAGAGATAAGATGAAAGTAGGTGAGCAAGAAGAAAGAAGCAACTCATGTTCCCGTTTGAAATCTGGATGTGTTTTTCACTCCCTGCTTAGATGTATGGATGGAAGTTATAAAGCATTTTTTCCCCCTGTTTGTACTCCAAATCTTTTTTTAACCTCCACTGTTCGTGAAAGCAATAAAATTGGCAAGTCAGACTCAATAGATTCTCCAGCCACAGAACGGAGCCTCTCCCCTGTTGCTCAGAGAGACTCGCCGCCCCAGACGCTCTCATTCTGGGCCCGTTTAGCGCCGCTGAGCTTCATGCATCGTGATTAAGACCAGCCATACTGACCACTTGTTCATCACTAGGTATTTTGTGCCTTTCTTCCCAAGTTGAATAGTTCACCAATTTTTTTTGTTTTCCCCATTTCATTCCAATCTCCTATTATTACTTTTTTTTCAGTGCAGCGCAAAATGAGATTTTAGTATATCCAAGCAGCTCGTTTCCATGCAAAGAAAACAAGCTCCAAAAATTTGTGTACTACATTCCAGGTGTTGTAATATTTCAAACCCCTGTCTTTTCTTCACATACTGTATTATGTCCTTCCAAATTTCCTTTCAGTATTTTTTTTTTGTCAGAACCAACACCAAGAAGTGATTTATGATGGCAAAAATGTAAAAGGGAGAGAGAGACAAAAAAAAAAAAAAAGATGTTAAATATACACTTTATGTATTATTTTCCGAATCTTCTAAGTTGTCGTTTGATAAATTACCATTGCTTTGTTAGTTGTATGTTTTTTTCTTTTGTCATTATAAACACTTTTATGAAAGTAAGTCAAAAAAGCCATATACTTTAATTGTGTTTTTAATTTGTATGAAAAAGAGCTGCTTGGACAGTCTGCTAGGCGTCTTGTTTTGTCTTACAAGGCAACGTTACATGAGAGTGAGTAAATGATCCTAAAATCCTTTAAAGAACTATTGTTTCAATGTAACAAGGTCCAGGAAAAAAAGCACGAAGCAAGTCAAAGGAGGTTTCAGCTTAATAGTTAAGGCTGTACTGGAAACACAAATTTAGGGGTGGTCCTATTTAGGGGTGACCTAGTCACTGCCAAATTACCGATATCACAATCTATCACTATTGCACCCCTGAGCAAGGCACTTAACCTCTGGTAGTTCCAGAAGGGGCTGTGCATTAAATGAGCGCACTGTAAATTGCTTTGGATTAAATGTGTGCACTAAACTGCTACCATTTAATCCAAATAATTGTGGCATTTATGAAAATCAAAGAAGAGTTTAATAAAGTGGTAATCAGTGTGGCAGTTTTGTCCAATTGTTGATTATTGTTGCCAGACAACCATCTGGTCCAAGTTGTCTCTGGTTTTGTGTGTGTGTGTCTGTAAGAAGTAATTCACACCACATGCCATCAGTAGAGTGTATATTCTCAAAGCTAGTCTTAGCTGGGAGGTGCTGCCGGTCACTTTAGCTTATCCAGCCCTCCGCTGAGGTCATGTGTGCAGATGGAGGGGGGTTGGGGGGTTCCTGCACAGCATGTGCATACGTTCACAAATGTACGTGTGTGTGCGCGGCGCTCAATTGCGACCTCAGCAAAAGTAGCAAGTGCTCTTGATGCAGATGGTTTTCATCACACCGACCACTGCATGTTCTCTCTCTCTCTCATGTGCCGACTGTATTGGGGGCCTCTCGCCTTTTTTGGCCCCCTCTCTGTCTAAACCCCCCACCACCACCCCCTCTACAATAAAAAAGACAGAGGTGTATCTCTCTTAAATGGATTGGCACCATTTATTTAGAGGGTCCTGGACTGGGCTTTGTAATACACCCTCCCACACATTTAGCCAGTAAGTACTTCTGCAATTGATATAATGGCTATTAACACTAACCGTCTATTACTGATATCAGATCAGTGCTAAGCAACTGTGTTTAAAGGGATAGTTCATTTTCAGGTAAAACTAGTCACTTTTTTGTTATTCTTCTCGCAAAGCTGTTGCATGACTTGAAAAGATTTTAACATACTGTAGAAGAGTTGTATGAACCACTTTTATGCCGTATTTATGAAGCAATAATGACAATAGCCTTTTTTTGATGAGCTATTCCTTAAATGACAGTAAATGTTAAACCATAGATTTGTCTTCAAAGCGGGATTACAGCTTGGCGAGCTATTAAAGCTGGCGGAAAATGTCTAAAACTTGAATAGTTTTCAGTCTAGGACTTTTTTTGTTAGAGTATGATTCTAAGAATTTATGTTTGGTGACAGGTCTTTTTTTATTTTAAGAGGGATTTTCACCCCTCCCCTCTTTTCATAAATCAATATTTACTATGTAACCTTCCTCTCTCTCTTCAGGGCCAGGAAGCAAATGTGCATCCTGATGGCGCTCTTCAAAAAGCTGTTTGCCCACTGATTTACTGTTGCCTGGTGTTTTTGTTTTGAGAGGCACATTTTGCCACTGGACCAAAGATCCTGTGCGGGTGCAGTCTAAAAAATGCCCCCTGCGTCTGTCCGTAGGGTAGCAAACCACATAGCAGGCAGCGCAGTGGACAGATGATCTGAGAGAGTGTGAAAGGAAAGGGAAAAAAAGGGTGCGGTAGAGTTACAGAATTGTGTTTTCCCTCTCAGAGGAGAAAGCAAGGCCCCTTTCTGGCTCTGTACAGAAGGGGGCCCCACACACTCAGGTTGGCAAACAGGTGGGGCCCACCGTGCAGTGCTAAGTGTATCTCTCCTGTGATTATGAGGAAATGAGTGTAAAGGTGTGTGTGTGTAGTGCTCACCGCTTTGTTGTCTCTATTTCTCGTGTCCACAGGCCCTCCAGGCAGCACGCCAGTTCATCCTCCAGCAGGCCACAGGACTCAGCTCCCCCAGCAGCAACGAGGTCAAACAGAGCCCTGTGCAGGTACGAGTTACACACACGTAACCACATGTCAGGCTTTACAATTGTGCAGATACAGGCTTATATCATTAACATACAGATGCAAGCATATCAATAGAGTAAGTAGCCTAAATCAGGCTTTTGTCCTTTTCTTTTCTACTTGTTTAGGGTTGGGGTGTACATATAAAATAAAATGGTGCCACTTTAGACTAAGCCATACTCATTCACTATTAAGAGGCTCCCCTCAATCAGCTTAAAATTGGCTGGTTATTTATAGCAAGGTAGTAGTTAAAAATAGGATTAAGGGATTTCAAATATGGTCATGCTAATTTAAGACATCAATATATATATAAACCCTTATAAGCAGATTTTGCTGGTGCCGTCGAATCAAGCAGCATTTAAAAACTATGATTTTAATGCGCTTTTTATGTGAATTAGATAAATATATTGAATTATTAGGCTACGTTTACAATCCATGTTGTGTTTTTATTCTATGTTTAGAAAGTTTTGAAAATTTTTCGATTAGTTTTCTTGAATTATATTAAAACATATGACTAATTCATTTATTTATTTACATTGGTGCGCATGCAAATAAAAATGAAAAGTGTAAATATTTTGGTCATTTGAATGAAGTGGAATGTAATTAAATTATATAAGCAAAAACTTAAAGATTCAGCTTTTTCATCGTACCTTACTTTCTCTTTGTTTTCATTCTGGTTGTGTCCTATCCCCCCCTATCTGTACTGTATTAAAGAGTTGAGTTGTGAATGTGGCTCTTGGTAGTGAAGAGCTGAACAATGGCACATCTTGAACTTCATTTCTCATTGGGCAGAAGGTTAGTTTGAGTGTGCGTTCCCCACACAGGAATCTTAAGAATAGAGTAGTGCGGAGGGCTCAGATCCATATTTGTCACTTTCAATGTGGTATCAGACAAACCAACATGCATGACCATGTACAGTGTATTACTAAAGCGCATATATATGTGCACACACTGTATACTGTATTTATATAGTATGTGTGTATGTAGTACAATGTGCATTTTGCATGAATGTTAGTTATGTTTTATCTTGGTGTTTCTTGCTGTCTGTAAGATATGCAGTCTTCAAGCCTGCCACGTTGAATTGGGCCAGTTGTAGCAACTGCCTGCTAAAACACACTTGTCAAATGTGACAAGACGCACTCACGTGTACTGTATGTACTAGAAGAAAGCTTTGCTATCACAGTCATGAAACATGCTTCTTCCTGTATAAACACAGTTGTGAGACTAATATAGACTGGCATATAGGTACAGATTAGCGCTTTTTATTTATCCTGATAGAGATGGAGAGAGGAAGGCAAGCACTAATAAGCAGGAAAAGGGGCGGATGCAGTCAAAACAAGCGCGGAGGTGTAACGTGGAGGGTACAAGTGAATGAAAGAGAAAAAGGGGTGTGTTGGAGCTGCCCAGAGTTTTTCAAATCATCAATAATCCAGGAGGAATGCTAGCTGACAGTTTAAATGACCGTGTTGAGAGGTTTTCCCTTCAGGGTAATTAACATTATCAAGGAACAGCAGGTTACCTCGTTAGTGGCACACTCATTTAATTAACAAACCACACTAATTAGATTGAACCCTGGGCTGAAGTTTGCTTCAGTGTGCTCGTCGAGCTAAAGAAAAGTCAAGGAGAGGAAAATCAAGGGAACATTTTTATCAGAGTCTCTTTTTTTTTTCTCCAAAGTTGCTTTTTTGTCAGTGGACCTTTTGATGATTGATGTGGCTTATTGAACAGGTTTTGCTCCTTTCTTGTTAAAATTGTGGTGTTTGGTTAAGCATCACTTTTAGAATTGCTTATGCTTGGGGGACAGCTCTATTAAAGGGATCCTCCACCCCAAAATAAAAAATATCATTAATCATTTACCCCAGTGTCGTTCCAAACTTGCAAAGCTTCATTCATCCTTTTAACACAATTTAAGACGATTTGGATGAAAACCGGGAGGCTTGTGACTGCCAAGTTATACACACTCTCAAGGTCTAGAAAAGTATGAAAGACATCTTCAGAATGCTGCCATCAGTGGTTCAACCACAACATTATCAAGCTATGAGAATACTGTTTGTACGTAAAGAAAACAAAAATAACGATTTTATTCTATGTGTATTTATGCTTTGATTTGTACAAAAACAGTGATACCGTATTGTTATTTTTGTTTTCTTTCTGTACAAAAAGTATTCTCGTAGCTTCATGACTGATAGCAGATGGACTATTCTGACAATGTCTTTCATACTTTTTTGGACCTTAGCAGTGTTTATTATTTGGGACAGTCACAAGCCTCCCGGTTTTTCATCCAAAATTTCGTAAATTGTGTTCCAAAGACAAAGCTTTTACGAGTTTGACGTGAGAGTAAGTGATTAATGACTCATTTTGAGGTTTTGAGGACTAACCCTTCAAAAGGAAAATGTACATACTTTCCTCTGTGGAAGATAAAATAAATAAATAGTATAACATAAAAAAATATTTCTTAAAAAAAAATTATAATAAAAAATTAAAGTCACTAGACTTTCTTCAAAATATTATATTGTGTTCCACAGATGAAAGAAAGTCACACAGGTTTGAACACATTTTGGGATTATCTTTTCCTTTAAGTGTTAATTAAACCTTAGTGCTCATCCCGTTTTGTTTAGGCTGCATATGACTGATATCTCAAAACATGCAGTTTGTTTAGAAGACTTGTGATTTTAGCTTAATTTCACTTTTTTTTGAAGACAAGACTTGCACTGAACAGGGCTCTTAACAAATCTAGGGATCAGAAGTGTCTTTTGGTGAAGTTCTACACAAGAGATGATCACATTTTCTTTCTAAAAGGAGTTCGAGAGCTTATAGACTCCTGTGTTCTCATGCTGGATGTTATATACTGTAGTAGTGATTACACACCATGATTTGATGTGAACTGATGCACTCTATGGTTTGATCCACTGACCTCTGTCGACCCATGAACCTCAGCAGAGCTGCAGGTGAGGCTTTTTGTTTTGGCTTCTAGAGAGAAGTGTTTCCCATCCTAGCACAAGACCACCCTGAATACTGATAAAGGTGAGCCCTGAGATTCTGCTTTGTAGTGTCACTTCCTCATCTACTGCTCCAGGGCATCAACCCTCACCCCCGACCCTTCCCTGCCACATTCTGAGTACATTCCCAGTTGCCGTAGAGTTTAAGGGACTGCAAACCAGCCCTTGTTTGTCTCACAGCAGAGTGTTTTCATTACTCTTGACTCTAGACTAATGTCTGGTGTGTAGTTTTGTGTAGAGTCATGTTGGAGGACTGGCTTTTTTTTAATGTTTTTTTGCAGTGGCGAGTCATACCACTTATGCTTTTGCGAAAAGGCCTTCAGCTGTTCGACTGCTAGCCATCAAGTGACTCTTGCTGTTATATCACCTCTCTTTTAACTCTCAGGGTTTTATTTCAAATGTTTTTTTTTTTTTCTAAAAGGCGTTAGGTTTGAAGCTGTTGTCCAATAGCAGGGAAAGCAGGGCATGAAAGTCATTTAAACTAGTCAATGAACTTAGCCTGACAGAAAATGGCTTCCGGTCGGGTTAACTCCTTGAAGGGTCTTTCTGAAGATGTGAATGCAGTGTGATGAACAAAGAAATCTTTTGGTGCCTGATAATTAGATTTTTCCTCTTCGTCACTGACAAAAGGCGGAAGAAGTTAGATTACAGAGGTTTTTGTCTGAATCTTCCAGAACCTTGGCTGTGACCAACAGGTTCTTCCCTAAAATTAATTATTTGGCTGTTTCTCATTCTCGTATAATATTCTTTGTTGTTTTAGGACAGGCAGGCCTGAAGAATCATCCATCTATCTATCTACTATATATATATATATATATATATATATATACAAAATAGAAAATTAAAAAAATATATATAATATTTTAATTTGTATAATATATATATATATATAAATACTATACATAAATTAAAATATTATAAATTTAAAAAAATTGTTCTATTTTTATACATTACAATACATAGTAAAATGTAGTTTGTTCCTGTGATGGGAAGGCTCTCAAAAAACATTTTTTCTTTGTTGAAAACATTTGTGCTGCTTAATATTTTAGCGGAAACGGTGCTATTTTTTTTAATGGAAAGAGAGTTTAAAAGAACAAGATTTATTCGAAATCTTTTGCAGCATTTTGTAAATGTCTTTACTGTTACTCTTGATTAATGTAATGCATTGTTGCCAAAAAAAAGTATTAATTTATTTATTTTATTTTTTTTACATACCTCAATCTTTTGGGTGTTTTCATTCAGTTTGTTTATTTATTCATTTTTAATTAGCAGCAGCATAAAATCCACACTTTTTAAAGGCCCTATTACAGTGTAGGAGTATTTTTATCTGTATGTTTAAAGTGATGAAAAGGGCATAGAATTTATCACCATGGCTATATAGACCCATTTTACATACACACACGTGGCTCCAGTCCCATCTCTGTTGGTAATTGAAAAGAAAAAGTGTCCTCTTTTCATGTATTATTGAGGACCTCGTTTAATTAAAAAAAAAAAATGAAAAGACTCATTAGAGACATGCTAATTAGTTTCCTTCTCTTGAGCGTTGATAGAGAGGCTGCACTGCCAGGGTAGTGCTGGGTGAAGGGAGCATGATTCGATGGAGAGATGAGTGATGCCAGCTGGAACCTCCACCTCTCTGTGGTCAAGAACCTCGGGTTCATTTTTACAGCATGAACTTTGAAAGCCCTTCGACCCTAATGAAAATGTACCTCTTGTGTTTGTTCTTCATCGTGATAGAACACAATACAGCGCTTATCATGCAAATTGCCACTTAAGAGCAGGTTTTGATAAGAGTTCTTTGGTGTGTTTTTTTTTTTTTTGGAAACCGACACATATATAGACATCGCAAATCAATGGGAAAAAAAAGACCATCCGTACTAGAGGGAACCTTTTTTCTTGAACTTTTGTTTTTGAAAACTCTCTGTTTTGTCCATTAAGTGGAAATGCTTAGTTGGCACTTTTTTCCCCCCTTTTTCAAAGAGGCTGTTTTGAAGAGAGAGAGGGTTAGAGAGGGTGACCCAGAATGCGAGAGGCCTGACAGATTGAAGACGGCGAGAGAGAGAGAGAGAGCGAGCGAGAGGAGAAACACCCAGGGCCGCGGTGGCCGTTTCAGAGTTTGGGTTTGAGCAGTGGAGTGTAAAAGTCCATTTTTTGATCTGAAACATGAGTGAAAAGTGTAATGAACGCGGTCGATAATGGGCTTTTATATTTCCGCACCCCAGTCATCTCTTCTGTTGTGTTCCACTGGAAATTTGTTGTCATTTTTATTCTGGGGCAGTGAGGCGTTAGATAGAGCCGCAGATGTGTGTGTGCGAGGGACGTCCATAGAAAGCGAGGGACTAATGGAAGAGGGATATGGAAGACGGAGTGGTGGGGGGATTTTCCACTTGAACTTGCCCAACTCGGGGCACTCGCACAACGGCGGATTTTCATTTGTCCGAATGCTGTCCGAACGCTGTCAGAGAAAGCGGTCCCCAGACGCCAGCTCGAACTGGGTGAAAATATGCGAGTGACAGCCAAGAATTCTTTGCTTCTCTGAAGTCGCTCAGCCCTGCAGCCCCCAGTGGCTTGCTTTTATTACACGCCACGCACATAGCGACAAGCCATCGCAAACAAAATCACCCGCACAGCCACCACGTATTGTATAAGACGCGTGATATGATAAATACCTGTGGGAGGTAATGGGGCTAACTTGGGGTGGGGGACGGGTGGCGATGGGGGTTTTTAGACAAATTAGCTTGTGAAAAGGTGGCTGTGTGCTTCAGGACCCCTCTATATAGCCTGGAAGACATCATCACAGAGCCACCTGGTAACAGCGCCTGCAGCCTTTCAGCGGGCCTGTTATTAAAATGACAGCCCTCTTTAGCGTCGCGTCCCGTTCAATAGTGACCCTTCACTCTCCACATGCAGGCTAATATCTTCCAGGCTTTTTGAAGGTGGCGGTGGGACTGTTTAAATGCTCGCCCCCCCTAATGCCAACCCCACCTAGCTTCCCTTATCGCTTCCACCTGAGAAATGTGACCTCTGGGCACTCCTGTCAGGATTAAGAGAAGAGAATTATTCTGGAGGAACAGTGGAGGCATTTTGTTCTCCTGTTCATGTGTTGATAAACACATTCTGCTTTAGCTTGAGGGGGGAAGGGTAAATGTATGGTTAGGAAGGTGAGCATGTAGCAGTTTTGCACCGTTGCAAAGTGCATGTGATATGGTGGAGATGAAAGGTGATCATAAAGGAGAGAGAGGCAAGAGTTTAGATCTGTTACTGCTTTGTTACCGTCAAGCACTTCTACCAGTTTACAACATTGCAAGTTGTAAGGGATTGTGTATATTTAGACATGGCAGGGTAATGCTACGGGATACATTTGATAGTATATTCATATACATATTAATTATTAAAATAATGCAATATGAACAACTGTTAGTATATAATATCTAAATATATAATTATATCCAAGCAACTACTCTGCTCCTTGAGTAACGCCCTCCTCATATCTGGTATTCCCCGTCCCTCCTGTTTATGTTTTGGTACACCCTTCCTCCATCCCTGTTTGCCCCCTGTCTCAGACCCCGTTGAGCCTCCACAACCCCGGCCTTAACCTCCATCCGGATCTTCTCCGGATTCTCTCTCTTGCCTCTCGGCCCAGCGCTTGGTGTTGGTTTGTGAGGCGATTTAATGGCGCTGTTGTGTAAATGAGATGTGACGGCTTGTTTACCGGCTTGAGCCCGCAGGCTGTAGACTCCCGAGCGCACCCGTGAATAAACTGATCATAATGGCCATCAGCACAGACTGCAGGTACCCTACTGCAGGAGGAGAGAGAATTAGAGAGTGTGAGCTGTGGGTTGCGGTTAGGCAGTCTACCAGTCCTCCATCGCTGAGGTGAGTAATTCTTTTTGACGGGGGTAAACAGCGCTAGAATGTTGTCCCGAGTGTGCATGGATGCCCGCGTGTGATGTCTCCTCTAGTCATCTCCTTGTCATTTTTTTCAATTATCCCTCCCACTCCAGGGTCCCCGCGGTCTGCCGGTGAGCTTGAAGACGGATTGTTGAGATTGACTGACTGTGGTGTTTATATATTCATTATAACTTTATAAGCCTCCATCTTTCTCCATTACCCATGTGCGCGCACACACTAAACGTTCAAATTTGTCATGTTTTATAGCGCCACCTATTGTCAGATCCCCAGCTTTTTCAGAATCATGCTTTTTTTGACTCATTTTTTTGTGAGCATCACGTACTGTATATTAAAATAGGGATGCATGACATATTAACAACTATATTATATTAGAAATGTTCTAAAAAGATATATTTAGTGCATTCTGATTCCTTTTTTTTCATTTCTCATCCTTATTCTCATCGTCCAACATACATTTATAATAAATCTTTAAAAATACTAATACTTAAGAGATTGTTGATTAAGAAATGTTGGTTTATTCCATTGGATACAGTTTAATATTGATGCATCGTGGGTTAAAGACATTTCTTTTGTGGAGCATTTGTCGAGTCTAGGATGTCCTAAATGCTCTTTCCCTTGCTATTGCATTTTTAGGAACCGTCCCTTTAAAGATTATTCGCGTCACTAAGATTTTACAAGTTAATCATCCTTTCATTTCTAACTCACCACAGAGGGACAGTTGGTTTGACACCCCGTCTTTGCTTTCTAGAAGAACTAACTCTTCCTGCGTGTTGACCAGGATTTTAGATATGGATGACCTGTGCACTCTTTACATAGTCAAAGTGATTTTTTTGCCACCTTTCCACACAAACGTTGCTCTGTCGTAATTCATACTCCCAAGTCTGAGCCGAGTTCACTTGCAGTCTTTAAAGCGCTAGACCTTTGTGCTCTTCTCTAAATTCTTCAACTTTAAGGGCCGTTTATCAGATTTTCCCCCTTTATATGGACGAGTATATTATTCCTCTCCAGCTATAAAAAGCCTTTCAAGAACTCAGCCAGTCCCAATTACGGCTTTATGGAGCTGATTTGCCACGTCTGTCCAAAGTTTAGTAACATGTTTTTATATGCTTTCACTTGAGGCTCTTTCACCCACTTTTTCGGCTGCTCCTGTCTGTGTGTGTGTCTGTATGCACCATGGCACTACATGTGATAATTACCCTGTAATATGGAATGGCAAAGAATCCTCTAGAGAATGGAGATGCATTCATCATCATCCATTTATTTAAATACCATAATTTAGTGTACGGCTCATTACTGGGAGGTTGACCTTTCCTAAAATGAAGATCTCATCTATACCTTTGTACTCGCTGCCTTTTTTAAACGTCCTGAAAATGCTAATAGGGATAAATAAAAAAGAAGGTGATGAAGTGTAGCCTACTCTATCCATCTATCTATCCATCTATCCAATCATCCATCCATCCATCTATAATTTTTACGCTAAATGCATATATGTATGCCATTTTATGTGTAAATATAAATGTATATTTTGCCATTGGAAAACTTTCTAATTCTAATGTTTTGCTACTTCATTTTAAATCAGAGAGGCTATTAAAATATTCTGTTTTAATGCTCTCATGCTCGTAAGTTGTGAAGAAATGGGGGGGAAGGAGGAAACTTAATGGGCAAATAAAAAGCGCATTTAAGTTATTGCTATGTTTATGATGTTGGCTAATTAAATATTGGCAGATCAAATATATCATCAATATTCAATATATCTCCCTTCCGTACATGATGCTTTTCCAATCTTAAGCATCTTTTTCAAAAAGTTCTTTGTGTTTTAATTTAGTGCAACAAGCATTATTTACCTTGCAAGATGTGCCGCTACTCGCAAATCTATTTTTAAACGACAAATAATTTGAGTGGCCACTTCATTAGAGCAGAAACGGTTACAACTTATTGTGCAATACATTGAGACGTTCCATATATCCACGCTAATGGAATCAGATTGAATCCAGGAGCACAGGTGAAACAGCTCGCGGGAGAAAAAAATGCTTTTAAGTGCGGCTGGTTTTAGTTTAATGAAAGTGAGTCATTTGGCAGACTGACAGTATATTGTGCTGAGGAGGATTTGGTATTAAAACACTCTTGCTTGTTCCGGTTCAGACCCCGCATAAACCACACAATGTCGGGCTCTGGCTGCGGGTCTGTCTGTAAGGTCACGAGGGATTCACACCATTGTCCTTGTGTCTGTGTTTTAAAGAGCGAAGGGTGGTTGATAATACTGATTGTAATTTATCAAGCTCAGAAAAAAAGGAAAAGTCAGATTAAGGCTCATTGGAATGCGTTCTCTGTCCTTACTACTTCCTTTATGACCCTCTGGGACACATCGCTCTTCTTGCAGCTCAGCTTCCTCCTTCTCTCTCTCTCTCTCTCTACCTCATTTCCCATCTCTTCTCTTTGTTAATCAGTTAAACTCGCTCTTCAAATAGCCCCTCTAATTACTGCTCCGCTCCCTGCGAACGGCCATCTCCCCCGCTGCTCTCTCTCTCTCTGTATTGAAGCTGACCCCTGTCAGTAGTGGGTAGCTCTACGTGGCGCATGTGGACAGTGCTGGTGAATCTTAATGGTGGTGCGAGGCACCAGAGGTGCCACTGAAGCTAGCTTATTAGCAGACTAGTCTCAGAAGCTTGTGGAGATGGTTTTAGGGGGTGGTCATCAAATGCACACTGTATATTATGCACTCTCTCGCAGACAGTTGTGTTCAGACGCCTTACCACTTACAAACTCAAAGCTGCGGGTGAGTGTGAAAAGAGGCTTTGCTTGTATAGATGGGCTCCATTTACCGTATTGTGTGTTTTACCCCCTACCTGAGCCCCCCTCTGCAGATGACCCTTGACATGCGTGCCACTGATTGGTAAAGGTTCTCATGACATATTATAAGCCCTGTTATTACATGCTTTTATTGCAAAACAAGCTGTATGTTAGCTTTCCTGTTTATATCAGCGGCAATTGCTTAGCCAGAATGGGACTCTTTAAGTTTTTAACCCATACGGTGTATATTTTAAATTTATAAATTTAGATTTGTGTGTGTATGCAAACTTTTTTGGAGTTTGACAGCACTGTATATTTAAAATATTTTATCATAAAAATGATAGAGCTTTTAAAAAGTTTATTTAAAATAGTTTGTATTAAATACAATGTCTTTTCTTTTAAATTATATTAATTTAGTTTCTAAATATTGCATCTATATTATTTCAGTGCCACTCCTCTATAGGCCAAGCCTCCCTATGGTCAGAACATGATCCCTTGGCCTTTATTGGCAACACATCACACAACAAATCTCACTTGTTATTCATTCTCATCACATGCAGACGGAATGCTTTTTGTCTCTGTTTTTAAAATATAGTAAATGAGTGTTCAGTCCTGATAATTCACAGCAAGGTGCTTGCTGCTACTGCTCATCAAGCAAAATATCTCCCTTTCCTTTCTTTCCCGGTGCATGTTAATTTAAAGAGAGAAAGCAAAAATGAAGAAAAAAATTAAATGCATTTAATAAATGCCTGACTTCAAATGGTTGGGGTTTCGGGCTCCTCTATTACTGGGTCTATTCAGCGGCAAATGAACGGGGGGAATCATTTATGGGCGAGAGACAAAGCCGAATGAAAATATAATTCCGCATTGTGCTGCGCTTTTGTTAGCGGCCGTCAAGTCCCTAATGGCGCGCTTTTGTTTTCCTGCACTGCTCTGAAACCGTAGTGTCGAATTGCACGCTCCGCTCACGGTGTGTAATGGCCCGCCTTTGTGATATTAGATTATAGGGGCAATTAATGGCGTCAAACCTTAACAACTCAGCATTCAGGCGGCTCGTCAATCCCACTGTCGCGCCGCAATAGAAGGTGTTATAACTCTGGTAATTATTACGCCTGCAACTTGAAAATGTCAATGAACGTGTGTATAAAATAGAATGTATGGGTTGTCACCGCGGGAGAATGGGATGCAGAGGAGCAATTAATTACAGGTTTTCATTTCGCTCTTTTCCAGTGACAAGCAACCGCGCGTGGCAAATTGGCGTGACGCCATGCGCCCGCCACGCGAGCCCCCTCTTTTGCCCTATCTCACGTTTTGTCTCCCCCGTTGTGCACACAAACACACACATATACGGCACATCCCGCCCTCCCCAGTCAGCCGGCCTGCTGCGGGCTCTCGCCTCGGATGGCGCCCTGGCTTTGTTTCAGACACCTCTTCCTCCCTAGACGCACGTACTCGCTTTCAAAGCTGTAATTGTCTGGCCCTTGATGTTTTAACCCTTGATATAAGTCATCAAAAGCTGGTACCTGACTTTTGGCAGAGGGCCGAAATGCTCGCCCTCGATGGCATCAGATGCATGATCTCATCAGCTGAAATGTGTCGGTGCTTGTTAGCTTTAGCTGTAAGCGCTAGTATAACATAGCCTCACCTGCATCACGCCTATAATTAATCAAGGTGAGTGGCACGCCAGCCCATAAAATGCGTCTGTCTTGTGGCGCATAAGTCATAGAGGCTAAAAGAGTGCATAATTTTGCCTCTTTGTCTCTGTCATGGATTCTGGGAAGAGTTCCCCTCTCTTCATTGGGAAGGATACGGATGGCTCGTTTGATTGTGATAGGGACGTTCACAATAAACTATCGGACAGTCGCCGATAACCGCTCACGAGCGCTAGCTTTCATCCCTCTTTCCGGCGGGAAAAAGAGCCAGTGTTCGTATTTACCGCCAATCTTGTTTACAAAGTCAAATCAGCCCTTTACAGATTTAATTTGCGTCTGACAGCTCTCTCTCTTCGTCTTTCCTCTCCTTATCTCACCCCCCTTCCTCCGCCCCTCCTCACGAGCCCTCGAGCTCAGAATAGATAAACTGCTGAAAATATGAGCGCTCAGGCGCTACATGAAAACAAATGAATGCAAATATCAGATCGGACTGGCAGTGGACTGGGAAGCCGTCACGGCGATGCCTGTCTTTTTGATTCCCTTTGAGTGGAAAATGTAGATAAATGTACGTATTATGCGGGATTGTAGTTTGCGCTCGTGTGTCAGCTTCAAGCCAGCCGTTGCCTGTAAATAGCTTTATTTTTATTGAGCAGTTGCAGGGAGATGATCAGTTCTGGCCCTTGAGCAGTAAATAGGAAAATAAATGGAACGCCACAGAGCAGCTGTGTGTGTGTGTGTGTCTCTCAGTTGCATTCGAGGAAGCAGCCGCAAATTGTACTGGTGGAAATTGCTGGCCCGTTAAAAAGCTGCCCATAAGTTCACAGAGTGGCCAGTCCTACTGCATTAAAGGATGTAATGGTACTGGTGGCCTGCCTTCAGGCTTTTTCGATCTTTCTCTTGGACGCACGCAGAGTAACTCACAAATCGAACTCATCATGTTTGCGTGCGTTTTTATGCCTTTTAAATTTTTATTTAATTTAAAATGTTTCATTTCTAACAATTGTGACCCTGGACAACAAAACCAGTTGTAAGTGTTAATTATCTGAATTTAAGATTTATACATGATCTGAAAGCTGAATAAATAAGCTTCCCATTGATGTATGATTTGGATGGATAGGGCAATATTTGATCGAGATACAGCTGTATGGAAATCTGGAATCTGAGGGTACAGAAAAATCTAAATGCTGAGAAAATCATGTTTAAAGTTGTCCAGATTAGATCTTATCAATGCATATTACTAATAAAAAATTAAGTTTTAATATATTTTCGGTAAGAAATTGAATAAATACCTGGAGCATGATCTTTACTTACTATCCTAAAAATCTATAGTTTTGCCCCATGCAATGTTATTTTTGGCTGTTGCTACAAACATACCCCAGCGACTTAAGTCCAGGGTCACAATTGGTTTTGTGTGATGTTTTAAACATTTTATTAATTCAGCTGATGTAACTCAGGTTGGAGTTTTTTCTTTCCTACTTTCTTTCTTTCTGTAGTGGGGCCATTGAAAATGTAGGTAGAGAAAGTGAACATCTGAACTTATGGCCCTGACTGGGCTTGGGATAAGAAAAAACTGTCCTGAGCCCGGCTCTCTTTCCATTTCTCTCCTTTTCTGCATATTTGTCATGAGATAAGAATCACGCCTTCCATCTTTACGCCTCGTTCTTGTCTTGCAAATTACGCTCTCAATTCCAGACTGTTGCAAGTTGTTTCCTGCCGATAGCTATCTTATCAGACTGTTTGTTATTTTTGCCAAAGATGTGATTCTCTAGATAACGAATCATAATATTATGTTTATTGAAGTACTTTCAGGCTGATAAAGACTACATACTCAAGGGAAGATTTGATCAACACGCTTTCTCGCTCTCTTTTGGAAAAACTGCCAGGGTTTTACAATGCAAGCAGTGTGGAGCTCTATTGTGTCAACAGAGCTGATGTTATGTGTACTCTCTTTGGCATGACAGGATAAAGAGTTAATTAAAGTGAAGTACAACATTCCTTTATGATGCTAGAGAAACAGAAATGGCTTTGTATCATGTTCAAGTGAGGGATATGCGCTTATCTCTCTGCAACGGTGTCATTTAGTACTGTGATTTAGTTTTGGGCCCATCTTAACAGTCAGTAAGCCTGCTTATTTGATCATATTTTGCATTGCTTAATTTGCATTCAGCATCGTTTTGCTGAACAGACGTGACACTTTTAATGTCACGACCCACCATTGTAATGGAGTGTGATAATCAAATATAAGCATGTGGTCACTTATTGGTTTGTCTGCTCTTATTAGGTGCCCGTATCCATGGCGATGATGACCCCACAGATGATAACTCCTCAGCAGATGCAGCAGATCCTCTCTCCACCTCAGCTCCAAGCTTTACTCCAACAGCAACAAGCCCTTATGCTGCAACAGGTAACACACACACACCGACACACAGGGGCGCCTCGCAAGTCACCACACACAGAACTTAAAACAATATTTGGGAATGTCTGGGCTGCTCAGACATGACATGCCCACACAAACCACACAAAATGTACACTTTTCCAAGCCAATTGGTACACGTTTTATTGGCTAATCAAAATATTACTGAACGCTATTCGCTGCTGCATGTACTTTAAAAGCTGTCCTGTGGGTCTGTGTTTCAGAACATATTCCCACCAAAAGTGTGTGTGTGATATTGGACTTTATTTGGTTCATTTTAATTAACTAATTATTTAAGGCTAACCATATTTGTTTATTTATTATTTATATATTTTTATATATCTGTACAAAACTACGAAAGGCTGTTTCTGTGGGTAGTTAACAAATAGTTTAAAATACTCTTAATAATAGTTATTATTATTATTATAATAATGTGTTTTTTTTTATCACAAATACAGTCAAATATGCTATTCTACAGTATTTTTGTTATTGTAAAAAAAAATCATTTTAATAAATATTAAAATTCAATATATTCCTGAGCGGTTTGTTCACCAGACATTACTCCAATGTCACAAATTCATCCTAGTGTAGTGATTTGGTGCTTAAGAACAATTAATAAAGAAAAAAACAAACAAACCAAACCTCAAACCTTTAAATGGTATGAGAAATAGTTGACACTATGAAGAAAAGTATCACTTCTGCATTTTTATTTATTTATACCGAGGCAGAAATTGGCTTCCATACAAAAGGTAACAGTAATTGAAAAAATATTAAGTTGGCGCCAACGAGCTGCAAACTAAACAAACAAGAATTGAAAACCTTTACAAAACTACAGGCACTCAGACATGAAACGCTTTGTTCCCTACTTCCTTAAGAAAACTTCTTCCCTCCTGTCTGGACCTCTAACTGCTCAAGCCATGCATGTTTTATAGAAGAATCCTGCCAAATTGACGGAAATCTCTGACCGACGTCCTTCATTCCAACAGCTGTTGCCAGCGTTTTTACAGAGTGCCGTCAGATGGCACAGTAAATGCACATTCACGTGTGATCCCCGTTAATAGGCCCTGAGTGTAGATGTCATGGTGTGTAATGTAATCGCGTTTTGTGTAACTTTGATTGCATCCTCACAGGCATGCCCGGAATGATATCTTTCCCGGCTTTGATGTTACTTGGCTCTGGCATTTATAAGCGGCATTTACTAGCATACTAGTGTTAGCGACGCCTCCTTTGGCTGGTGTCGCTACATGTCGACTCGCCGGCGGTCAGGGAGTGCTTATGTTAGAGCGAGGGCAATGTTTCTCACCCAGCTGCTGAGCCAGACTTTTCCATATCTCTTCCCGTCTCTCTTTCGTTGTTTATTAGTTGCGCGGCCTCTGCTATCTCGCTGCGATATCGCCTGGAGGCCAGAGGTGCGGCCCCTGAGCAGACACGAAGAAACAAACAACCCCATTTCTCTCACATCTCTCAAATATTTAACATCGTCCCAAAACTCTGCACACCCTCGACCTTTACACACGCCGTTCAGGTCTCTGAAACCTCCCTGATTGAGAACGTATGATTACTTTTCACAGCTAAAAGACTGAAAAAGGTTTTCCGTTGCTTGACAGAGAGCAGAATTGATTTAGTAGTACTAAGGAAGAGGAGGAGGTTGCTTTAGGCGAGTATAAATTGCGGCGAGCTGATCTGACAAATTTATCAAGAGTCGCTCGCTCACAGAAATCAAAATTCAGCTGTTTGAGAAAGAAACTTAGCACTTTGTCCCCCTCCTCCCGCTTTATTTCTCTCTCTCTCTTTTTTTGATTCTATATTTAACGAGGATATTGAAATTGAAATAGTCACCGTTCATGGGCCGTTTTACATCTCCAGTAAAAGCCAGTGGGTTTAATGGTTTGCAGTGGTGATGAACCACGTGAGAAGTGGCTTTTAATGCTCACTCTTTCGTGCACAGCAAATGGAGCAATCAGAGAGCCTGCCAACACACACGTACAGCAATCCGTCCCTGATCTCATCCCAGTGCGTGTGGGAGAATGAGTGGGCTTTGGCTTTTTCTGCATGTGAATATCTTTACAAATACGATGTTACATACAAAGACTGCGAGCGCCGGAAAGCGAGAGCAAGTGCATGTTTATGTATGCGTGTGCACTTATGCATGTGTGAGTTAACCTTTACATCCCTCCAACCCTTAATTACAGCCCAGCTGATATATTTTTCCTTTTTTTTATCCCCTCTCTGTGCTGTTAAGTAAAACCAAGGTCACAATAATGGAAATCTAAGGTGAATGCCTTTCAAGGCGCGCAGTTAACGTGAAAGGGGCCCGCTGAATCCAATCATTAAAAAAACCCTTAATTATTCTTTAATTATTCCCGCAACTATTCAGCTTCATATTGGCATGAATTAAAGGGGTAATGAGTGGGTGAGAGGCAACGGGGCCAGGCGGGCGGCAGTGAGGCGTGCAGGAGAGTTTAAACCGAGAGACGGGCGACATATTGCCAGCCAAACGCCTTTAGTGTGGTAAATGGAGTCTCGCTTCACACCTTACGGCTCGCTGACTTCCTCTGTTCGGAAGGGCCGTGGCTCAGCGTCGCAGACACCAGATAGCTCACCTTCAATATCCTGTAAAGCAGCGCGGCGACAGGTAGCCAAATGGACGCAGTGGTGTGAGATGGCTTTTGTAGAGGGAACGCAGACTTTTAGTGTTGCTTGGTAGAACCACTCGTCTGGTTAAAACTGCAGGAGATGAATGGGTTTAAGGCTCATTTAAGACTGGAGTTGTGTACACTCAGGTCAGCTCCAGAGAAGTTTTTGAGGACAGGCGGCCAATCAAATGAAAGTTTTCTGTCTTTTGCACAGGCAGATGAACATCTGGGCTGCTGGTTTTGGTATGAAGTGAAGGGTAAAACCTGGAAATACCATAGAAGTTTGTATAAGGAAAAAATACTAATTAATATAAATTTATTTCATTAAAATTAAATGAATGCCATGGAAATGTTGCTTTATATAGTGTAATCATCTCTCTAATCATCAATAATCACAAATTATTGATATAAAAGCAAACATCATGCATTTCCATCAATGCATAAAAAGGGTTTCCTGGTATTTTATTTTATTAATTGTCCTTTCCAGCATTTCTATACTGTAGAAGTCTTGTGTATTTCATATAACCCCAGAGATGCATAGTTCAAGATAGGTTCAATAGGTTAAACATTTTAGAATACTGTTAAAAATAGTAATAAATTAATTTTAGTACGTTTAAAATGTCCTGCATGGTGGCATTGATTTATTAATATTCCAGCGAAAATTATGCATCACGTCACATTTAAAAGTATGCTGAATGTGTTTTGTGTCAGCGCTCTCTTTTTAAAGTTACACAGTGATTTGGTACGTAGCCCACTATTAAGTACCTCATTCCTTAAGTAAGCCCGCATTACATCTGTAAACAGTATGTGTGATAAGGAGTTAATGAGGGTATCATTATTCCACTTTTCTCCAGCAGCTGCAGCCAGCGTTTCCCCAGGCGCTCCGCCGCAGCCTCCGCGTGTCCGAGGGCCTCCTTGCTCTGCTTCTTCGGTCAACATGCACTTTCATGTCAAATAGGTCATCCATGCAAAGCCGAGATTTTAATCTTAATAGGCTTTCCTGGGTAAATTAATAATCTGAAAGTAAAACAAACAGCAGTGGGTCTGCGGTGGCCGCTGCGGTTAGCCAGAGCTACGGTTGGAGATGTGTAATGACAGTGTTAGAGCCAGTCCTACTTAGGACCGTGTAAAAGCTAGTTCAAGTAGGCAAAAGTAAACATGGTAGCATAACAGGAAGCCTTTCTCGTGTTATATTTTTTCAAATGCAGGAAGAGTGTTATCGTGAGTGTAATATTTTCAAATCTTCTAGTGAACATTTTGGAACGTGTGAGCATCAAAAGCGCCTTACTTCTAGTTAAAGTTGATGTTAGCCATTACAAAAAAAGTAAATATAACGTTTGTCTTAGAAACTAAGGAAACATATCTAAAGATTTTCACAGAATTAGTCAGTGATAATTGTAAATGATTAATACCATCTCTGCTCTTCTGCCCTGGAACACCTGTTTCTTGTTTTGGTCTAATAACCTTCATTGTTCTAAAGAATGAAACGTACCCCTGACCGTACTGTGCACACTTAAAATCAATGACTCTCACATGCTTTAGTCTGTTCCCAAAGCTTTTAATCAGAGCAAGGTGTGCCATTGCGAGGTGTTTCACAGCGATAAAGCACATACAGTCTATGTTTACTTGTGTAGAGGAGATAGAAACCCATTGAGCTGAGCTTTGAATCAGTAACCAGTGTGTAAACACCTTTCTTGTGCTTTATTAACTTAACACAAACCCCTCACACAAGCAAACAGAATGAGAAAAACACACAAAAGGTGCTTTTCCATTTGACAACGGCATGAGTTTGTATATAATAAACCGTACTGCGCATAATTGAAGGATTGTGCCAGGAGCATCGGTGTATGAATCAGGCAGGTGTCTGTGTTTCATATCTCTCAGAGGCTTAAGGCATAAATTGGCTTTTTGTGCTGATCTCTGGCTGGTTTCTTGCAGCTGTGTTCTAATCGTAACTGTTATTCGGCAGGTAAAGAAAACTGCTCTGAGATTAGAAGCAAAGGGCAAATTTTACCAGCACCTTTTCCCAGACAGGTGTTGTGTGTTTTACTTCAGTCAATCATAAATAAGGAAGCCTGTCTCCATGCTGTCAGGTTTGCCACGCCAATAGAAGGGTGGACAGATGATTTATAGGAGACATTCATACGCCACCTGCCAGGTGTTTAAGCTGCCTTTTAGAGGAATGCTGAAAAAAGATGAAAATGTCTTATTATGAAGGCACTTTAGCCCTTAAGCAAGAAGCCGATCTTGTTTTATCCTGTTTTCATTTTTTTTTTGATGCCTTTAGACATATGTGACTCCTTGCACCCGACTATCTCATCTTGGATACCCAGTATCATGTGACTCATTTAATAGCACCTCAGGACAGTTTTGGACAACTTATTGTGCCATGGTGTTTTTTTTATAAAAGAAGCACTGATGTTTAAACGCCACTTTATCAGGTTTAGGTTGAGGAATAAAGAAAATGGAGAGAAAAGGTACAATACATGTAACCTTCATAAAGATGAATCTGGTCATTGTCAAATTGTATGTTATTGATGTTTTACAACATATATTTGTGTTGTGTCCTGTTGTGTCTGCTGTGTTTTTCTTATTTCATTTTTTACATTGGAAAAAAATGGTTTTAGTATCTAAAGATCTTAAATACATAACCTTTATAGTGTTATTATCTTACATATTTTGAAGCGTACGTTTTACGGTTTAACAATAAGATTTATGCATGGTCAGTATTTTTTTATTTTAGTGCAGTTGTTACATTTGCTTTGCATTAAAACCCATTTCTTTTCTTCTCTGTGTCTAGCTGCAGGAGTACTACAAGAAGCAACAGGAGCAGTTGCACCTTCAGCTCCTTACCCAGCAACAGCAAGCAGGGAAGCAGGCCAAAGAGGTGAGACACCCTTGCCCTCTCCCTCTGTAGTGCACTTCACCGTGTACTTCACCCTCATAGCACTCCGATGAGCATCCTCAAGATGGCTGACACCTCATTTGTCACACAGTAGAGGCCAGTTCCTCTTGAAAGCCAGAAACCTGCTCATTGACAATACTTGTGTTCTCATATGCGTTATGAATAAACGACTGGTTTTGTGCTACGCTGAACAGCACAGACCTTATAAAGGCTTTAATCATTGAGCATTACATAAAATCCTCAATAAGAAAATAGCCGGATGCCATCATGTTTTTGTCCTCCTCTCTCAAGTGCTCAATTGCGTTTTGTGTATTAAGCAATTCCAAAATGCGGATTAAGACGTTTGGGGAATATGGGTTTTCATTTCTCTGCCATTGACCAAAGTCATGCTCCAAACCTTACCAAGGGCTTCTCCGCTAATACTTGTTAAGTATTAATTTACAAGTCGCCGCTTGCTAAGCCTAGTGGAAAATCCCTATTACAACCCACTATGGTGGAGCAGGCGAGTTCTTTAATTGTCAATTAATGCACTGGAGGAGGAGAAGGACCTGATCTGGGTAATAAAGGTGAGGGGGAATCGTGTTGGATCACGAGGATAAGTGTAACCCGTGACACCTGAAGTTGTCTATGAATGGACCAGGAAGCTCAGAAGCATAGATTCGTCCAAGGAGAGAGATTCTGCAACACGGGGTTTGAGGTAAGAAAACTATTTTATTTTAAAAATAACCACAGAAATAAAAGATAAGCAAGCATTTTTTTTTGTGTGCAGTGGCCTCAGTTTAGTTTACATTCAGTAGTAACAGTAGTACTGTTTTCTTTCCCTACAGGGCTTTTTTCAAAACCATTTTTCAAGGTAAGTTGATATGTCTTGTTTGTCGTCGTCTTTTGTTAACAGCTAATTCAAACAGATGACGGTTAAAGATGTTTGTGATTATTCCTGTTATCAACCTTTTCCCGTATTTAACCGATTTGTTCTTCAGTTTGTTCTTAGTTTAGTTACTCAACACTTTGAACATTTACCCATAAACTTCAACAAAGTATTTGAAAGGATAACACACAATAACAAAAGTACATTCAGTCTGAACACTTCAAAAAATTACCCAGAGTCAAATGCTCGTGATTAACACATTCTTTGGAAAATCAATCAGTTCATAATGTCAGACCAGAAATTGGTGAAGTCCACAATCTCTAAAGTCTATCCCGAAGTAGGAAAAGTGATATGAAATTACACTCCTACCATTCGAAGATGAATATGTTCAATTTCTGTGCTCTTTTAAAACAGGAATGTTCAAAGGGTCCGGTTAACGGGCGGCTCGCCAGTCCAACTCTGCCTTTATGCACACAGAAGAGAGTTGAGACGGTCCACGATCCAGGAGGGGTTCACACTTCACTCAGCAAAACATCACACAGAACAAAACCAAAGAGAGAAAAAAGAAACCTGGCCTTGAAAAACACAAGGCTAAAAGAATAATTAGCACTTTATAATGTATGCGTTAATTCAGTTTGACAATTTTTAAATAAACATAACCATTTATATCCATTGACATGCCTCTGTGTACTAAATTTCTCTGTGCTAATTCTCTTAGAGTCTAAAGGCCCCGATATACTTCAAAAACAATCGAAGAACGAACTTAAATGACGTTATTTCAATAAAAATTGGTTCACCAAAGCAAACTTTTTGGCGAGTTTGTTTTGGCTCCTAAACACCTTTGAGCTACCATTGGTCCGAGGCGGCTACTCAGTCAATGGGTATGTTCACGTTCTCTGAAACTGAAATTTCACGTTCTTTGACGCAGGATTTTTGTCATTCAACTGAGGTCAGGCAAGGGAGCAACATCTCCAGTCACTATATAGCTGAGCTGCCACATATCCGCACCTGGACGATCGCTCGCGGAGAGACTTTAAAAGTTCAGCAGTTAATTCCTAGAAAGAAATTACAACGAAACTTGTGTGAAACGACCCAGAGTTACTTACAAACTTTGTTTGAAGTTTATCGGGGCCATAAAACCACCAGAATAGATTAGCACATAGCTGCTAGCACAGTTATTAGAAAGATAGCCTGTGTAGTCTTGCTTGCCTACAGCCTGCTCAAGCTGGTTTTATATCAGTTTAGCTTGTCTAATGACCTTACTAAACTGGTGTTAAAATGATTTACCTGGTCAGTCAGGTGGGTTTACAGATCTGAAGAGTCAAAGACATTAGCTTATAGCTGCTAGCACAAGTGCAGAGTACAGTAACCTGTCTAGATAAAAAAAACAAACCCAAGCTCTAAGTATGTTGGCTAGTTAGCTACATTTAACTGGAAGAACAGTCTACAATCCAGTT